>OY856409.1:1293043414-1293568414 GCA_963693085.1 Alisma plantago-aquatica
CACATGGAGATTGATTGTAAGTGATGTAGATGGGATTTGTCCCTCCAATAGGTGTTAATATCATGGCCACTTGATAAGCAATCTTGAGAATTGCATGACCATGCTCATGTGAGTCAATGTGTAATATTGAGACAAGTTCAACTCAATAGTCTAATCTAATTAAATAAATATAGATTGAATATTGATAGGATGACAATTCTATGCCTTGCATTGAATCTGGATATCTAAGACAAAGGAACAATACAATCACAGTAACATTGATCACATATGTAGGTTAAAGTTGTTATCAATCTTTCCAAATACTTGGGTAGCAATTATGTGCTTTTACATACCACTCATTACTTGTGATGTCATAATGTGGTCATGGACATTCACTGCCAATAAAATTTAGTACCTATAGGGCCACACACATATGATTCACTTGGAAGAGGAGTTCATTAATGGAAAAGATTCAATTTGGTTACTAAAGTGTTTATGTATTCAAAGCGAATAACACTAGTTGTCTGTCAACATATTGGAGTGTCTAGTTGACCCACTAGAATGTCCAGTGGAGAGATTGGATAGTGTTGACTTTGGCCGATGGATCTATCCGGACAACTGATTGAAGTGTTCCATTGATCAAATTATCAAAGCCTCAAATGGATGATAAGAGTACCTAGTCAAACAATGGAAGTATCCATTTTATTGATTGGGTCGAATCAACAATATTGAATGATTCAAAAAATTTAATGATGGCCAAAATGACATACATTAATCATTGCAATAAAACCAGTGTTATTGAGCAATTGAACACAAGACAATCAATCTATAGGATTGTCTAGTCGATCGATGCCCGTGTGCGGCTGCCGCCTAGGCATGAGATCTGATGCTTTATCTCCCCAGGGTTTGTGAAACCTTGAGTAGTCACTCCTATATAAAGGGGGAAGATCAAGGTTCTCAACACACTTTACACACAAGTGACATCCTCGACTTCTCATAGTTGTGGTAACATGATAGCCTAATTGGTATTACCTGTGAAAAGGAGAAATGGCAAGGTAGAAGAAGTCAACACTAGAAAGTTGACAAAAAAGGGACAAATCATTTCTACCTTTAGAAGCACAACATGGAGTTTCTAGGGGTCTGCACGGACTACATAGAGGTATGGAAGCTCTTACTACTATGCTAGGAGGACGTTGTCAACCATCATCCATGAGTGCTACATCAATAGGATGTTTTCGACTTATGTCTCCACATTGCTTTATAAGAAAGCCATCTTCATGCAAGGATAGTCGCTTCACATTCTCTGGGACACGGTACATCTTGCACCCTCTTTCCTAATACACCATTGTTGATGCAATCTTCTAGATAGGAAATATGCACAAAATATTTTGGTTTCTACCTCCATCTCTACATCCACATTTCCCAGTAATGGTATATGAGTCACATCAAATTAGTGTGTATCTGTTATAACATGGTTTTTCACATGTACTTATGTAATTGAAATACAATCATTTAAATAATAAGGATGTATTGGAAATTTGATGTGCTTTGTTTCAAAAGCATGGTTTCTTTTGTAAATTTCCCTTTGCTATGAATTTTGTGGTTTCTACTGATTTTATTAGTTCAATAATGATTATAAGGGAAAAAGGAAGAAAGAAACAATATTAAGAGAAATGTATAAGATAATAAATAATAAGTAATGGACTCTTAGAATCATGTGGAAATTTCTACAAAAGTGTTGTTAAAAGCCACTAATGGCTGGTTTTCCTTTTCACATGGTTCCTAATAAGCAAAGTAATCAAAATGAAGGATATGGGAAAGATAGAATGAGAAACAGATTGTGTTGATATATTAAATAATGAAATAAAAGAGAAAACTTCGATACTAAGAGAAGTATCTTTTATTTTTGGTTTTAGTCTCAAACCTTGCCCACACCTAGATAATGTCATTAAGAACTTTCCCTCAAAATTTGGAAATAAAAGGATTAATAGAATAATACATGGATTTTTCTAGAAATCCTAAAGTGAAAGAGTTATGGAAAATGTTCTCTAAATGTCGAAAATCCCTTATATACTTGAACTATATTAAGATAATTCAATTTTTTAGGTGCCTCACCAACCATTCGATCTGGATCCGACAATCCAAAGTTCATCACAGATATCGCTACAAATAAGGAAAGAAGTAGGTAAATTGATATTTCCAAACTTTTTTCTCCGTAATTCAATGCACAAGCAAGATGTGAAACCTCTCCATTGGCTTCATGAAGTCAAGACAAACCCACCTACCTTATATTTTTCCTATCTTAGAGGGGTCTACAATATTTTCTGAATTCACTGACCTAGAGGAAACTCTACCAACATGGTTAAGTATAAATAGAGGGTTAGGGACCCTCTATAAAACTAAACTTTGGATTGCAAAGCTCTACTCGATCTTGCACATCTTTTCCTGCCCCCAATTTTCTCTCCATATCCATCCTTCACCTTTTCCTCTCTCTGGCATCTCTCCGGAGATACTCACTTTTTGTCCCACTAACTCCGGTCATCTCTAGGAAAATTGAAGCCCATGTCAAGTTCGTCGGAGCAGGGCGAAGGTGATAGTCCCCTTGCTTGATGCGTAGAAGGTCAGAACCTTAGAGTCAACCATCACTATTGACCACCCATGTTGTTCACAAACATAGCAAGTTTGCAGAGAACCTTGGGGGTGAAAAGACCTATACACTTAGGATATTCTACAAAGGCTTCCAAAACTATTCTGAGAGGTTTGTGATAATTAGTTGGTACGAGTGCCACTAGTCTGATACATTGTAGTAGAGTGGAACTCCCAGATAGAGTGCTAGGACAATTCATATTTGTTAAGTACAACCTCTTATTGCCTTGACACATCCAAGTAGCATATATGGGAGGGATCATGATGTTTAGGATTGGAATCATCATTATAGAAAAAAATGTGCAACTATCTAACAACAAATGTGAGCATCTCATTTCCCCTCAACCAAATGAGATGACCTTCAGTTCACATGCACTACAAATGGTATCATACACATTACAAAGTGCACCCTCCACTTTATCCCTGGATAGCATACTTATAAGAAAATGCATCTAACTATTCAATTTCCCAAGAACCCTTCAAGCAAGATCCCTCTAATGAAATAAAACTAGATTAGTGTTTACAAGCGTATACCTCATCATGGAAGAGGTTCCAATGATTAACTTGTAAGGCTTTATATAGATGTGGACCCTTCAATCTACCCTCTAAGGAACTTCTCTAGATCACCAATCAGAACTCCTTTCTAAGGTTTTTGTCACTCTTAGAGTCATCTCGAGATGCCTATAGAAGCTGTGTTTTGATTACTAGTCATAGAAATCTTCATGTGACTATAAGTGGTAGAATGTGGGAATCTGACGGCAATTCACACATATTCCAAGGTCACAAAGATGGCTTTTTTGACCCCAGTTGGAGTTGAAAGTTAATTCTGGTGGATCACACCAATCTGCCATGCACATGTGTGGCAAATTGTGTTGTTTCGCCACCTAGATTCACACCTTGATTTGTGTTATCTAGGTGGCAGATTGTACAAATTGTTGGTATGTATTCCCTGAGAGCCAATCATGTGAAGATTGGTGGGATACATTAAGATTTATTTGATAAACATAAAAGGCAAGATTCCAATTCTTTCTAGTTGAGTCATATGAGATAATGATAGAACATATTGAATGTCTATAGAATGACAATACTCAATGACATATGCTTTCAGGTTGAGGACCTGAACGATGAGATCATATGGATGCTAAGAGTTTGTACATTCTTTTTATGTCCCTAGTCGGATGTCATTGTGGAAGGTAGATAGACAACAATGACACACAAGACTAGATTGTGGTTTTGGTTGATGACAGAATCTCATTAGTCATGATATAGAGATATCAAACCAAACACATAGGTACTTGTTAGAGAACAAGTGTACCAGACACACCCACCGTGAGTTTGACACATGGAACCATGATATGGTAGTCACAGTCAGTTCTCACAGTGAAGGTGGTGAGTGTGATTCTTTGACCTGAAATCACTACACTCAACACATGTCATTGGGTACACTTTGACATCATCAAACACAGTCCTGAAACATGGGTTGTTATAAAGGTGATGATTGGGTGGCTTTGACACATGGGGCTTTCGAGGGTTGAGTGATAGATATGGGTTTTGTCCCTCTTGAGGGAGTCTGATATCCATGGCCACTTGATGAGTAGGATTGATATAGGCGTGCACCCGCATGTGTGAATCAATATATGATATTGATGTCACACATATCTCCTCCAATCTACTCTGAGATCAAGAAAGTGAATGAACGTTGACATGATGACTGTTCCATGCATTGAGTTCATTCGGGATATCAATGACAAAGGAATTATACATTCGTTGTAACACCATTCACAAATTGTAGGATTGAAAGTTGTTCTCCAACTTTCTATTTCACTTGGGTAGCACTGATGTGCGACTAGGCACTGCTCTTTGCTTGTGAAGTCATAAGTGTTATGGACTTTCACTGCCAACGTGAAATGGGCCCGTAGGGTCACACACATAGGATTTAACCTGGAAGAGGAGTTTATCCACAAACAATGTTTAGATTGATTACTAATGGAGTTTAGAAGTTCAATGAAAAACTCAATCAATTGATAGCTCAATACTATAGTGTTCAAGGTGTTGGACCGATTGATTAGAGTATTGGATTGATTGATACTACAATTGACTGATTTTGCACAGTCTACACTCCCAACCGATCGGCTCATGTGATGAACCGATCGGCTCAGCTTTGTGAATCGATCAACTCATGTGATGAACCGATCAGCTCAGGACAGGATGAGATGACCGGTTCAAGGGTTGAACCGATCAAATCAACATGTCCAAATGAGTAAGTTGGAAAAGTCAGGTCGGCAAGAAATTTCTTTTTGTTTCACTTGTCCAATTTTATAGGAACAAGGATTTGTATTTGGATCAATTTGAAACAAAAGAGGAAAAGTCAATCGGGAACTAACCAGGGCAGTGAACCGATCATTTCAGAATGAACCAATCGGCTCAGGTGCCCCAACCGATCTGTTCAGGTGTGGACTAATCAGTTCAAGTCCCCAACCGATCGGTTTATTCTTGAAACGATCGGTTCAACTAGCACAGTTGATTGTTTTGTGGAAAATCTCGAACCCTTCTACTCCTACTTTAGTCCCGCATTGCCCGGGGTAGAGAACCGTATCCCATGACCCTCCTATATATAGGGGTATTGGGGTCTTCTCAAAGCACAACTCAGAATACCAGTTGCTCTGCAAAATTGTCATTCTCTCTGGTTGTGGTAACAGAGAGAGCATGAGCAAGTGCTACCCGATAAGGGAGGCACATCAAGGGAGAGACAACTGTAGAAAGGAAAATGGTTGCAGTAGAGTGTGTCGGTGACTAGTACGCTGACAGGAGGGTGCGATTGCTTCTAATTCCTTGTGGGACAAGGAGATCAAAGTTCCAGGTTGTCCGTGTGGACTACTTCAGAGGCAGGAGATTTCTACCGATCGGAGGACAGTTGTCAATCTCGACAGTCCCGGTGAGACCAGGAGCTGCACAAACACCATCCAAGACCGGAGGTGAAGACCACACTAGCTACAAGGCAATGTCGCCGAGCAAGCCTCGGGACAAGGTACACCTCTACAAACCATCCTTCCTATTGTATAGATGTTGACGCTATTCCTTTATACTGGGTTTGGGAGAAGAAAATTTTTGTTTTCGCTGCCTTCTTTGTCTCGCCTAAAACCCAATAGTGGTATCAGAGCCACATCAACTGCTCTATACTTTAGGATTATCAATGTGATTGATTTTGGTTTGTTGCCTGTATTTATTGCATACGATGTGAATAAAATTGTCTTTAAGCATGTCCAATCTTAAATCCACAAATCCCAATATACATATATGATATTTAATATAAATGGACTTGATATGCGTCACCCATAAACAATTTTTGTGGTGGATGTATAGTGTGGTTATGGCCAATAAACCCTATGTATGTGTGCTTGGTTGAATGTGGTTGTTTGCATGTCAATCTGTGCATCGATTCCCTACCTCCTTTTCTTGATCTAACTCGAGATAACTCGAGATTTCTTTCCTACCTTTGCTCCCCGCGAATGTAACTCAGGGTTTCCCAAATCAAATGTAAATAGGATAGAACTTTTATTTCCTCTTATATCAAAGAATGGAGGACAATCTGATGACAACTGAGACGACCGGTTCAAGGTGTGAACCGATCAGTTGGAGATCTAGATGACCGACTCGAGGAGAAAGACGAGCGGGTGGTATCCATGAGGAGATGCACGATGACCAAATGAACTGATCGGTTGGAGGAGCCAATCGATCGGCTGGTGGCACCCAACCGACCGGCCTGATGGCGAGCCGATCAATCATGGAGATGAGTTGATCAAACCCAAAATGGCAAAGCACAAAGTTCATCTTGTACAGGTTGCATGTGATGTGGACCTAGATGACTGTGATTCCTCTTGGCTAGAGGAGTCACATTAGGATGGCCATAATCATCGCTTTTATTGTTTTGCATGTTTTCTGTTGGATATAGCTTGTATATGATACATACTATATATTGTGTTGATTGGATATGTATATGTACCTATAAAAACCAAATCCCTCATTAAATATTAAAGTTTTAGATGCCTTCCAATTGCAACACATGTGGAAAGCTTGATCGGCCAAGTGTGGGCACGCCCTAGCGTGGTGCATTGTCTATCTCATGGAAGCGTGAAGGATGGATATGTGGGTCTGCCCCAGCAGGGTACATATTCATTGTGTTGGCTTTGGGTCAGACTTTACAAGGTGACCTAGATAGGATCTAGCACCTTGAGGCATGTAGGTGATCATGGCAAGGAGTTGCATATGACATCTTTTAAGAGTTGCATATGATGCAATTGGAAAAAGTTGCCTACCTGGAAGATCTAAGTTGTGGGTGACAGACCTAGCTGGTCCATGACTCAGAGGATTTCAGGATCTTGACCCACTAGAAGATTGTACGCTGCAATCTTTTGAATTGATGGTGAGGGCTATCAATTTCAATAAAAATAGTGCAAGCGATAATTAATTAAAGTCCTAATTATATCGTCAACCTTTCAAATCAATAAAATAAGTCAAAATTGAGTTTTGGACTAAATTGCATATATTTCCTTTTGTACAATAAATGGATAATAAACAATAATCACTTTATTTGTGATCAGTCCTTGAGACCAACAAACTAATGGGAATAATTTCCACGACTGATTAGGACATTGAGAAGTGTTCTCAATCGAAGAGCTAAAGCTCTAAGTCCTAGTTATACCAGAACCAGATGAACTTGATCCCACCACACCAATGGCTGAAAGTATGCTTATGGAAGCATACCGAGGATGACATTGATGTGGAGTCCTTGATGTTGTGTTCTCTGCACTACAAGTTGCAGAGACAACATGAGACATATGATGTCTCCAAGACACTATCCTAGTATGTCATGATAGAAGGAGATCCAGTAAGGTATTCACACACTCAATGTGATTGGGTATGAGGAAAAACCTGACTAAGAAGGATTCCCTCTGAGCCAAGAGTTGGCTATTGGTATGATATTACAAATGTTGCAAGAATCATACAGTTCATGATGAACTATGACATGAACAACTTTGACAAGCATTCACAAAGTTATTGGACATGTTGAGGACGGTAGAGGCAATTATGAAGAAAGACACACCCTAATGTCTGATGTGATCAAAGAAGGGTAAGGCTTAAGGGCAAGGGCAAGGGAAAAGCTAAGAAGGGTTTTGATGCTAGCCAGTAACCCAAGTCATCTTCAACCTCAAGGCACATGGGAGGGTGAACGAGGGAATTTCCCTCTATATCTGGAAGAACAAAAGAAGAAGAAGGAGGGGATGGAGATCTCCACCTATGGTATCATGAAATAAACACTTCTTTATTGAAGGTATATGATACCAAGATATGGATATGGTATATATGATATACAAGATCCACAAAGAAGTGATGGCCTTTGTGAAAGGACTAAGAAAGGAGTACTCATCATTGGAGCAAGTGTTGATGCCATAGATAGGAGTACCTTTCAGTTTATTTCATCCTAAAGGGCACGAAATAGAGTTGAGAACTGCTATTTCAATTTTCCAATAGAAACACTTTATTGTTGCATATTGTAGTGACAAGATGACTATCAATATAGTTGATGTTTCGAACATATGATCTATGTGGCAATGCCTTGTTTATCTTGTGGTACTTGGTATGCATAAGAAAAAATGATACCGAAAAGTTATTGATAACTCAAATAATCAAATTAGCATAAATCATGAGAAATTCATTTCTAGTTTCCATATGATGGATAAATCTAGACTCTTTTCATTAGAGAACCAATAAGAGACATGAATCTCTTAGACATGATTAATCAATCTTCACTACTAGTAGTGGGAGAATGATTATCCTATTAGGTATAATACATGTGATGTATTTACATACCTATTAGAGTTAATGCTAATAACTCAAATGGTGTTTAGAGAAATACCAATATGAATATCTTGAAGTATTCAAGAATATCATAGATGAAGTATGAATTTGGTAAAGTGTTAATTCTTGATGAGATTAATGAATGAAATACTTGGACCAAATGTTTGAGATCCTTATGAGTGATTATGTTAGTGTATCATAGTGAACTCATGATAAAGGCATGGTGATGTCAAATCAAAAGGAGTCATACTCTAAGGAGTTAGAAGATCATTATCAAATAACTAATTTCTTCTTAAATAAAGAATACCTTACACTAATAAAGGATACTAAGAATCACAAAGTGTTGTGAGTTCTCAAATTCCATAATAGATACACCTCAAATATCTATATGATGAGTTGGCCATATGATGAGTCAACAATCTAAATGAATATTGAGGAACCAGATTTTGAGTTATGGTTTATGACCATTACATCCTAAATGACTTCCATGTGAACCATAAGGTATGACCTTGATGATAGCACCCATTGGGATGAAATCCATAAGTGCGAATGAGTCTTAAACGTTAAGACACATGGATAACATTTGAGAAGGATGATGCTTGTTGATTGCAACTTAATGACTAAGAGATCTGCATACAGTACTAAAACCGCATTCCTATGTGGAATAAAACAAGGATGTGTACGTGACACAACCTATAAGGTTTCTGAATCCATTAATGCAAATGAAGTCCATAAGTTACAATGGACTAATCAATGTGATTGATTGAGTACAAGAAACTCAAACTTGGATCTTTACTTTGATAATATAGTCAAAGGGTTCGACTGATATGACAAAGATAAAGAAGAGATATGTGATTTAGTGGGAGTGTATTTGCATTCCACATGTTGATGTGAAATGTAAATGTTCTAGAAAGGAAATCCAAAGTGGAAATTATCTTTAAGGAAGATAGAGACGTTTCCTATGTGATAGTAATAGAGATCTATAGAGATAGTTTTCGAAAGCCTCTTGACCTGAAAAGAGAGAGCATACATTGGCAATCTATACTGAAGGGTTCAGTATGCACATATTCAGTGGGAGAAAACTTCTCCATGTTACATGGAGTTAGTATCCCAAGACCAAGTATCCAATTCTTATAAAGAATGGGAACACTAAGAATAGATATGGATCTATCGTGTATTTGATCATCCCATTATCTTGCATTTATGGACATAGCAAGAACAAAATGCATTCATCATCTTGTATGTAGGACATGACAATATGATGTGCTCATCCTGATAACTCGTATGTGGGACATGACGAGTGGATGTCTGTCTAGTTCCAGTAAAGGTTACTGGAATACCATAAGAACTTGATAAGTACTTGAGAAGTATTAGTTCTATGGAAATTAGAAAGGTTTGACAGTAAAGATTTACACTAATGTAAACTTCCGAAAAGGACAGAAAATTAATCGCAAAATATGAGATATATAAAAGTGAATGTTTGTTGATAAATGGAAACGTTCCAATAAAGTCGTTTAAAAGGAAAAAGCCAATTATCCATGTGTTGGAGAACATTAGTGGATACTATATGGATCTGGAAGTTCATGAGATGAACTTATAGATATTCTGGTCTTTGATGACAAGTAAGGAGTACTTGGTCATGCCATGTGGCTAAAAGTTAGCAAAGGAATACTAGATCGCATATTATGACAACTTCATCTCATACGTGTGACGTACAATGAAGAGATGAGAGACATGCAGTTAATACCAACTCTGGCAAGGTGTTTCCATAACTCATTGGGTAAGCACTAGAGCATAGTAACATGTGTGACATGTTTGAAGATCACTAAGAATATGATTCGAGGGTGATAGGCTCACAGTGCAAGTGGGAGTCTGTTGGTATGTATGCCCTGATAGTCAATCATGGGATAATTGGTGGGATACATTAAGATTGATTTGATAAACATCAAAGGCAAGCTTCCAATTCTTTATGGTTCACTCATATAAGATAATGATAGAACAGATTGAATGTCTAGAGAATGACAGTACTCATTGATGTATGCTTTCAGGTTGAGGACCTGAATGATGAGATCATACGGAAGCTAAGAGTTTGTACATTATTATTATGTCCCTAGTCGGATGTCAATGTGGAAGGTAGATAGACAACAATGACACACAAGACTAGATTGTGGTGTTGGTTGATGACAAAATCTCATTAGTCATGATATGGAGATATCAAAACAAACACATAAGTACTTGTTAGAGAACAAGTGTACCGGACAGACCCACCATGAGCTTGACACATGGAACCATGATATGGTAGTCACAGTCAGTTCTCACAGTGATGGTGGTGAGTGTGATTCTTTGACCTGAAATCACTACACTCAACACATGTCATTGGGTACTTTGACATCATCAAATGCAGTCCTGAAACATGGGTTGTTATAAAGGTGATGATTGGATGGCTTTGATACATGGGGCTTTTGAGGGGTGAGTGATAGATATGGGATTTGTACCTCCTAAGGGAGTTTGATATCCATGGCCACTTGATGAGTAGGATTGAGATAGGTGTGCACACACATGTGTGAATCAATATAAGATATTGATGTCATACATATCTCCTCCAATCTACTCTGAGATCAAGAAAGTGAATGAACGTTGACAGGATGACTGTTCCATGCCTTGAGTTCATTTGGGATATCAGTGACAAAGGAATTATACATTCGTTGTAACACCATTCATAGATTGTAGGATTGAAAGTTGTTCTCCAACTTTCTATTTCACTTGGGTAGCACTGATGTGAGACTAGGCACCACTCTTTTCTTGTGAAGTCATAAGTGTTATGGACTTTCACTGCCAACGTGAAATGGGCCCGTAGGGTCACACACATAGGATTTAACCTGGAAGAGGAGTTTATCCACAAACGATGTTTAGATTGATTACTAAAGGAGTTTAGTAGTTCAATTAAATAGTTAATAAATTGATAGTTCAATATCATAGTGTTCAAGGTGTTGGACCGACTGATTAGAGGATCATATTGATTGAAACTGCTATTGACTGATTTTGCACAGTCTGCACTCCCAACCGATCGGCTCATGTGATGAACTAATCGGCTCAGCTTGGTGAATCGATCGGCTCATGTGATGAACCGATCGGCTCAGGACAGGTTGAGACGACCGGTTCAAGGGTTGAACCGATAGGCTCAACAAGTCCAAACAAGCAAGTTGGGAAAGTCAGGTCGGCAAGAAATTTCTTTTTGTTTCACTTATCCAATTTGATTGGAACAAAGATTGGTATTTGCATCAATTTAAAACAAAAGAGGAAAAGTCAATCAGGAACTGACCAGGGCAGTGAACTGATCATTTTAGAAGTGAACCGATCGGCTCAGGTGCCCCAACCGATCGGTTCATGCTTGAAACGATCGGTTCAGTTGGCGTAGTTGGTTGTTTTGTGGAAAATCTCGAACCCTTCTACTCCTACTTTAGTCCCACATTGCCCGGGGTTGAGAACCCTATCCCATGACCCTCCTATATATAGAGAGAGGTATTGGAGGCTTCTCAAAGCACAACTCAGAACACTAGTTTCTATGCAAAGTTGTCATTCTCTCTGGTTGTGGTAACTGAGAGAGCCCGAGCAAGTGATACCCGATAAGGGAGGCAGAACAAGGGAAATACACATGCAGAAAGGCAACTGGTTGCAGGAGAGTGTGTCGGTGACTAGTACGCTAACAGGAGGGTGCGACTCCTTCTAATTCCTTGTGGGACAAGGAGATTGGATTTCCAGGTGGTCCATGTGGACTACTTCAGAGGTGGGAGATTTCTGCCACTCGAAAGACAGTTGTCAATCTCGACAGTCCTAGTGAGACCAGGAGCTACACAGACACCGTCCAAGACCAGAGGTGAAGAAAACACTAGCTACAAGGTAATGTCACCGAGCAAGCCTCAAGACAAGGTACGCCTCTACAAACCATCCTTCATATTGTATAGATGTTGACGCGATTACTTTATACTGGGTTCGGGAGAAGAAAATTTTTGTTTCCGCTGCCTTCTCTGTCTCCCCTAAAACCCAACACGAATCAAATGGGAGACCTTCCCAGATTTGTGTGCCCTTGATGGTGGATTGTGTTGCTCCATTGTGAATTCCTTATCCTCAATTTATGTGCATGGAAGTTCATTTTGTCCCACAATCCACACCTATGGTAGATTCCACTATTTTGTATTCACCTGGATTTACTGGTAAAGATCTCACTCTAGAGTGTATTCATTGTGTGAATGTGTATCCATGGTATCCAAGAGAATGCTTAAAGACAACTAGAGTCACTAGTCTTTACATGCGCCTCTTTCTCTCTCTATGTTGCTCTTAGGATTTCCCAAACCATAGATGCACCAATGAGAGAATCTTAATGTGTGTCGTGATGGACTCCCCTCATATCATTTCTAGATGAGTGAAGAGTTAGAGTTTCCTACACCCTGCTTGGCCAAACTCTGCACTCGTTGACTTATAAAAACTTATTTCTCAAGTTTGGGTTCATATTTTTTTTAGGTCCTCAAAACATACTTTTAAGCCCCTAGATTTATCATTACAATTACAAAAAGGTCCAATTCAGCTTCTCTTGAATCTATCTCTATGTGTGTGACCCTATAGGCACCACACTATGTTGAAAATTGATCTAATAATCAATATTACGATTAATAAGCAATGAGAAGTGTCTAACTACACATCATTTCTACCCAATTAGTAGGATTAGTTAAAAAGACTAAACCATCAACGACTATTGTTACATGTTGTATAATCCTTTTTTCAAACATATCTAGATCGGGCTAGATGCATGGACATGCCATCCTTGTTATGATTAATCTATGTTCCATTTTCTCCAAGTAGACTAGCAAGATATATTTGAGTTTAGTATCATATAGTGACTCACATGAGCATGACCATGCGTTTCTCTAGTCTCACTTATAAGAGGCCCTGAATATCAATACCATTATATGGGAGGGAAAAGTTTCTTCTAAATCACTCACAATGTGTGCATGATTCTCATTAATAAATGAATTTTTTGCAACCTTCTTAAAGATCATGTTGGGTATTGTCAAAGAATGATTATTGTCACATCCCCATTGTAGTGACTTCAGGTTAAAGGACCACAACACCGTTGTCACATTTGAGTGTTGATTATTACTATTATATAACCATCCATGAATCATTAACAAGGTAGGTCTGTCCACTACACTCATTCTCTAACATGTTCTCATGTGTCTGACTTGGTATCCAACACACATTACCCTTGAAAAATGGTCATTAGTCACCATACATGCTAGTCTCACATGTATTATTGTTGTTCAATCCTCAATAATATATGACTAGAGACATTTAGGAATATTGTTCTTAGCATCCATTACAATCTCAATTTCAAGTCATGTTCATGAAGTCTCGTGACTTTGAACCAACCATTCTGAGGATATTTATTACATACATTAATATCAAAGTAACTAAACGTGAATCAATAAATCAAAATCACCTTTAATAATCAAATAAAAAGTACAAAATATCCTTATAGCCATCATCAAGTGATTGCCTTTTAGAGCATATACACAAACAATCTCCTACTTGCACTAAATCTAATCACTCACATATTTAATACTAAGTGATCTAACATGACCATCATGCTTTTATTAGGATAACACCTTTGTCATGGGATCAAAAATGTTGATATTTATTAGTTTCATGTGGATCTTCTCATATCCTCACTGAATGAATTCATGCATGAGATGGAAGCATTAACCAATATGTTTTAAATATGTATGCTATATGGTTTCCTTGGCTATCACAATAGCACAATATTTTTCACAATAAGTTGTACTATCTCATCAATTCCAGGAACAACTCTAAGTTCATCAAATGAACTTTCTGATCCATCGACCTCTAAAGGGACATCATATTTAGTGTATATTGTAGAATTTTTCATTGTCGCTCGCTTGAAAATCTTCTCATTGGCAATACCACCATTGAGAAAAAAATAGAACCATATTTGTTACAACCCCAAATTTTGGGTTCATTTGCTGAGAAATGTAATTTCTCATATTAAAGATAAATGAACAAATAAAGATTCACTGCATGAATTTCGTTACAATAGCCTTGACGATTGCTTTGTGGGCTTTATTGGCTATTGGGCCAAATAACAAGGAAATTCAATTAGTAAATGAATAATTAAGTTTTTGAGAAAAGAAAGGTGTGGAAACCTCCAGAAGGCAAAAGAATATAATCCAAAGTTGGATTTCATGCCACATGGGTTCCTTGGGTTCCAAGGAATCCAATGTTGCAAAGGAAAAGCAATAAGAAAAGAAAAGATTAATTAAGTATTTCTTTATCAAAAAGAAATTGAAAACGATGATGAAATGTGGAAAATAAGTGAAAAGTGGTATAATTGAGTAATCCTTGGTGAAATTTCGTATCCCAAGGATTCCTAATGTTGAAAGGAATACCAAGGAGGAAAATAAAAGAGAAATAAAGAGAAAACCTCAAAAAGAGATATTGTAATAAGAAATAAACACGATAATGAGGAATAATAAAGAATAATGCATTTAGATGCATCTAGAAGGATAATGAGTATCCAATAAAAAGAATTTTGAATTCTTAGAGTTCCTTGGGGTCAAAGGAGCCCCAATAAAGAGGAAAGAAAGAGAAAATACCAAAATTGCAAAATAAGAGAAAAATGTGATACACTATTAAAAAATTAGGTGGTATTGTTAAAAAGGAAGTGTTTCCTACTTGAGGAAAATATAATTTTGAAGCCAATAAATCAAAAGGCAAGTACAAAGAAGATAAAAAAAGAAATTGTCGAAATCCTAATATTTAAAGAAAAAGGAATATCAAAAATATAAAGAAGAGAGAGAAGGTTACTTCTTATTGAAGGAATTGGGTTCCTATTTGGAAAGGGACTCTTTGACTCATGAATAGCCGACCTTGGGCTTCATTTCCCACCCCTATATAAAGGGATAGAGCCCAGGGTCGAGTTCAAGAAGGACCCCATGCACCCCTCTCTCATGTTCTTCTTCTTCTTCATACAAACCCTAGCCCTTGAGAGTAGCTCTATCCTAGAGCAACAATGGGATGACAAGGAGGTGTAATGGAAGCCCAACACTCCCACGACAACACCAGAAGAACTAGGCCATCATTCTGTGCTCTGGAACGTGCACCACATCTACTATATGGCTTCAAGACGTCTTCAGGTCGTAGGCCTTGTGCGCTCTGTCTAGCCAGCTAGGTCGCGAGCTGGGTGGTGCCCTAGGTGCGGGGGATGGTGGCAAAGCTAAGGAAACCTTCGATGGTGGACCACGAGCCCTAAGTAGGAGTGGGAAGCCCTGAGTAGGGCTGCAGCCAGCAGCCAAGTCGTCTGTCTCAAGGTTGAAGACAACCTTCGGTCATTGGACCATTTTACCCTCCCACAGATTAAAGGACTGGCCACTTATGTAAGGGCAAAAGTGTAAATCTGTTATGTTTTCAATTGAGCAACGTTGCATGGAGAAGGATGACGTGGCAGCATGCCATTGGTCAAGTAAGCAAATTCTTACAAAAATCATATCTCTTTAATAGTAGTTCGGATGACAAAAGTTTATACATGAAATTTTCTCAGAAAAATGAGGGGAATCCACTAAAAATATAGTCGAAGCCTGATTCCTCTTGCAATTCGAAAATTAATGGAAGATGTCAACATTAATGTATTAATGTTTAAAGAACCCTATTTTGAGATGAATAATATATTTATAAGGGTTTAAAGGATGATTAAAGTTGATACTAGCTTGTTAATGATAAAAAGAAACATTAGGAACAAAAAGGATGAACTTTGCATATAATTAGTTAATTTAGAGTTAATGTGCATAAATAGGCTTTAATGGGCCTTGAAACCCTAATGTTGGTAATTAGCACTACTAATGGCTTTAATTATTCGATTTCATGCATAGAACTGAGTTTTCATGGTTATAATCTATTTAGAGCATCAAAGTTCCTAATTTGTGGATAAATAACCTTAATATAGAAATTAGGGTTTCCCAGTGGATAAAAGGTAGAATTAATGATAAATAACATTCATATGAGTATTAGAGCATAATGAATTAATAATTGATGATAAACGAGCATAATGATTTTGTCATAGAAAAAAAAGGATAAAAATAATAGCTTTAATGTAAAAGAGGATTAATGGACTTATTTAATGGTTAAATATGCCTTTAATCCGAAACTGAGGATTAGATGTTGAAATAATTAGGGTTTGTAATCAATTGCGTTCAATTAGGGTTTGAAATAGTAAAAGATGAAGGGAAACCCTAACTACAATGGAAACCCTAAAAGTGGACTAGAAACCCTAGGAAGCGAGCTAGATTTAATAGATCTTGATGACAAGAGTAATAAAAGGGAATTGTATAATTGTTTTAGGATCTTATTGAATGCTTGCTTGCCTATTGATTGATTGGATTATTTCTATCTCACATCAACTTCACAGGTATGTGGTTACGCTTATGATTATGCCACATTAGTTTTCCCGAGGATTTTATCGATGTTTATATCGTGGCTTGAATTAATTGTTGGATAAATTTAATTCATGCAAATTATAATGTGAATATGACTATCACATAAGAGATGTGCCTACTAGCTCAGATCCTAGTCCCCTCTATATCTTAATGAGTTGACCTAGTACATGGCTACCAATAAGGGTAGGCCCATTAGGTCATTGGTTGACTTAGTATATGGCTACCAATGTGGTAGGTCCATCAAGTCACTTTGAGTAAGAGATTGGACTACCTATGGGTAGTGCCATGCCACTCAACCCTAGATATTGATCTACCTGTTAGGAAGGATCATGCGGGGTTTAATAAGGATCTACCTAGAGAGAGGTGGTATCTCGTTCCACTGTAGGGACAACGCAGAGATATGGGATAGGAAAGGATTGAGTAGTATGGTTTAAAACATAATCTTGGCATGTTAAATGATAATTGGCTGATTACTTTGTTACTATAGTTGCACGATTATTGTTTCCCCCACATACCAGCTTCTTGCTGACCGACGTTTTGTTTGTCGGCGTTTTAGGTATAATGAAAAGAACAAACAGTAAAGTGGTATATGTGGAATTAAATGAGAATTAACGTACACATGAGGATTAGTTAGATCAGTATCTTCATGGTTAGAAGTTTAGAAGTCTCAGTTTTAAAAAGGTAAACAAAGTTTTTATTTTTACCATATTTTAGTATAGTTGGTAGAATTTAATAATTGTTAATGATTATTTGTCAAACCTTTGATCCGGGTTATTAGATAACGACTCTGATCTCTTAGTCTCCCTTAAGTGGGGGTTACCGGGAGGTGGGGTCATTACAATTGGTATCATAGCAAAGGTTCCTCACTTAATCTTTAATAATTATTAAATTTTACAAATTTCCTAGAGCCCAAGGGAGTTATTAGAGGATTATCTGAAAGACAGAGGTGTATAGAAAAGGATCACGACCGGGGGCTAGCAATATTTGCCTCCACACTTCTAGTCGGAATACGAGGACTCCCGGATCTGTGTGACTGCCTGGCCAAAGTCTTAGGGTATGAATCGAAATAAGATACCTTTAGGACTCTCTCATCTTGTTCATCCCTTATCAACTCAAATTCTGATTAGTACCTTAAGGATTAGGGTTTCCTCTCTTCTCCTCACCCTCTTGAGGTATGGGTAAGGTTGATAAGGATTAAGGAATCCTCCACCAAACTAATAAAAAGCAAGTAAATAATATGTCATGGACATGATCTTAATAGAGAGCGTAGAGGAATAGATACATGCTTAGGTAGTATGACATGAGTTGTCATTTCCCTCAGGAGAGACCTGAGGATAGATCTTCTTGTCAGGAGGATGAGTTGAGAAAGTTAGTCTTGGAGGTAGAGACCTCCATTACAAGTAGAGACCTAGCACATCCTCTGAGGATGATGTTAACCCTAACCCTAAGTGGAGGTTAGAGAGAGAGATGACATGTTGAGTTAGAGGTCATGGTTGACTGGGTGTTTGGATAGACACACCTGGAATGCCATATGAGTCATGAGAAGTTGATGACTGAGTACCTTTGGCAACCCAACCCTGGGAAGGGTCGTAAAGGTTTGAGCGAAGGATAGCTCCTTCATGGATGAGGTTAGAGAAGAACCTATAGAAACCTTATGGGCTGTTGCAAGTAGGGTATAGCTTGCACCCAGAGTGCATCAGTAGTGTCGATAGTAGGTTGAAACCCTGGTCAAGGGAGTATGTTGGATAGCTTATGTGATAAACATAAAGAGCTACGGATAATCTTGAGCCAAACATGAGTGGAGCATAGGCTTCACCCACGTAGAGGTATGCCTGTGAGCTAGATCCTTCATGGAGAGAGGACCTCTAGTAGTATGGTTGGATGTGGTGTTCTCTCTAGAGAGGGAAAGTAGGACCCAAGAAAGAAGGTTGGAATCTTAGATTTTAGAGACATGAGGAATAGTGGGGAGTCGAGGATGATGTGACCTAAGTGGATGATAATGGTTGCCTTGTGCTTGTTCCTGGAGGCTGATGATATCTTGGTTTCCTTTTAGAGGAACCAAACCTAGAGAGAGGATGATGCTTCTAGTACCTATGGTATAAGTGATTACCTGCTGGATGAGATAAATAGTGCTTTAGACCCTGAGGAGGTTTAAGTAACCAGTTGTGAGGCTTTATACCTAGTTGGTTGTCCTGGAAGAGGACTCAAATCTGAAGTATTGATTTTGTAGAAGGATCATGGAAGTACATGACATACCTTGGACATGCTTGATTCGTGGTTAAGAGATTGAACATGCAGTCGTACACCCAAAGGTGAACCCAGGGTTCCTAGGCCTAAGAGGGGAAGCAGTGTATCCGATGCTCATGATGAGATTTGAGTCTCTATAGTTTCGAGCATGGTACTCCTCATGTGTAGAGGTAAAGGAAACCCCTTAAGTTAAGGGTATGTTTGATGAACCCCTCACAACTAAGTTGATCTAATGTTGAAGAAAGAGAACAAGTACGACCTAGCATGGTTTAATAGGTGGTCAACTTGTGCTTTAGTAGTTGCTAGGGCTAAGCATGCTCATGTGGATGTATACCCTAAACATAAAGTTTGTGACTGTTGTTATCAAGGTATAGTTTCCCTCCCATCCTGGGAGAGGGACCCTTTTGTAGGGTGTATACCAGTTTTGTTGAGGTTTCAGAAGATCTTGAGAAGCTAAGTGAAGAGTACATGGCATGAGAATGAACCCATAGACCCATAGATAATCATCTCTACGTGCATGTGGAAGTGTTACCATGAAGGTAACCAGTATGGGGCCTGACCAAGGTAGGAAGGTCGCTATGATCCCCGTGAAAGGATGAAAGTCAGCCTATGAATGCAAAAAGAGAGATGATGAATGATTGAGTAAGGTTTTAAGTTGAACATGTACTATAAGAGAATCCTAAGTCTATCCTAGGGTCAGGAAGGGATAAGACCGATGGAAGTAGGAGTTTCCTAATTCCCTAGTTGCACATGACCATAGGGTCAGGAGGTAACAACTATCATTGTCTGAGGACCATGGGTTAGGAGATTAATCACCTTCATGAACTCATGGGACCCATAGGGCAGATAAGTAGGGCACTCTCTGATTCATGAGGGAAGAGGGATGACCCCAAAGGTGCCGGCTCCCTATAGACCTGGAGGAGATGACCAAGGATTGTGTTGTGACCCAAGTAGGTTCGAGACCAGTTTTCCATGGAAGTAACTTTGATATCGAGATGATTGTGATGTAGAGACATAAGTTGCACGTTTCAACTTAGATTTGAAGGTGTACTGGTAATGTGGGTTGTACCATCTCTACTCTTGGAATAGGAAGAACTCTGTATTTGGACGACCGCCAAATGTGTATTTCTTCTTTTTATGGGAGTGATAGATAAGACAGTACGCATGCCATACACGAAGGGTAAAGATGACATGAGCTGGAACGTTGCTATAAGGAATGAGGACATAGATGATAATGTGCCCTGGTGGAATAAATGATACATGGACAGGTACAAATGATAAAAGTATTAAGATAATCACCTTGTAAGGATGTTCCTAGTAGAAGCTTTGTGGAATTTGCAAGTTATACAAGATTGAGTTTGATCACCAGGTGGATGAGCTCAGAGTTTCTTGATGAAGATAAACTTAGAGTTTGAGATGAGATGATAAGAATAATACATGGAGGTGTATGTTACCTAACATCTAAGGATAATAAGTGATAATTAATGCTCTGGTTGAGATATAGCTACCTAGTTTAGCTAGTGGCTAGAAGAAGTTGAGGTTGTTCTGCTAACCCTAAGTTGGAAAGAAGATATGTTTGGCTAACACTCAGATGTAGCAAGATCTGTTGAACAAGTTAGTAGTTGTTTGGTTAGCCAGTCTAGGTTGTGATGCAATAAGAGGATGGTTGTAGAACCTCAGATGCATTTGTTTGGAAAGGAAAGTGATGAAACCCCGACTAGAGTGGTTTAGGGTTTTTGAGGAATCGATCTTGAGGAATCATGACATACCGAAGATCATGATTTTAATATCACCATATACCATGGTATTACTGAGATAGTAAGAGATAGTAGCACTTTGTATGCTTAAGATGAAGTTGCATGTAGCATGTGTCCATGCAAGCTAGGAGGCAAAGAACGAACACCATTGACCCAGTAGATGGATATAAAGTATAAAGAGTTCCCCAAAGGGAATGGGAGTTCTTCACTGTGGATGTTTTGAGTCTCCCCTGGACCAAGGAAGGTCGAGATCCAATATGGGTTATGGTAGATCACCTTACCTAGATGACATGAGAAAAGAAGAGTACTGTCAAGAGATAGATTTTATTGAACTACATAAGAGAGAGAGAGATGGTTCAACTACACCATGATGCGAGTTCAAAGTTTTTGAGTATTACCTAAAGATTCACTTCCATGAGGTGGAAGTAGATACATGAAGAACTCGATGATAGAATAGTTTATCACTACTAAGTAATGGTTAGCATGATCCAGACTAGAGGGTCTGATAAGAGAATGTGTGCTCATTCAGGATGATACATAGAGACAGTTCTTGTGATGTGACGTTAGCCACCATAGCTTTATCGGGATGCAAGAAGTTCTATAATAGGTTGTGTCGATCACCACTTCATTATGATGATGTTGGTGAAGGGGGCCTCGCGAAGGTCAGAAAAGAACCATAGTATGTGCAGATGAAGTCGCTTGATCGTGCAATGGCTGAGAGAGAGCCCAAGGGTGACATGAGTCATGAGCTGATGCAAAGAAGACTGACATGCAGTTCACTGTGGGAGAATATAATGTGAAAATCCGACCCCTCTGAGCTATAGCTGAGAAAGTTGAGTCCCTGATATATGAGTCCATTTGAGATGAATTGGTGGAGATGGTTGTGTTTAGCCTTGCCCCTCAGGATAACATGATGTGTAATGTGTTCCATGAGTCCGATATAGAGCAATATGTGAGGTACCCAAGCCATGTGCTGAGCCTTGAACCTATTCAGCTTTTGAGAGGCTGAAATGTCCTGAGTCACCTATGAGGGTACGATATACCAAGGTAAGAAAGAACTCAGATGGAAGAATATGAGATGATGAAGGTTCTTGGGAAGAACCATGGAAAGGGTAAAGCCACATGGGAGCCCTGATGGACGTATGAAAGGCTTATCCTGAGCTATTTGTTTGCTTGATGGAATTTTGAGGACAAAATTCTTATATGAGGGGAAGGATGTTACAATCCAAAATCTTGGGTTCATTTGCTGAGAAATGTAATTTCTCATATTAAAGATAAATGAAGAAATAAAGATTGACTTCATGAATTTCGTTACAATAGCCTTGATGATTGCTTTGTGGGCTTTATTGGCTATTGGGCCCAATAACAAGGAAATTTAATTAGTAAATGAATAATTAAGGTTTTGAGAAAAGAAAGGTGTGAAAACCTCCAGAAGGCAAAAGAATACAATACAAAGTTGGATTTCATGCGACATGGGTTCCTTGGGTTCCAAGGAATCCAAAGTTGCAAAGAAAAAGCAATAAGAAAAGAAAAGATTAATTAAGAATTTCTTTATTAAGAAGGAAATTGATAACAATGATGAAATGTGGAAAATAAGTGAAAAGAGGTATAATTGAGTAATCCTTGGTGGAATTTCGTATCCCAAGGATTCCTAATGTTGAAAGGAATACCAAGGAGGAAAATAAAATAGAAATAAAGAGAAAACCTCAAAAAGAGATATTTTAATAAGAAATAAACAAGATAATGAAGAATAATAAAGAATAATGCAATTAGATGCATCTAGAAGGATAATGAGTATCCAATAAAAAGGATTTAAAATTCTTGGAGTTCCTTGGGGTCAAAGGAGCCCCAATAAAGAGGAAAGAAAGAGAAAATACCAAAATTCCAAAATAAGAGCAAAATGTGATACATTATTAATAAATTCGGTGGTATTGTTAAAAAGGAAGTGTTTCCTACTTGAGGAAAATATAATTTTGAAGCTAATAAATCAAAAGGCAAGTACAAAGAAGATAAAGAAAGAAATTTTCGAAATCCTAATATTTAAAGAAAAAGGAATATAAAAAAGATAAAGAAGAGAGAGAAGGTTACTTCTTATTGAAGGAACTGGGTTCCTATTTGGAAAGGGACTCTTTGACTCATGAATAGCCGACCTAGGGCTTTGTTTCCCACCCCTATATAAAGGGATAGAGCCCAGTGTCGAGTTTAAGAAGGACCCCATGCACCCCTCTCATGTTCTTCTTCTTCTTCATGCAAACCCTAGCCCTTGCGTGTAGCTCTATCCTGGAGCAACAAGGGGATGAGAAGGAGGTGAAATGGAAGCCCAACACTCCCACGACAGCACCAGAAGAACTAGGCCATCTTTCCGTGCTCTGGAACGTGCGCCACATCTGCTAGATGGCCGCAAGATGTCTCCAGGTCACAGGCCTTGTGCACACTATCTAGCCAGCTACGCCGCGAGCTGGGCGGCGCCCTAGGTGCAGGGGATGGTGGCGAAGCTAGGGCAACCTTTAATGGTGGTCCACGAGCCCTAAGCAGGAGTGGGCAACCCCGACTAGGGCTGCAGCCGGCGGCCAAGTCGTGTGTCTCAAGGTTGAAGACAACCTTCAGTCATTGTACCGCTTTATCCTCCCACAGATTAAAGGATCGACCACTTATGTAAGGGTAGAAGTGTAAATCTGTTATGTTTTCAATTGAGCAATGTTGCATGGAGAAGGATGACGTGGCAACATGCCATTGGTCAAGTAAGCAAATTCTTACAAAAATCATACCTCTTTAATAGTAGCTCGGATGAAAAAAGTTTATACATGAATTTTGCTCAGAAAAATGAGGGGAATCCATTAAAATTTAATTGAAGCATGATTCCTCTTGAAATACAAAAATTAATGGAAGATATCAACTTTAATGTATTAATGTTTAAAGAACCCTATTTTGAGATGAATAATATATTTATAAGGCTTTAATGTATGATTAAAGTTGATACTATCCTGTTAATGATAAAAAGAAACATTAGGAGCAAAAAGGATGAACTTTGCATATAATTAGTTAATTTAGAGTTTATGTGCATAAATAGGCTTTAATGGGCCTTGAAACCCTAATGTTGGTAATTAGGACTACTAATGGCTTTAGTTATTCGATTTCATGCATAGAACTGAGTTCTCATGGTTATAAGCTATTTAGAGCATTAAAGATCCTAATTTGTGGATAAATAACCTTAATATAGAAATTAGGGTTTCCTAGTGGATAAAAGGTAGAATTAATGATAAATAACATTCATATGAGTATTAGAGCATAATGAATTAAGAATTGATGATAAACGAGCATAATGACTTTGTCATAAAAAAAAAGGATAAAAATAATAGCTTTAATGTAAAAGAGGATTAATCGAGTTATTTAATGGTTAAATATGCCTTTAATCTGCAACTGAGGATTAGATGTTGAAATAATTAGGGTTGGTGATAAATTGCGTTAAATTAGGGTTTGAAATAGTAAAAGATGAAGGGAAACCCTAACTGCAATGGAAACCCTAAAAGTGGACTAGAAACCCTAGGAAGTGAGCTAGATTTAATATATCTTGATGACATGAGTAATAAAAGGGAATTGTATAATTGTTTTAGGATCTTATTGAATGCTTGATTTCCTATTGATTGATTGGATTATTTCTATCTCACATCAACTTCACATGTTTGTGGTTATACTTATGATTATCCCGCATTAGTTTTCCTGAGGATTTTATCGATGTTTATATCGTGGCTTGAATTAATTGTCAGATGAAGCATTAGTTTTCCTGAGGATTTTATCGATGTTTATATCGTGGCTTGAATTAATTGTCGGATGAATTTAATTCATGCAAATTATAATGTGAATATGACTATCACATAAGAGATGTGCCTACTAGCTCAGATCCTAGTCCCCTCTGTAGCTTAATGAGTTGACCTAGTACATGGCTACCAATAGGAGTAGGCCCATCAGGTCATTGGATGACTTAGTATATGGCTACCAATGGGGTAGGTCCATCAAGTCACTTTGAGTCAGAGATTGGACTACTTATGGGTAGTTCCATGTGACTCAACCCTAGATATTGATCTACCTGTTAGGTAGGATCATGTGAGGTTTAATAAGGATCTACCTATAGAGAGGTAGTATCTCGATCCACTGCAGGGACAACGCAGAGATAGGGGATAGGAAAGGATTGAGTAGTATGGTTTAAAACATAATCTTGGCATGTTAAATGATAATTGGCTGATTACTTTGTTACTATAGTTGCACGATTATTATTTCCCCCACATACCAGCTTCTTGCTGACCGACGTTTTGTTTGTCGGCGTTTTAGGTATAATTAAAAGAACAAACAATAAAGTGGCATATGTGGAATTAAATGAGAATTAACGCATAGAGGAGGATTAGTTAGATCAATATCTTCATGGTTAGATGTTTAGAAGTCCCAGTTTTAAAAAGGTAAACAATGTTTTTATTTTTACCATATTTCAGTATAGTTGGTAGAATTTAATAATTGTTAATGATTATTTGTTGAACCTTTGATCCGGTTTATTAGATAACGGCTCTGATCTCTTGGTCTCCCTTAAGTGGGGGTTACCGGGAGGCGGGGTCGTTACAATATTGTAATCAATTATCATCCTTGTGGGTCTAGAATATTGAATTTGTGTAACTCAATACACCTAATTCTTCCTCACGTCTCGATCCTAAGTTCTTCATATGTACTTGAAGATGTTTTGTACTGTAATTAGTGAACTTTACTTGAATCCACTTGACATGCTGGTCATTCTCAAGGAATATGAGACATCTATACATGTACATAACATTGCATACATGATAGATACAATGCAAATGCATATGAAATCTTACTCATGTGGTCCCTTTCTTCCTAAAGGTTTGGGAAAATCGTCATTAGAGTAAGTTACCACGTAAGAAATGAATAAGTTGTATTTCGTAGATGCTTACATGTGCATTGTTTCATCACTTTATAGATGTATGTACTTTGACTTAAGCCAAGAAGACTTATAGATATATCTCAATAGATCTTGATACCTAGAATATAGGTGTCTTATCCTAATTCTTTTATTGAGAAACTATTTCCCGACCATGTATTCACCTGATGTAGTGATGGAATATCATATCTCATGAGTAGTATGCCATTCTGATACAATATGAGGTATATGAAAAGCTTCCACTAACCTTCTTTTCACAAGGTTCATTTTTTTATTTGTTGTACCAAGCATGTTTCTTCTTTTTTATTGATTTTAACAAGTTCATCTTCATTAATGATGAAGCCAAACTCTTTGACCGATTCATGAAAATGAAGATTACAAGTTATGGACGCTTTCTTCAATCCATAGATAGACCTTTGCATCTTACATACCTTTCCAACTTCCTATAGAGATTCAAAACCCTTAGGTTTTGTCATGTACATATCCTTAAGAACATTCCCATTAAGGAATGTGGTTTTTGACATCCATCTACTAGATCTCATAGTCATGGTATTCTACACTGGAAAGCATGATCCTAATGGACCTAACCATGGAGATTGGTGAGAAAGATTCATTATAGTTAACACTTTGAACTTCTTTGAAACCTTTAGCTACTATTCTCCCTTTGTAGGATTGGACATTTCTATCCATGTCCTTCTTCTTTTTGAAGACCCACTTTCACCCAATGGGTTTTACCCTTCAGGCGGTTCCACTAAGGTCCATACCTTGTTGGTATACATTTTCGGATCTCAAGGCCTCAAACCATTTACTAGATTCTAGTCCCTCCATAGCTTCCTTCTAGTTCATTGGCTCATCATGGTCCATGATTGATACCTAACCATCTTGAGTAATGAGAAATCCAAATCTATCTACATCTAGTGAGCTCTACTGGATCTATGAGGTTCTGATGTTTGACAAGAGGGCGGGTGTGCCACAATAACTTCTTATGCCTCCTCATGTTTGTCCTCATGTTCATTGTCATTTTGTGTATCTCGAAACTCCTTTGAATTCCATTTTCCTCACACTAGTATATCTAGATATGAACTCCTTGTCTAAGAAGGTACCAATTCTAGAAATAAACACTTTATTTTAGGAAGAAATATAGAAGTAGTATCCTTTGGTTTCCCTAAGATACCCTAAAAAACAACACTTGTCAGATTTGGATCTCAATCTCTCAGAAAATGAATAGATCACAAGCTTCACAACCCCAAACCTTCATGAAAGACATGTTGGGACACTTCCCAGTTCACCTATCATATGGTTTCTTTTTAACCTATTTAGAGGGAACATATTTAAGTGTCAGCACAATGGTTTTAGAGCATGTCCCCAAAAAGGAATAAATAAGTCTGACTTGGCTCATCAAGGGTTGCATCATGTCCAACAACATGGGATTCCTTCTCCTTGATATACCATTATTCTTATGACATTCTACACGGTGTCAATTGTCATACAATGGGACACAACCCAACAAGGTACCCTAACACTTGACATACATATTTACCACATCGATCTAATCAAGGAACCTTAATAATTTTACCAACTTATTTCTTTACTTTATTGTTAAATTCCTTAAACATTTCAAGGGTTTCTAATTTGTATCTCATACAAGTCCACATAAAGTGAATTGATCAGTCAATGGGATGAAGTATTTGAACCACCTTTTAGCTTTTGAACTAAGAAAACTACATACATCAATATGTATAAGTTCTAGCAGTTGATATTCCCTCTCATTTCTTCCAATAAAATTCATATTTTCCATTTTGTCCCAGTAATATGATTTGCATGTCGTGAGAGTTTCAAAATCAAACAAGTATAGGTAGCCATCCATATGGAGTGAGAAATATGTATCAAGAATGTACATCCAAGAGGCAATGCTAAAGGTAGGGCAATATATATATATCGGTCCAAACTAGTGGATCAGACCACACCAGTTATCCAATCTGGTCTTGGACCCACTTAAGTTTTGGTCTAATCCATAGTATCCAAAATTTTCTTAATTTAGTCCTTACTCCAGTTTAATATGGTCCAAAATATATAGGAACCGGTCTGCACCGATTGGCCTAGATTATATAAAGAACTTCTTATATATGTTAATTAAATATACTTTTTATGAAGGGTTGTGGGGATGTGCAATATATTATAATTGACTTTACAACTTGTAGATATGTATATTATTATTATGGTCTACTAACTGATTTTAGTATATCTATAAATGTCAATACCATTAGCCATTCCACATATATAAGCACCAACTAGAGACAAATTTAAAGATTGCATTCTATTTTGGTGACAAAAATTTAAAAGGACGTTGCACATTGAATTGAATTGTTAATGAATTTTTATATTATGTATTAGCTATCATATATTCCAACTTTATAATAATTGTAGCAATTAGATTTTTTAAGCTACAAATGTATGACAATTAGTCTTGAATGTGTTATTTGTGTAAGTATTATATTAGTATTGTTCCCTATATTCTCATAACAATTTACTCGCTCGAATTGTAAAAAATTTAATTGTGTAACTTGGTTTGTGTTACCAAACTCAAATGATTGATCATCTCTATTGTATATTTTATGACATAGGTCTCTTAGATTCTTAACCAAGAGTGTATGAATATAGGATTATCTTGTCTGGTCATGGCCCGGTCCTGCCCGATACCTGCTTTTTTCAGTCGGGTCTAGGACCAGAGTGGTTCTTATCGATCCAGTCCTCAATCCATGAATTTTCTATTAACTGAGTCTTGGTCTGGTCTGGTCCAAATTGGTGTGGTCCAAATTGGACTAGTCTAGGATTGGACCAATGTACATCCCTAGCTAAAGGTAATTCATGTTTGAGTCATGTAGTTTAAGGCATTTGGTATTTACATTATATACATGTGTCTTAGGATCCAAGCATAGAACTATTTGTTACCCTCATCCTACAACCAGTGACTAAAAAGTCAGTTGCAGTAGGGTTTGGCGCCCGTCCATAGAATGGCACAAATGTTTCACACATGCAATATATATGATAAGGCAATAACACAATAAAAGAGATAACAAGATATTAAAAATGGAGATAAGAGATATGTACCAATCTCTATATTCAAGTATACCCATTGGTGATTCATTTTAGAGCTTAGAGTCTTGAGTTTAGTGGATCTTCATTTGGCAACTAAAAATTTGATAAACAAAATATATCAATGTGAGTGCATTGAGTATGCTATGAAAAACATGTAACCACAATTAAGAGTAATATAAAAGATGCTTGGCTAGAAACATCATAATAAGCAAGAAGTAGACATAAGGCATGAAACACTTAATGACATTGTTTTATACAAAGCATCTTTTAAGTGTGTTTCCATTATACTTAACAACATAATATGGCCATTGACTAGGTTCCCATTGGAAGGGTCCATAAGGGTTCTCAAGATTACCTATCTCATTTATACATGAGGGATCTCAAGAACATAGTCACTGAGCTAATCCTAGTTGCAAAATTCCTTGTTCCCTTACCACGAGAATACAAGTAGGTACACAAGGTTTATATAATGGACAAGTTTAATTATGTTCAAGGTTTGTTCAACATATTTTGAGCAAATAAAATGTACTAATCATATGGAACAAGTATCTTAAATAAGTAATTATCTATCCAAGTATTATTACAAGCATAGATACAAAGAAGCCAATGTCATAGTAGGGTCATGATATTAAGCATACCTTGCGAGTAGAGTACAAGTTATGATCCATGAGTAGATTCTAGAGAAGGTCCAACCCTGAGGGGACCTAACCCATAATATATATAATTATGGGTATTAGATTAGTAGGGTTTAGATAAGATAAACATGTATCAAGTCATGTGAATGTTATCCTAAACCTAAGTATCATATAATTCAAGTATGGTCCCTTCTTATCAAACATGCATGCACTAATTTCTCACAGCACATGTATCAACATTAAGTCCTATATTTAAGTGAACCATCCACATTAGATTAGATATAAAAGTGAGATCATTTCTTACTTGAGTTACAAAAACATGATATTTATATTTACACTAAGGTTTAATCATATAAGATCATGATTAGTCATACTAGATCAATTCCATGCAATATCGTCACATCTTCATGTCATAAAAGTATTCACTAGATCAAATAAGAATTTGGAGCTATACAATGACAAATATACTGATTTGAAGTCTTTAAGATAGCATAGCTAACATTGAAGTATGATCACGCAAAGTTAGAGCTCAACAAATAACATTTGCGTGTAAAACTTATTAGGTGTCATAAGTATGTTGCATGTAGTCAAAGGTGCATATGAGCGGGTTAAAAGGCATTTCTTGTCACATGTCTTTAGGGGTCTAATTTGAGTCTTATCATAGAGGTTTGTTCACAAGGAACTACTTTTGCATAAGAATTAGCGGTTCAATCTTGTCAGTACTTAAACATCACATTTTGGGACATATCAAGGTACTCAAGTAGGTTTGTAAGTCTGATGAGTTATTAAAGGAAAAAATAGTACAAGACCTTAATCAAACATAGCACATAGTATTAGAAATATTAGTAATTTCAAAGTGGAAGAGTTATTTCATGATCAAAAGAAATCAAAGTTCCAACAATATACAAGTGGCTCTCATGCATAATAGAGCCCTTTTAGGTCAAGTGTAAATCTAAATGCATCAAGGTGGTACATTACCTTATTCAAAAAAATAAGTTGTTAGAAGTGTAAACCTACCAGTGTGCCACACAAGCTCACTGCATCTATTTAGTGGTGTTGGTGGTGGCAATCCACATTGAGAAGGAGTAGGGGCCAAACGCCCAAAAATGAATGTGGTGGCAACCACTATAGAGGTGGGCAAGAAGAAGAAGAAGAAGGATGGTCTAGGGTTTGTGATAGCTTAAAAGAGGAGAGGGGAAAAGAAGTGGGGGAAAACAAGTAGGAATAGGGGTTTCATTTTGCAAAAAGGGGCGAGATGGGAGGCGATTGGTGGTTCCAAAGGGGAGTAGGTGGTGGGGGCACAAAGGGCATTGGTGGCACAGCATGAAGGTAGCAGAACACATGTGAGTCATTAGATCTAAGGACAATCCATGACACTTGCATCCAAAGGCCGTGATTGGTTGAAAAAGAAAGGGGCATATACATGTTTTGAAGAGGGGGCACCCCTCCTTGAATGGTCCTCATGTCTAGAATTTTGGGCCCAAACGCCCAAAATTTGTTCAAAAGGGCCAAAAAATAAGTTCAAGAAAGGAAACTTCAAATGAGCATATCTCCCTCATCTCGGTAAAGAATTGAATAAAATTTGATGCACTAGAAATGTGAGAATAAGTTCTACAACATGCAAGTTTAGTGTAATAATATACTCACACAAATTATCAAATTGGTAATAGAGAGAGAAAAATGTTTAAATAAGGTGCTTTGTTGGTTTCATATCAAGTTGAGTGTCATCACTCATCATGTAATCACAAGATGAACTCAAAAGCATCAATACATATTAATACTTGGATTTAAGATAAGAGGGATAGGATGAAGCACATGCATGAAGAGAGAGATAAAAATATAGGATGTTGGAGATCAAATATCATAAAAGATCAGAAAAGGCCATATAGGAAGTTAGACAAGTAAACTGAAGAATAATTGTTTGTTGCAAGGAATGAATTATTATTTCTTGTCTAAATAAGAACTTAATGGCATACATGTAATGATAGTTCTAAAATTCTATTACAGTCCCAATGTGGATAAATATTAGGAAATGTCATATTGAAGTCATCCATGTAAATTGAATGACATTTGTTCTTTTTAACGAATGGTCTTGTCCAAACAAGAACTTAGTGGCATACAAGCACTAGCTATTCCCTAATTCTATTACATTCCAAAATTTCTAATGTGTGCTGGAAATAAGAATCCTTGATTCACTTTCCACTTTAGGTCCACATATTCCTTCTCTAAGGATATACTACTCTTATTATCTTATATTAATGTAAGACTCTCATGTGGTATCCAATACACACACTTTAGAAGAGGCTATTTTTTCCAATAATGTAACTACCTAAAATGGAGAGATCTATCTCCTTATACTTCTCAATTCCGCAAGGTAAGACATGAATAATCACATGTTTAGCATTGATGAAGTTTTTTTGTGTGCCAATAATTTCCTTTAACTTCTTTTCAAAAGGATTTGACTTGTCTTTGACATAGATGCCATCTTAGTATAAACCTATAAGTTATACCACAAATTCTCATTTTGACCTTCAAAATAGAATATGGGTATAAACTATAAGTGTCGGTCCCAATTATTCAAAATATCATAAGATGTGCCAACAACTATCTAAGCACACCATTCCTAATGATTGGTTATACAATATTTGCATCATTTCCATATTCAAGTCCATTGTCAACTTTTGGCCAAGGGACATCATATACTCACTAGGTTCTCCACAAACTCAAGTGGTCTGAGTATATAATGCTATAATGAGAATGATATCATGAGGGATACATATTCCAATACATTAAGCTCACACTCTATCTTTAGAACACTTCTCAAGTTCATGTTCAAATACACAAAATTTGTCTCATCAAGCATGTATTCTCAAGGACTAGTCATAGTGACAAGTGAGGCATGTTTTGTTTCTACAATATTACATGCATTTTAACTTTGGTTTGAAAATTTTAATATAAACTTAGATCTTTAGTTAAATGTTTAATCCCATTATATTCTTTGAATTAATAACCCTCACTATTAATCTAGGATGTTAAAACAAGTAACTTTGTACCAGGCCAAGGTCCATATTTCATTGAATCATGGGTCAACATTAGATGATTGCTCACAACTCAATTATTGAGGTAGGAAAATTTTGAAAAGTGACTCTCATGCAACCATTAATGTATGGAGAACAACCATTCTTGAATTTGATCATATTGAACACACATTCACACGTCTCAAGGCGCTTAATCCTATTAACATTACCTATTTAAGCCAAACCCAATCTCCAATACTGATAATATCATGTCTACATTGACAAACCCACACATTTACCTCACACTTCACCAAGATGGACAATATACCTCACTCTAGAAAGTTCACATATATAGATCAAGTCCTTGATGTGTATCACATGTTGTGTAAAGACCCGATCCTTATGATCAAATATGTTCAATATCTCTTTAGAATATATAAACAAATCTTTCTACAAACATGCATTACATCAAGAGTTGGCAAAGCTTCAACGTATGCTTACATAATTTAAGAAAAGGGATTATTACTATGTACTATTAAATAGGGGACAAAACTTGCACATTTTTTCTAAGTCCCTCAAAGGAAATAAAACCACACATGGACCCCCGTGAAGGGAAACATAGGTCAGTCAAATGATTGATACAAAATTGATAATTGGAAAATAAGTGTATGTACCTAGTAAGGGAATAAACAAAATATGCAAGTATCAATAGGTAGAAATGGCTTGTCAATCTCAATTAGATTCAATATCCAATTTTTGAAACTAGTAATTCAATTTCACATAGATAGAACATGTCAAGGTCTACTTGTTGGGGAAGCCATGTGATCTTTCCTATGAAGTAAACAAACAACTAAAATTCCCAATATACTAAGCGATCCTATGTCCTTCAACTCTGTGTAGAGGTGTGGACGCGTAATTACACTAAACTAGGGGCACAAGCCTGCCCTTTTTTGACATTTAAACATTGCACTACTAATTTATAGGAATAAGTGCTGAAATCTTTCAAAGAGGTAGGCTAAGGTAAAAATTCAATTTTTTGGCCAACCAACCTATCTAATCATTCATGAAATCAACGAGGGAAACAACATTCAAAATATAAATAGAAATTTTGTACCTTGAATTAAATCCAGACATTGCAAATATAGATCTTCAAAGATTTTTCAAACATTCTGAGTTGATGAATAAAGATATCTACAATTTGGAACAATATGGTTACTATTTTATTGGGATCAATTGGTATTCAAATTTATTATTTGAGACTAGAGTTTTCCCTTTGGAATTATTAATATTTACCAATATATTATATCCCACATAGGGTTTTAGATCCTTTCACTTCCAAGATTCATTCTTTATTCTATAAGTGAAAATATTTCTTCATTAAATATAGGTGTTTGTGTTTAATATTCATTCCTCAATTTTAGGTTTTGTATTGTCATTCCCTCTCTTATTGAATATAACTTAGTTGGTCAATTCTAGTCAAGGAGATATGTTGCATTAGGTACAATTTATCAAAGTGCACCTATTTGGGAAGTCTAGGGTCTAAATCATATATATCTCAATGCATACTAGTTATACACTCATATTTAGGTCTCAAGTGTCATATGGACATAATTATACTAATACGTGAATAAATGAATTATCGTTTTATTAAACAAGAAGTGTCATCTAAGATGTTACTTAGAAACTTGATATTATTTAAGATCAAATATGTTTTCCTCCATAATATCTCTCTATGTTTTCATTATGTTGTGTTGACCTAGGTTAACTTGGTTTGTAAGTCAAAGTCTTATAGTCAATTATACTTGATCATGTATACTTATAGGGTTTTTACTAATAATAAGGATATATATTACTAATAAATAATTTTCCTAACATATATTAATGTGAGTAACATTTACAATATGGATCAAGTAATCTAGGTTATTACTGTAACCCTATGTTGTGATCGTTATTAAATATTTTTTCTACTATACCTTTATTTATAAGTTTCTTGTTATTTCTATTTTTAGATTACATCTTTACTAATGGACTGATACACAATTATGTACATGTATCTGTATAATGACCAGAGCCACACTAGATGATCATCCTAAATCCTAGTGGTCTAACCTTTAAGGATCCACATTCTGAAAATCCTTCTCATAATACTTTGATTACTACAAGGAGATCCGTTTCATTTCCCAAATGTGGAACTTGGGGGAAACTCATGGTGTTTAGGGCAACTAACTAAATGTGTCATCATTTCACTTATTATTAATCCTTTTTATTCATCTTATAGAAGATTCAATATCATTTAGCACATGCCTATATTCTCGTGTAACTAGAATAACATGAATAAGATTAGGCTTATAAAAAAGACAATGATTAAAACAAGAAGCACAACAAATATATAGTTTACAACACATATGATTCTTTCCTTTTTCCACATCATGACATTTATAGTCATCATCAATGGGCTTCCAACTTGAGACATAATCTCATTGTCCAACGTTTACCCTTATCAGGGTTTATCAAAGGTAATCAATGCACGTTAAATTCAATCTCAACATATTTCTTACTACTTCATTCTATATACAGTTCAGAACATATATTCATAGAGATATTAAAACTAGCTATAGTAGAGGCATATAGACTTCTTCTATCATTCATCATACATAGAACATGTTCATCATGCAACATATACTTATTCCATTTGAATTCTATACAAATGAATAAATATCAAAGTAGGAATGTGCATAACACACTTAAGACTGCTCACTTACTATTAGCCACTTTTTAATGCTTAAGTGATCTAATAAGAAATTCATCAGAGAATGCCATACTTAGAATACAACTATCCTAACATATAATTCCAATCTAAGAGGACATTCTTATAAACCGATTCTTATCCTTGAACTTCATCTTGTAATAAATTTAAACTATACTCATATGTATTCCTTAATCTCTTATTTGAGATTGTTATTCATTAGCATTACATGGCTCATTATTTTAGGTTTAGGTTTATGTTCTTATACCCATCAAATGATTTTCATCATTTACGTTCATTTCAAATTCATTGGTTTAACTTCTTTCATTTCATGTTCAATATTGTTCTAGGAACAAATCATTCTAAATTTACTTACGCATAAAGTTTATATCTCCCTATAATCCTTTATAGTCCAATTTCAATGTATCCCATTCATTTTAGGTCAAGCCAGATGTACTTTATGTTTAAAAGATAAAAAACGTTCTCATATTTATTTTATTAAATATTTTATTCAGTAGATATCATTACAATCTATATTAACCTTTTCATTTCATATTTTACATCTACATACATGTACCATTTTGTTTGACTCATAATGGCATTTTTTGTAAATAAAGAAATCCTTCTATTCTTTATCAAAACTCTCAAATAAGAAGTTATCACAAATTAGGGTTTCTACTTTTTTCTCCTTAGTCAGTATTCATCTCTTGATTCATAATTAAGTGACTTGTATAAAAGACTAGCATTCATGTGTGGTATGTTTATATTCCATATATTATGCTAGAATACACGCATTAGGCTTATATCATCTTAAAAAGTCTTATCACCTTCAAATAAAGAAATACCACCTTAAAATGAGAATTTCATCACAATTACAAGATTATATACATATTTAAGCTTTATCTCTCATACTCGACTCAATACTATATTTCTAGAGTTTAAGAAGTCTTATTATTTCAACACATCATAAGAATCACATAATTTAGTAATCTCATCATGGTGCATAAGGGTTCATCTGGAATGTTCACAAACATGGAAACCATTACTTTCCATTTCCACAAATTTCATCCATCAATCATAAGTATACATTTATTCATTAGATCATTCGATTTAATCCCTCAATAAAAACCCTAAATAGTGAAACTCACCACCTCATACTAATCCTTATGTATGTATCATATTCAATTTCAATAAGATTCAACAATACACTTGTATACTTGAATCTAATACAATTCAACATCATTCTATACATCTCAACTCATTTTCCAAGAATATCACTTAATAGTTGATTCTAGGCAATATTCTGTGAAGCAACTAAATTCTATGCCCATTGAAATATTCATAGAACTTAAACAAATAGGTCAGGAACTTAAAAAAGATTAATCAAAGAAAAAAGATCTAAATTATTAACACTGATTTCCCCAATATCATCCCAATCGGTTATACAATAGCATACAAGTACTAGCAATGATCTTGATTATTTTAGTTGGATTTAATTAGGATTTCAAGATGATTAGAAATCTTATTAGGGAGACAAGCACTCATCTAAGGTGACAAGCACCATATCAAAATTTGAATATCAAGAAATCCACCAAGGTTCTAGCTATTGAATCCATTTCATCCTCCTCTCACCCGAAAACCTAGAAATGGAGAATAGGACAGAAAGAGTGAGAAAAGTGGGAGATTTGATATATTATCAAATAAAATTAGAGGAGGAATAGAATCTTGATATGTGAGAGAATATTCATCATAAAATACTATGCAAAGAAGCTAAACTTACTTGATTTCATCATTTCTTGGATGGTGAAACCCTAGAGTCCACCACTTTCTCCTCTCAAACCCCAACTCTCCCTCTGTCTCTAGGATTTTGTTTCTCTTGAATGAATCACAAAATATGAGATTTTCTTGGGTTCTAGGTTACTCATATAGATCAATTAAGGGGCTTGTGTCAATTGTAGATTGAACCAACTTTACACTTTCATTTATTTTAGCAGAACTTTCTATCATAAAAAATTTACTGAAGACCATTTTCTTAATAGGTCAAACCTCTCAAAAATTATGAAAATTTAGCATATTGTGTGGGACATCATTTTAGATCTCTTATTAAACTTTCAGATCATTAAGAGTTATTGACAAAGAAGTACAAATCTAACACTACACCACTATATTGCAGTCTACAACTTGGTCGACCGGGTTTTTATTGGTAAGAAACTCAGCCGACACCACAATCTATAAAAATAAAACATCATTATAAAATTACAAAAATTTAATAATTTGTCTAAATGGGAGTTTCCCAACTATAGTTAGAATTTCGGATAAAATAGATGTACCAATTAAAAGATAAAATTCAAATGCTAGACTGCTATATTTCAACATAAATACATGGTCAATGGAGTTTGTTGCGGGGAAGCTCGGTCGACAAATTGCTCAGAAAATTTTTCAAAATTTTGACATTTTGCAAGAACACTAATAATAGAGATACTCAAACTATATAAAAATTTCATGTATATCAGAGTTATATATAAAAAACTAAAAATCATTTACTACACCATTATTTTTATGAAATTTTGTATTCTTATGCTATCAAAACCCTAGTTTTGTCCAATTAAGGTTTAAATTCTCAAACCCTAATTATTTGAATTACATCATATTAAGAGTTTATTATTATGTTTAAAGAATCACAAATTAGACTACCAAAATTAATAATGATCTAAGTAGTGATCAATCTAGTTAAGCATGCAATCACCCAAGTAAACCCTAATTTGACGGTTAATATGAAAATAAGTCGTTACATCTGGGTAATATCCAAGGTGGATGAGTTAGAGTTGTTTGCAACTACAACACACCAAAAAAATGGTGGTTCATTTTCATGTGGTGGTGTTCAAGTAGATGATTAGGATCCTATTGTTTGATGGGCGACAGTGCTAGTATAAGACCCAACGGATCAAGCTATTATACCTTAGGTTGCATGGCCACATGATCTATTGGGGCTTGAATACATGGCTATCGAGTTTTTCGTCAACATGGTGAGTAGGGTTGATATGTTGTGTAGTTAATGGATCATGGGCTCTGTGGTAGATCTCCCTCCTTATTACATAAGGTAGCATGGTTGATGAGATAATGCTAGCGACGATATAGAGAGAAGGGATTTGAGGGTTCTATAGATGGGAGATAAAGGAATGTGCACTGGTCTAGTTGAGGACTAGGGATTGTTGGTGTGAGGGGGAGGAAGCATGACATGATTTGCTGGAAAAAAGGCCAAGCTACAGGAAGTTAGTGACACAACCCAAGCAGGGGGTGGTGGAGAGGGCCATGTTTCTAGGTCCTATTGTAGTTATAAGGTGGTTGGGCTCTCTATTATGTTTCCATGACTATAATTATTGGTTAGAGAATTAGAGGGGAGAAGACAAAGGAGGCATTTTTATAAGTTGTGTTGGTGGGTAGTTTGTTGGCACTTTCTGGCTGGTAGTGATTACAACATGATCAGGTCACAAGTCTAAAGAAGGACCTGAAGGTCAATGACTCTTGTTGCAAGTCTTCTTCGAATTTGTGGTGGAGGTTTGTGGAGATCACATAGGTGGCTCTTTTAGGAGGCCACTGTGTTGTCATGAAAAACCAAGTTTGTGCTGCTTCACATGGAGGAATCATAGGGGATTGTAGTGTAAAAGTGGTGGTCGCTATGTTTTTTGGGTGTTTATGATGAGAAGAGGTGGAGGAAGTTTAAACTCATAGTATGGTCCTCTGTAAGGGTTGTGAAGTTTTGGTGATTATATTTCATTTGATATCAATTAATTGGCCAAGAGGAGCAACATCTCAATTTCCCTAGTAGTTGTTGGCTAGGGTGCTTAAGGATTGTTACCATTGTTTATGAGGGAAGTAGAGAAGCGGAACGGAGAAGACAATGAACATCGATTCTTTTGTAAGTGTCAGAGGTAACATGTGTAGGCCTGACCAAGCAATCGTGGTCCACTTGATGTGGCGATAGAAAGAGGTCATGTTTTAAGCTTAGTAACAGGTTATTGTTATTATTTTTAGGGTTTTGCAACTCCTAAAATAGAAGCATGCTTGATCTAAGAATCTAATTGTGACTATAAACATTATTAAGACATATTAATAAATAAGAATAGTAACACCTCTAGTTATGGTTTAGATGTGACTAAATTATTATCACCATGCATTCAAATATAGAAATATTTTAAACCGAAAGGTATTTCATATTGATTCCAATGCCATCAGTTCTCAAATCAAAAGCACTTAATGAATGTAAATTATAATCAAGATATGTCAACCCAAGAACTTTATATAGCACCCACTGGTTTTGAAATGGCTCGTTAAGTAAAAGTGAGGGACCTATTTACACATATTATTCAAAAGAAAAAAAAGAGTTCATTTGCGTACAAACATTTTCTATGGACTAACTAGTTCCAGAATACATGATATTTAGATAGAACAATTGAAATGAAGCACAACCTTGAAGTTGAGATCAAGTTTACAAAAATCAAGAATTATAGCTCAAGCATAGATATAGTACCCAAAATTGGGTATATTACAACTCTTCACCCCTTAATGTGGATTTCATCCTCGAAATTGGGACATTCTTGATTTATTCAAGTGATATTCTCCACTCATTAATAGGATTCAGGTAGAAACCTAAATAGAATGTCAAATACAGTGTAACATCCTTTATAATCTATGGACCATTACCTTATTGAGGATTTTCTTATACTTCATTGATTATGACTTGCCTCATGAAATCCTCTAAAACTCCATAAAACATTTTTCATTTTACATATAGTAGTATAAGAAAATTAATTTTTCATTTTTCATCCCAACTAATACATACATTGTTGGGAATTTAGATCCCTAAGAAACATAGGGAGTCACTTGATCACTTTTTGATGCCTGGTCCAAATAATTCATCTATGGTCATATACACATTTATAGTTTGAGAATCTAATTTATAAATATCAAAATTTTATGTCACTATACAAAAATCAACAGATAAACTATCATTATTGTAACCAAAATTAAAACTTTACAAAATTTTACTCAATATAGTTGTCACTTATCTTTAGGTAAAGTTTTATTGGGTGAAAAATGTAGTTGTACTTCATCTTTTCCCATTTTCATTCAGTAGGGGTTTGCACCAATATAAGGATCAGTTTAACATAAATTATTCAAAGTTTATATCTCCCAAAAAAAATTGGGAGTTTCAAAAATCTATAGATCCTAATATTTATCAAATTTTATCATTTAATTGTCTTATTATAGAATGGGATGCAATTTGAAATCTCATTTTTTTTCAAATTTGCATCTATAGAGTGATTGATTTCTAATTCTTTTTTCTAATGTCATAATTTGATATTTATTTGGAAAACCTATTATTTATTCTTGACTCATAAATTTTTTGAGAAGTATTAATGTGTGAGGTTATCATAAGGATTTTTTTCATCTTTGCAATCATTTGTAGTTGTCCATAATAAAGAAAAACCCTAGGGTACTCTACGGAGTTGTATGCCTATAGTGGTGATTTTTATGTCTAAGGACCCCATTGTATATCTATATACAAGTATTAGAAACAATTCTTCCTCACAATAGCTCTAAATACATCTATGTCTAAGGGATTCCAAAAACTAGTAGACGATCTAGGTATGTTTTCATGACTTTATATTGAGGTACATACGACACATCTTAGGATCTAATGTTTCCTACTTGTATTTTAGGTATATCCCAATAATTGAGTCAACGATACTAGGGTTTGTTGTCTACTATGTACTCCATTTTTATTCTTAACATAGTCTAGCATCAACTGTTTAGTGGATATGCTACAATGTTGTAAAGACTTAATCCTTATGATCAAATATTTACAAAATTGCATCAAAAAATATAAACAAATCTTTTTGCAAACATGTTTTTCATCAAGAGTCACGAAAGTTTATACATATTCTTACAAATTTTAAGAAAAGGGATGATTCCTATGTATTCTTCAACATGGGACATCCCTTGCACATATTTTCTAGGTCTTCTTGTGTCACTTGTCCATGAATTCCCAAAAGGTAATGAAACCACACATGGACCTCCAAGAAGGGAAACATAGATCAGTCAAATGAGAAATATAAAATTAATAGTAGGATAGTAGAAGTATGAACCTATCTACAAAGGATCAAAAAAATGCAAGGGAATAAACAATATAGGAAAGTATCAAAAGGTAGCAATAGGTTGTCAATTTTAATAAGATTCAATATCCATTTTTTGAAACTATTATTTCACTTTTCACATATATAGCCCATGTCCATGTCTAGTTGTTGGGGAAGCCATGTGTTCTCTTCTATGGAGAATGAAAACACACCAACTAAAATTACCAGTATACTGAGGGATCATATGTCCTTTAACAATGCACAGAGGCATGGAAGTGTAATTCCCCTAAACTAAGGGCACTAGCCTATCATTTTTCAAACTTTAAACATTGTACTACTATTTTCCAGGAATAAGTGTTGGCGGCCATTAAAAGGAGGTAGGCTAAGGTACACAATCAATTTTTTGGTCAACCAACCTATCAATCATTAATGCAATCAATGGAGGAAAATACCATTCCAAATTAAAAGAGAAAATTTATACCTTGAATTAAATCCACTCATTTCAAATATAGATCTCCAAAGATTTCATGATCCAGAAATAAACATCCAAGAGTTGATGAACACAAATATCTACAATTTGAACCAATATGGTTACTATTAGCCTTGAATCCTTTTGTATTCAATTTTGTTTTTCATGGTGAGAGTTTTCCTTTTTGAGTTTATAATATGTAATACCACTATAGTTCTCCCATTTAGGTTTTTTGGTCCTTTAATTTCTAAGATGTAGTCTTAACTCTCATAAGTCAAAATATGTCTCTTTACATATAGATGTTTTTGATTAATACACATTCCTCAATTTTAGGTCTTGTAGTGTCATTCTCTCTCTTATATGATATCATTTGGTTGGTCAATTCAGGTCAACGAAATACTTTGCTTTGGGTAGTATTTATCAAAGTATCATTATTTTACAAATCAAGGGTTTAAATCATATATAGCTCAATGCATACTAGTTACACACTCATATTTAGGTCTCAAGTTGCATCCTAACATAGTTATACTAATATGTTAATAAATGAATGCTGATATAATTGATTCGAGAAGTGTCATCTTAGAAGTTACATTGATATATGAGATCCTTTTATATGAAATAGGTTCCTTCCATAATATGTCTCTAAGTTTTCATTATAATGTGTTGACCTAGGTTAAGTTCGTTCATAAGTCAATATCTTATATTTATGATGTATTGACCTAGGTTAAGTTGGTTCATAAGTCAAAATCTTATATTCAATTATACTCGATCATGTATACTTATAAGTTTGTACTAATAATAAGGATATCTTATTTATAACTAATTTGACTAACATAAATTAATGTGAAAAACATTTACATTGGCGATCAACTAGGGTAGGCTATTACTGTAACCCTATGTTGTGATCATTATTTAACTTTGGTATAAATACACCGGTTCTATGGATCTCATATAATCATAATTTATAAACTAAATATTTACTAATGGACTAATATGTAAATATATACATGTATCAATATGATATTGCTAACTATAATGAATATATCCATTTATTGCATCAATATAGTTTTATTTATTAGGTATTCAACTTCTCCATGTTATTATCTTTTATTTTATATGTTCAGTTCCTAATATTTTAGAATGTATACATGATGTGGAATTTATATGTCATTCACTAGTTCCTTTAGGCCGATCTTCATCTAAAATGGAGGTCTCCATTATTAGTGATTTCTTTTCATGATTCTAATTTAGTCTTGCTAACCTTTAGTTGTAGTTATCATAGATTGCGATTCGAGGAGAGTCTCCTCATATTCTCTACACCTGACATGGACAAGTGGGAAGTGGTCTGGCCTTGTTGGAGATGAAAGAACCCCGCTGCTGCATTTTAGAACTCTAGTAGTGTCTAAGGTGACTAGTTTGGAGTCATTTGTAACTAGATTACATCAAGGCAGTGGTGGTTTGTTTGCATGTGGTGGTGATGTCAGGTAGACAATATGGCTATTGTTATTTGATGGTTGACAACTCTAGAACAACACCAAGTCGATCAAGCTATTATGCTTCAGGTTGCTTGGCCGTGCAATCCATTCGGGTATGAATATGTGTCTAACATGTTGCAAGTCAATAGGGTGAGTAGGGTTGAGGTGGTGTGAGGTTAATGGCACATGGGAGCCATGGTAAACTGCCATCCTTTTTACAGAAGGTAGTAGTATCGAGGAGATAATACCGATAGTTATCTGGTGAGAAAATCTTTGAGGGTTTTGTCGATGGAATGTAGAGGAAGAGGCACTGGTCTGATCGAGGACTAGGCAAAGGAAATGCAAGGGAGAGGAAGCTAGACGCAACTTGCTGGGAAGCAGGTTGAGCTTCAGGAAGTCCGAGAAATGATGAAAGGCATTGTTAGTGGAGGTGGCCACTTTTGTAGAACCTATTGCAAGTCTACAGTGGTTGATCTCTCAATGGCATTTTTGTGACTAGAATTGTGGGGTGGAGGATTGGAAGGGATGCATCGCGGGAGGAAATGTTGGTGGGTCATATGTTGGGATTTGCAGACCGTTAGTGGTTGGGATCGTCACGTTACAAGTTTGAAAAAGGTCTTTGTAAAGAGACATGATCACCTAATTACTAAAATATAAAGGAAATTCAAAACATTGATCCTTTTCACAAAGATAATAGATATTGAGGGATGTATATATAATATTCCAAGTAAATAAGCATGATTCAGTTACAAAACAGTCAACAATAGCAGTAGAAAGAAAACTAAGTTATTACATTGCTTTGGAACTCAGTTCACTACATGAGTTTCATGAAAGGAAAAACTAGAAAGGAAACTAATAAGATCTACTAATAGCGACCTAGACATCCTTTAAGCAATCCTTGAAACTACTTCTGGTTCTGGTTTCCTTGATCTTGTTCATCACCTTGTTCAACACATGGGTGGTTGGGAAATCAGTCAACTAGAGAAAGAAACAAGGTATGTATCAAAGTAGTGAATAAGAAGAAAAGATACAAAAATAACATGGAAATAAAGGCTAAGATTTCATCAAAATATGAAGAGATCAAGAGTATGAGGCATAATCAAATAGATGATTGCCATAACAAGAAATTAGTAAAAGATTTGAATGCATGATTAATATTGAATACATAAACTAAGTAGCATTGAGGCACCTACCAAACCAAAACCTATAGGTAAGGGGAGAGTAACACATTCGAATCACCTACAACAATATTATAAGGGGGAGAGTAAACACATTCCCAGGGAAAAATAACACATATTTTATCTATGGTTGATTATACAAATGTAACGACCCCGCCTGTCGGTAACCCCAAATCAAGGGAGATCAAAAGGTCAGAGACGCTATCCCAATAATTTAGGATTCATGGTTCGACATTTAATCAAAAATAATTATCAAATTCTATTATTTCTAAACTAAAAATATAAAATAAAAATAAATCTTTTTGTATACCTTGAAAATTCGGATATAGACTTCTATCCACCGAACAAGTCTATCTAACTAATCCTCCTTGAACATATTAATTGTATCTTCACAATATTTCAATTTACTGTTTGTCCTTTTTTAGAAATGTACCTAAAATTCTGACAAACAAAATGTCGGTCAGTATATTTCTATACTGGTCTGTGGGGAACATTCAAAATTTCATAAATAGTTTCTAACAACCTAATTATCACAAATATTTGATTAACAGTCCAAATTACGCTTACAATGTGACTTCTCAACCACTTTTTCCCTAAACCCAGGATTACCCTCTCTTAGGGTTTTGTCCTTGCAAGGGACATACGACCACCTTCTCCATCTTGAGCTTGGTGTCTGGGGTCACCTATCGAGGAGCCCAATGGTCTTCCCTTTAGGGATTGACCAACTCAACTTTCCCTCTGGGGCTTGGTCTTGAAATAACATCCGGGTGGCATGTAGGTTCGAGAAACACATGTATATTAATTGTGATACACATAGGGACTTTATTGGATTGCATAATTGAACATCCAACAGTTTATGTTCCAATCAATTGGGAAACATTCAGAAAATGCCACAAAACTAAGGCGATTATTCATAAGTAATCACTTACATGTTCGGTCGAATCAACAAGCTAACAATAGTCCAAGCAAGGAAATATTCAGGCAAGCAAGTAGTTCACACAAGCAAGGATCCTAAAACAATCATATAATTTATTCACTACTCAATTTATCGGGATCTATTCATTTGAAATCGCTTCTGAGGGTTTCCTAATTCCTTTTATCGTTTCATTAGGGCTCATCTTCATTATTGACACTACAAACCCTAAAATAGCAAAACTAAGCAAAAACCCTAATTAACTTTTTATATTCCTCCTAATAGGCTTAGGATCAACTTATAATAACATTATTCCAAAGAATTTCAGATTATTCTAGTTAATCACCCTTTTTACCCTAGATTAGGGTTTCTATATGCATTATCATAGATTCATGTGTAAAACCCTAAAACAAGCAAATCATTATCTAATATCAGCTTCAAATCTTACTTTGCATCTGAATACGTTGCTACTACTCAAATTAACCCATTAAGGACCTTAGATCTGATTTCTAATGATAGTTAGGGTTTTTAACCGAAGTTTAATGCATACATTATCAACTTAAGTAACTTTTGGAATTATAAACAAAATCAGACTGTCATAACATTTTTATTGGATCCCTCGTGTTCTTTAGATCAATTTTCATATATTACATGTATTAATCTGAGCTACCATTTATTTTCTACGAATTTTGCAAAATAGTTACCTTTTGGCCAATGATAGCACGCCACATCATCTATCTGAGGTTCCCTTTCCTTACCCACACAGATTGGCTCCCACGAATAGCCCTCTTCCACCTCAGCGGCACGCTCCGCATGAGCAAGTGCCTCATCTCAACTTCTCGTAACAAAAAAGACAAATCTACCCCTGCCTTGTGAGCGTAGTACGCTGTGCGTTGTAGGGCAGAGCAGTAATTCTCCGGCTGCTCACCTTCTTCCTTTGCTCTGCCTATTTGTGAGTCCAAGCTTCTCAGATGAGTCAACTAAACCATTGACTCCGGGTGCCTAGCCTCCTCAGCAGCCGGAAAAGGTGCCTCAGTCTCCAAACCTTGCCGCCGAACCTGTCGGCGGGGTTAATTTTGTCTGAGAAGCAACGAATAGAGAGGAAGCTTAGGCTGTGCGCCGGAAGCCATGGAAGGGTAAAGTGAAGGAATCTTCGGTTATTTTATGAATTAAGGGCATCGGGATGCTCATGGTCACGCTCCAGATGCATGGGAAATGATTGGAGAATTGCTCATGGCATCCAGCGCTTTCCCCTATATATAGGAGACCCATCGAGTTCCCTATGAATTGGGGACTTCAACATTCCTCCATAGAACACCTCGAAACCTAGGCTTGCTACACTCAAGATGATCTCTCGGAGGCAATGGACTTGCTTCCATTCTTGCAGATTGCCTATAACGTGAAAAAAATCCGAGTTCCACTCCCTCTTGAACTGGACTCTGGTTCTAGTCTCCCTGCGAGACTGGGATCAAGTCTCGTCCATTGATCTCATATTCGATGATCCTGAGTGGCCTATTGTATAATAAAAATTAGGATTAAATCCCATATAAATTGTTACACAATTATCTCAACCCAATTATCTATCCACTTTAGGATAACTTCAAAAATCCATATCTCGTAAACCGTGCATCCTTTTACAACCAAATTTTAAGGGATTCTTTATCTTTCCCTAATCTACTCGTGTATCCAATTTGAGTCCCAAATTCCAAATAAAAAGGGATTTATCTTCATGTACAAGTTTTCCTTTAATAAAGCTCATTTAATTGGTATTTTCTCATTCTTATCCTATTATCTTTGCAACTTGGACTCCTTGGAATACAAGAAATCCCAAAGGTATGAAATCCATCCCTGAAGGATAATTCTTAGCCCTCTAGATACTTGTACATCTTTCTTTTCTCATTATCTTAGTTATTCCCTTACACTTTAGGAAACTTACAAAATTCATATCTCCCAATCCGTTTATTCTTTTAATCTCAAATTTTAGGGAGAAGTCCAGGACTTAAACTTCTTGTGTGCAAAGTTTGGGACTCAAACTCGAAAGTATGAGGGACTTTTCTTCATATGCAAGTTATCTCTTAATAAGACATATTTTCTCTCTGTTAATCTTTTATTTTCTTTATTTGGATTCCTTTTACCATTAGAAACCATGTGGACTCTAAATCTCATCCATGATGATTCCATTATTCAAATTTCCTCATATTTCTCATATTTTTATCATTATCTCAAGTTTCCTTCTTAATATTGCATTATTTGATTTCTTCTTTTTCTTTTAATCATGTTGGACTCATTAATATATTATGATCCACAAAATCACATGCAAAAAAGGAAATATTGCAAAAGGAATCCATTCAATACATATAATTCGCACAATTACCATAATCATACATTTATTGGGGAAATTGCATTTCCCACCATATGAACCCACAAATTGGGGTTGTCACATCCTTCCCATCTTATAGGAATTTTTCTCTCAAAATTCCACCAAACATACAAACAATCATGATAAGACTTTCTTATGTCCATTATTGTCTCCCATGTGGCTCCATCCTTTCCATGGTGCTTCCAAAGAACCTTTATCATCTTATATTCCTACATCTGAGTTCTTTCAGCTTGATATCTAGAATCCTCATAGGTGACTCAGGACATTGCAGCCTCCCTTGAAACTCAATAGGTTCATGACTTAACACATGGCTCTGGTACATCACATAGAGCTCTAGATCAGACTCATGGAACACATCATACATCATGTTATCCTGAAGGTTAAGGATAAACATAAGCCAATCCATCAATCCATTTCAAATGGACCTATGTATCGGGGACTCATCTTTCTTAGCTATAGCTCAGAGGGTTCGGGTTTTCGTAACACATATTCTCCCATAGTGTGAACTGCATGTTAATCTTCTTTGCATCATCTCATGACTCATGTCTCCCTGGGCTTTCTCAGCCATCAAACGATCAAAGCAACTTCATCTGTACACATTGTGGTCTCTTTGCCCTTCACAAGGTCTTTTCACCGACATCATCCTAACGAAGCGGTGACTGACACAGCCTCCCTTACAAAGCTTCTTACATCCCGATACTAGCTATGGTGGCTATCAAGCAAACTCTCTTAGGGTAGAGACTACTCCAAAGTATCACCCGAAATGAGAACACATGCTCTCCTCAGACCCTGTAGTCTAGATCATACTCTCTTCACTGTCTATCTGTTAGGGGTGATATGTTGTACTCAACTTCAATCTCCACTTAGCTCATCAAGCTCCTACGATAGACCTCTTTAGGTTACCTTGAACCTACACAAAAGTCGCACCTGACAGAAGGATCCCTCCCCAAGATGGAGAGAAAACTATCTCTTGATAGAAGCAAAGGTCACAAATGTCCCTACGTCTAGGGTTTACATCATCATGTGTGTGTTTATCCCTATCAAGCTACTAAGGCACGTAGCTAACAAGAAGACCACCTACTAAACCATACTAGGTTTCTTTAGTATGTCATACATGTTCCTATTCCTCAACATTGGACCAATATTGTTCATGCATAGGTAACCAACCTATGCGTGAGGGGTTCATGAAACATATACATTGGTCCAAGGGGTTTCCTTTTCCTATAAACCTGAGGGGGTGCCAGGCTCAAATATGTCGCAACTCAACCATCTTTGTGAGCATCAGGTGTACCATGTACTACTACCCCCCCTAGGTTAAGGAACCCTAGGTTCAATTCTTATGCATCATCTGTCCAACCACAACCAAACATCCACAAGGTAGGGCATACACTTCCCACAATTCTTCCATATGAACAATGTAGAGTCCTACACAAGGAAAACCAACTCAGTGTGAGACCCCATAACCTATTACTATACTTCTTCAGGGTCTAAGGAACTATATTTTCTACACCTATAAGGTAAGGTAGGCTCCTACAACTCCTGTACATCAAGTCAAGAAGCCTCATCCCTTTTCTAGGGTTTGGTTCCTCTAAAGGAAACCAAGATACCACAAGCCTCTAAGGATCATGCACAAAGCAACCATGACCATCCACTTAGGTCGTTCATTCTAGGTCATATCATACCCAACTTCCCATGATTCCTCATGTTTCAGAGTCTAAGCTTCCCACCTTCTTGCTCGAGTATTTCTCTCTCTCTAGAGCTAACCCTACAATAGACCTTACCACTAGAGGTTCTCTCTCTAAAAGGTGGATCAAGCTCTTAAGGATACATACATACACCTACATGGGTGAACCATGATCCAAACCTATGTTCGATCAAGATTATCCAAAGCTCTGCATATTCATCTCCTAACTGGACATGCATAACTCTTCTGACCTAACTCTCTACCTAATGCTAGCACTGTTGCCCTTCTCTCCTACATAGGTGCATTACATCTATGCTCATATATGCCTATAAGGGTTTCTATATGGTCACCACTATCATCTTCAATGAAGGAACTATCCTTCACCATAATACGCACAACCTTTCCCAGGTTGGGTCACCAACATGCACTAAGTCAACCAACCTCACATATCTCATGCTTCTCAAGGTACTCAAAACCAATATACATGTCAACCAACGTACCTGGTCAACTATGGTATCTAATTCATCATGTCATCTCTTCTTCAAACCTCACGTAGGGTTAGGGTTAGCATCATCCTCAGAGGATGCGCCAGGTCTCTACCTCTTCTTGGAGGCCTCTGCCTCTAAAGCTAGCTCTCTCCTCATCCTCCTGAACAGAAGGTCTAACCTCAGGTCTCTCCTGAGGGCACGACAACACATGCCATGCAACCTAAGCATGTAACTAATCTTTAGTTCACTCTTAAACTATTAAACTTATGCCCATGGCATCTTGTTTACATGCTTTTCATTGATTTGGTGGAGGATTCCTTAATCCTTATCGTACTTAACCTAACCTCAAGAGGGTGAGGATAGGAGAGAAAACACTAAATACTAGAATCCTTAATTGAATTAGGATTGAGAAGGGAAGAAATAGATGAGAGAGTCCTAAAGGCATCTAATTTTGAGTCAGAACCTCAAACATTGGCCAGGTAGTCATACCGCATCTGAGAGTCCTCGTGACTGACAAGCAGGGAGGAGGAAAATATTGCCAGCCCCCAGACTGTGATCCTTTTCTAGACACCTCCATCTTTGGAAAATCCTCTAATAACTCCCTCAGTTCTATAGAGTTTGTAAAATTTAATAATTACTAAGGGTTAAATGAAAAACCACGAATCTGATACCAAATGTAACGACCCCGCCTCCCGATAACCCCCAATCAAGGGAGACCAAAAGGTCAGAGATGCTATTCTAGATCCATGGTTCGACATTTAATAAAAAATAATTATCAAATTCTACTATTTCTAAACTGAAAAGCTAAAATAAAAATAAATCTTTTTGCATACCTTGAATATTCAGATTTAGACTTCTATCCACCGAACAAGTCTATCTAACTAATCCTCCTTGAGAAAATTAATTGTATCTTCACAACATTTCAATTTACTATTTGTCCTTTTTTAGAAATGTACCTAAAACGCTGACAAACAGAACATCGGTTAGTATATTTCTATACTGGTATGTGGGGAACATTAACAATTTCATAAATAGTTTCTAACAATCTAATTATCACAAATAATTGATTAAAAATCCAAATTACACTTTCAATTTGGCCTCTAAAATGCTCTTGCACTAAACCCTAGATTACCCTCTCTTAGGGTTTTGTCCTTGTAAAATACATAAGGACACCTTCTCCATCGTGAGCTTGGTGCATGGGGTCACCTCTCAAGGTGCCCAATGGTCTTCCCTCTGGGGCATGACCAACTCAGACCTTCCCTCTGGGGCTTGGTCTAGCGACATACATCAGGGTGGCATGTGGGTTGAGAAACACATGTATATTAATTGTGATACACATAGGGACTTTATAGGATTGCATAATTTAACATACAACAATTTAGGTAGCAATCAATCGAGAAACATTCAGGAAACGCCATGAAAATAAGGTGATTATTCATAAAGTAACCACATACCTGTTTAGTTGAATCAACAAGCTAACAATAGTCCAAGCAAGGAAATATTCAAGCAAGCAAGCAGTCCACCCAAGCAAGGATCCTAAAATAGTCATATAATATATTCACTATTCAATTTATTTGGATCTATTCATTTGAACACGCTTCCTAGGGTTTACTACTTCCTTTTAGGGTTTCATTAGGGTCCATCTTCATTATTGACACTACAAACTCTAAAATAGCAAAACTTAGCATAAACCCTAATTAACTTGTTATATTCCTCGTAACAAGCTTAGGATCAACTAATAATAACATTATTCTAAAGAATTTTAGATTATGCAAGTTAATCACCCTTTTTACCCTAGATTAGGGTTTCTATATGCATTATCATAGATTCATGTGTAAAACCCTAAAACAAGAAAAAATTATATAATATCAGCTTCAAATCTTACTTTGCCTCTCAATAGGTTACTACTACTCGAATTAACCCATTAAGGATCTTAGATCTGATTTCTAATCATAATTAGGGTTTTCAACCAAAGTTTAATGCATACATGATCAACTTAAGGCACTTTTGGAATTAGAAATGAAATCAGACATTAAAACATTTTTATTGGATCCCTCGCATTCTCCTGATCAATTTTCATATATTACATGTATTAATCGGAGCTACCATTTATTTTCTACGAATTTTGCAAAATAGTTACCTTTCATCCAATGATAGCACACCACATCATCTATCTGAGATTCCCTTTCCTCACCAACATGAACCAACTCCCTTGAATAGCCCTCTGCCACCTCAGTGGTGCGCTCCACATGAGCAGGCGCCTCATCTCAACTTTGGGTCACGGAAAAGACAGATCTACCCCTGCCTTGTAAGCAAAGCACATTGTGCGCTGGAGGGCAAAGAAGTAATTCTCCTATCACTCATCTTCTTCCTTCGCTCCTCCTATACGTGAGTCTAGGCTTCTCAGTCGAGTCAACTCAATTGTTGACTCTGGGCGCCTGGCCTCATCAGTAGCTGAAAAAGGCGCCTCTGTCTCTGAACCTTGCCACCGAACCTACCAGTGAGGTCAATTTTGTCGGAGAAGCAACGAACAAAGAGGAAGGTTAGGTTGTGTGCTGGCAGCCATGGAAGGGTAAAGTGAAGGAATCATGGGTTATTTTATGAATTAAGGGCTTCGAGATGCTTGTGGTCATGCTCTGAATGCGTGGAAAGTGATTGGAGAATTGCTCGTGACATCCAACACTTTCCACTATATATAGGGGACCCATCGAGTTCCCTATGAATTGGGGACTTCTGTGTTCCTCCACAGAACACCTCGAAACCCAGGCTTGCTAAACTCGAGGTGATCTCCTGAAGGAGATGGACCTGCTTCCATCCTCATAGATTTCCTATATCGTGAAAAAAAATCTGAGTTCCACTTCCTCTTGAACTGGACTCTGGTTGCAGTCTCCCTACAAGACCGGGATCAGGTTCCATCTATTGATCTCAGATATGATGGTCCTGAGCGGCCTATTGTTTAATAAAAATTGGGATTGAATCCCAGATAAATCGTGACACAATTATTCAACCCAATTATCTTTCCACATTGGGATAACTTCAAAAATATATATCTCGTAAATCGTGCATCCTTTTACAACCAAATTTTAAGTGATTTTGTATCTTTCAATAATCTACTCGTGTATCCAATTTGAGTGCCAAATTCCAAAGAAAAAGGGCATTATCTTCATGTGCAAGTTCTCCTTTAACAAAGCTCATTTAATTGGTATTTTCTCTTTCTTACCCTATTTTCTTTGCAACTTGGACTCCTTGGAATCTAAGAAATCCCAAAGGTATGAAATACACCCTTGAATGATAATTCCTAGCCTTCTATATGCTTCTACATCTTTCTTTTCTCATTATCTTAGTTATTCCTTTACACATTAGGAAACTTAAAAAATTCATATCTCCCAATCTGTTTATCTTTTTAATCTCAAATTTTAGGGAGAAGTCCATGATGACATAAACTTTATGGTACAAAGTTTGGGACTCAAGATTGAAAGTATTAGGCACTTCTCATCATATGCAAGTTATCTCTTAATAAGACATATTTTAAGCATATTTTCTCTCTCTTAATATTTTATTTTATATATTTGGATTCCTTTTACCATTAGAAACCATGTGGATTGGAAATCTCATCCATGATGATTCAATTATCCATATTTCCTCATATTTCTCATATTTTTATCATTATCTCAAATTTCCTTCTTAATATTGCATTATTTGATTTCTTCATTTTCTTTTAATCATGTTGGACTCATTAATATATTATGATCCACAAAATCACATGCAAAAAAGGAAATATTGCAAAAGGAATCCATTCAATACATATATTTACACAATTCCCATAATCATACATTTATTGGGAAAATTACATTATGCACCATATGAACCCAAAAATTGGGGTTGTAACATCCTTCCCTTCTTGTAGGAATTTTGCCCTCAAAATTCCACCAAACATACAAATAATCAGGATAAGACTTTCCTATGTCCATCAATGGCTCCCATGTGGCTCCATCCTTTCCATGGTGCTTCCAAAGAACCTTTATCATCTTATATTCTTACATATGAGTTCTTTCATCTTGGTATCTAGAATCCTCATAGGTGACTTAGGACATTACAGCCTCCCTTGAAACTCAATAGGTTCACATCTCAACAAATGGCTCAGGTACATCACATAGAGCTTTAGATCAGACTCATGGAACACATCATACATCATGTTATCCTGAGCATTACAGATAAACATAAGCATCTCCATCAATCCATTTCAAATGGACCTATGTATCAGGGACTCATCTTTCTTAGCTATAGCTTAGAGGGGTCGGGTTTTCATAACACATATTCTCCCACAGTGAATTACATGGTAGTCTGGTTTGCATCAGCTCACAACTCATGTCGCCCTGGGCGTTCTCAGCCATCGCACGATCAAAGCAACTTCATCTGCACACATTGTGGTCTCTCTGACCTTTATAAGGTCCTTTCACTGACATCATCCTAATGAAGCGGTGACCAACATAGCCTCCCTTACAGAGCTTCTTACATCCCGATACTAGCTATGGTGGCTATTAAGCAAACTCTCTTAGGGTGGAGACTACTCCCATGTATCACCCAGAATGAGCACCCATGCTCTCCTCAGACCCTCTAGTCTAGATCATACTCTCTCAAACGTCTATCTGTCAGGGGTGATATGTTGTACTCAACTTCAATCTAGCATCAAGTTCTTCTTCTACCTATTTCCATAACAGGGAGGTGAACTTGAGGTCGTACTCATGATATCAAACTCAGATCACAATATAGATGAACTATCTCTCTCTCATATATAGTTCAACTAGATCCATCACACTCTCTTTCTTAGGAAAGGGATTAGGTCAACATGGTAAGGCGATCTATCGTAACCCATGCTGCATCGTGAACTCTCTTAGTCTAGGGGAGATTCACCACAATGTCCATGGCGATCCACTCACATTCCCTCTCTGGGACTCTTCATTCTTTTTAGCAACTCATTGGGTTACTGGTGTTCGACGTTCACCTCCTAGAATGCATGGCGACCAGCCACATGCAACCCTATATACTTCTTCATCTCAGGTTTTCAATGTACTACTGCAATCCTTTTACCATCTCTTAGTAATGCCATAGTGTACAGTGTACTTAAAATCATAAGCCCTTGTATGTCATGATTTTGTCAAGGTTGACTCCTCATCCCCTAAAACACTCTATTCATGGTTTCCATCACCTTGCTTTCCTGAGAAGTGTATCTGAGGTTCTACAACCATCCTTCTACCGCATCAAGCACTAGGATGGCTAACTAAACAACCACCACATTGACCAACGGGTCTGGTTGTATCTGAGTGTTAGTCATACCTGTCTCACGAACTTAGGGTTCACCTAAAGCCTTTTCTAGCCTCTCTTCTGGCTAAACAAGATAGCTGTGTCTCAATTAAGAGCATCCATTACCACCTTACCTCCTAATGAGCTAGGTAATGGTGAAGACATAAACCTTCATCTGCTCCACTTCTCATCCTCATCTCATATTTAGGTCTAATTGAGTCAAGAAAACTTTGAGCTCATCATATTGGTTATCAAACTCAACTTATATAACTCATAAATTCCATATTGCTCTTGATAAGAACGTCCTCATGATGACTACCTTGATTCTCTTTTTGTTTGTAAGCCATCCATCCTATGTATTTTCCAAAAAGGTATGATACTTTCTCTATCCTCAAACATGGCAATGTTTCAACTCATATCATCTTTATCCTTAGTGTATGGCATGCATTTTTCCTTATCTCTCACATCGATAATGAGAGGAAATAAGCATTTGACTATAGTCCAAATACAAAGTTCATCCCATTCCATGAGTAGAGATGGTGCATCACACATCACCAGTACACTCTCCAAACTAAGTTGAGATGTACATCACATGTCTCCACATCATAAAAAACTCAATTATGGGTCTACACCCATGGGAAGACTTTTCCCATCACCTTTTAGATCTTAACATATCTCCTTTATGTACAATCCTTAGTCGTTAACTCAAGGTCTCTAGGGTGTCAGCACTTTTGGGGTGATCCGACCCTTATGCATCTAAGGAGTGCCTCTCACTTTCACCTCTTAGGCCCCGTGAACTAGTGAAGGTGGCCAAACTCCTAACCCATGGTCCTTGGGTAAAGGTAGTTGTTACCTCTCAACCCTATCGTATCATGCATCTAGGGAACAGACAACTCCTACTTCCATCTATCTTATCCCTTCATGACCTTAGTATTGCCTTAGGATTCCATCATAGCATATGTCATTCTTGAATATTTACCCAAAACTCCATCATCTCTCTAGGCACTCAAGGTCAAACTTACATCCTTTCATGGGGATCATGGAAACCTACCTAACTTGGTCAGGCCCTATAAGGTTACCTCCATTGCAACATATCTTCACGCCCCTTAGAGATGGTCACACAAGGGTCTTTAGATTCATGCTCATACCATGTGCTCTCCACTTAGCTCATCAAGCTCCTAAGAGATACCTCTTTAGGTTACCTCAAACCTACACAAAAGTTGCACCTGATAGAAGGGTCCCTTCGCAGGATGGAGAGAAAACTATCTCTTAATAGCAACAAAGGTCACAGACATCCCTACGTCTAGGGTTTACATCATCATGTGTGTGCTTAGCCCTATCAAGCTACTAAGGCACGCATCAAATGAGAAGACCACCTACTAAACCATACTAGGCTTCCTTAGTATGTCATACATGTTCCTATTCCTCAACATTGGATCAATATCATACATGCATAGATAACCAACCTATGCATGAGGGGTTCATCAAACATATACAGTGGGGTGCCATGCTCGAATATGTAGGAACTCAACCATCTTTGTGAGCATCAGGTGTACCAAGTACTACTACCCCCCCCCAGGTCAAGGAACCCTAGGTTCAATTCTTATGCATCAGCTATCCAACCACAACCAAACGTGCACAAGGTAGGGCATACACTTCCCACCATTCTTTTACTTAAACAACATAGATTCCTATGCAAGGACAACCAACTCAGTGTGAGACCCCATAACCTATTACTATACTTCTTCACGGTCTAAGGAACTCTCCTCTCTACACCTATAAGGTAAGGTAGGCACCTACAACTCTTGTACATCAAGTCAAGAAGCCTTTTCCCTTATCTAGGGTTTGGTTCCTTTAAAGGAAACCAAGATACCACAAGCCTCCAGGGATCATGCATGAGGCAACCACAACCATCCACTTAGGTCGTTCATTATAGGTCATATCATACCCAACTTCCCATATTTCCTCATGTCTCGGAGTCTAAGCTTCCCACCTTCTTGCTCGGGTCTTGCTCTCTCTCTAGAGCTAACCCTACAACTGACCTTGCCACTGGAGGTTCTCTCTCTAAGAAGGTGGATCAAGCTCTTAAGGCCACATGGATACACCTACATGGGTGAACCGTGATCCAAACCTATGTTCGATCAAGATTATCCAAAGCTCTGCATGTTCATCTACTAACCTGTCATGAATAACCCTTCTGACCTAAGTCTCAACCTACTGCTACCACTACTGACATTATCTCCTACATAGGTGCATGCTCTTCTATGCTCATATATGCCTATAACGGTTTCTATATGGTCAACACTATCCTCTTCAATGTAGGAACTATCATTCACCATAATAGGCACAACCCTTCCAAGGTTAGGTCACCAAAAGGCACTAAGTCAGCCAACCTCACATAGCTCATGCTTCTAAGGGTACTCAAAACCAAAATACATGTCAACCAACATCCTTGGTCGACTATGGTATCTAATTCATCATGTCATCTCTTCCTCAAACCTCACATAGGGTTAGGGTTAGCATCATCCTCAGAGGATGTTCCAGGTCACTACCTCTTCCTGGAGGCCTCTACCTCCAAGGCTAGCTCTCTCCTCATGCTCCTGACCAGAAGGTCTAACATCAGGTCACTCCTGAGGGCACGAAAACACACGCCATGCAACCTAATCATGTAACTAATCTTTAGTTCACGCTTAAACTATTAAACTTATGCCCATGACAACTTGTTTACATGCTCTTTGTTGATTTGGTGGAGGATTCCTTAATCCTTATCGTACTTACCCTGACCTCAAGAGGGTGAGGAAGAGAGAGAAAAACCCTAAATCCTAGAACCCTTAATTGAATTAGGGTTGAGAAGGACGAAATAGATGAGAGAGTCCTAAAGGTATCTTATTTCAAGTTAGAACCTCAGACATTGGCCAGGCAGTCACACTGCATCGGGGAGTCCTCATGATCAACTAGCGGGGTGGAGGAAAATATTGCCAGCCCCCGGACCGTGATCCTTTTCTAGTCACCTCCACCTTTGGAAAATCCTCTAATAACTCCCTCAGTTCTATAGAGTTTGTAAAAGTTAATAATTACTAAGGATTAAATGAGAAACCACGACTTAGATACCAAATGTAACGACCCCGCTTCCCCATAACCCCCAATCAAGGGAGACCAAAAGGTTAGATACACTATCCCAATAATTTAGGATCCATGGTTCGACAATTAATAAAAAATATTTATCAAATTCTACTATTTCTAAACTGAAAAGCTAAAATAAAAATAATTCTTTTTGCATTCCTTGAAAATTCAGATTTAGACTTATATCCACCGTACAAGTCTATCTAACTAATCCTCCTTGAGTAGATTAATTGTATCTTCACAATATTTCAATTTATTGTTTGTCCTTTTTTAGAAATGTACCTAAAACAATGACAAACAAAATGTCAGTAAGTATATTTCTATACTGGTATGTGGGGAACATTCACAATTTCATAAATAGTTTCTAACAACCTAATTATCACAAATAATCGATTAACAATCCAAATTATGCTTTCAATGTGACTTCTCAACTGTTTTTGCACTAAACATTAGATTACCCTCTCTTAGGGTTTTGTCCTTGCAAGGGACATATGGCCACCTTCTCCATCCTGAGCTTGGTGCTTGGGGTCACCTCTCAAGTTGCCCAATGGTCTTCCCTTTGGGGCTTGACCAACTCAGACCTTCCCTCTGGGGCTTGGTCTTGCAACTTACATCAGGGTGGCATGTAGGTTGAAAAACACATGTATATTAATTGTGATACACATAGGGACTTTCTAGGATTGCATAATTGAACATCCAGCAGTTTAGGTTGCAATCAATTGGGAAACATTCGGGAAATGCCATGAAACTAAGGTGATTATTCATAAAGTAACCACGTACCTATTCAGTCGAATCAACAAGCTAACAATAGTCCAAGCAAGGAAATATCCAGGAAAGCAAGAAGTCCACACAAGCAAGGATCTTAAAACCATCATATAATCTATTCACTATTCAATTTGTCAAGATCTATTCATTTAAACTCACTTCCTAGCGTTTCCTACTTTCTTATAGGGTTTCATTAGGGTTCATCTTCATTATTGACACTACAAACCCTAAAATAGAAAAACTTAGCATAAACCCTAATTAACTTGTTATTTTCCTCCTAACAGGCTTAGGATCAACTGATAATAACATTATTCTAAAGAATTTTAGATTGTGCAAGTTAATCACACTTTTTACCCTAGATTAGGGTTTCTATATGCATTATCATAGATTCATCTGTAAAACCCTAAATCTAGCAAAGCATTGTCTGATATCAGCTTCAAATCTTACTTCGCCTCTCAATAGGTTACTACTACTTGAATTAACCCATTAAGGACCTTAGATCTAATTTCTAATCATAATTATAGTTTTAAACCAAATTTTAGTGCATACATCATCAACTTAAGGCACTTTTGGAATTAGAAACTTAATCAGACTTTAAAAACATTTTTATTGGATCCCTCACATTCTCTTGATCAATATTACATGTATTAATCCGAGCTACCATATTTTTTCTATGAATTTTGCAAAATAGTTACTTTTCGGCCAATGATAGCACACCACGTCATCTATCCGAGGTTCCCTTTCCTCACCCACATAGACCGACTCCCGTGAATAGCCCTCAACTTCGGGTCACGAAAAAGACACATCTACCCTTGCCTTGTGAGCATAGCGCATTGTGCACTGGAGGGAAGAGCAGTAATTCTCCTACCACTCATCTTCTTCCTTCCCTCTACCTGTAAATGAGTCCAGGCTTCTCAGCCGAGTCAACTCAACCATTGACTCCGGGCGCCTGGCCTCCTCAACAGCCAGAAAAGGTGCCCCTGTCTCCGAAACTTGCCGCCAAACTACCGGTGAGGTCAATTTTGTTAGAGAAGAAATGAACAGAGAGGAAGGTTAGGTTGTGTGCACACGGTCATGGAAGGGTAAAGTGAAGGAATCATGGGTTATTTTCTGAATTAAGGGCATCGAGATGCTTGTGTTCGTGCTCCGGATGCATGGGAACTGATTGGAGAATTGCTCGCGGTGCCCAATGCTTTCCACTATATATAGGGGACCCATCAAGTTCCCTGTAAATTGGGGACTTCTGTGTTCTTCCACATAACACCTCAAAACCCAAGCTTGCTAAACTCGAGATGATCTCCCGGAGGCGATGGACTTGCTTCCCTCCTCGTAGATTGCCTATATCATGAAAAAAAATCCCAATTTCACTCCCTCTTAAACTGGACTCTGCCAGATTGGGATCAGGTCCCATCCATTGATCTCAGATCTAATGGTCCCAAGCAGCCTATAGTTTAATAAAAATTGGGATTAAATCCCAGATAAATCGTGACACGATTAACTTAACCCAATTATCTTTCCACTTTGGGATAATTTCAAAAATCCATTTCTCGTAAACTATGCATCCTTTTATAACCAAATTTTAATGGATTATTTATCTTGCCCTAATCTACTCATCTATCCAATTTGAGTACCAAATTCCAAAGAAAAAGGTCATTATCTTCATGTGCAAGTTTTCCTTTAATAAAGCTCATTTAATTGGTATTTTCTCTTTCTTAACCTATTATCTTTGCAACTTGGACTCCATGGAAACCAAGAAATCCCAAAGGTTTGAAATACATCCTTGAAGGATAATTCTTAGCCTTCTAGATGCTTCTACATCTTTCTTTTCTCATTATCTTAGTTATTCCTTTACACTTTAGGAAACTTACAAAATTCATCTCTACCAATTTGTTTATCCTTTTAATCTCAAAATTTTGGGAGAAGTCCATGATGACTTAAAATTCATGCTGTAAAGTTTGCGACTCAAGCTCGAAAGTATGAGGGATGTTTCTTCATATGCAAGTTGTATCTTAATAAGACATATTTTAAGCATATTTTCTCTCTCTTAATCTTTTATTTTTTTATTGGGATTCCTTTTACCATTAGAAACCATGCGGACTCAAAATATCATCCATGATGATTCCATTATCTATATTACCTCATATTTCTTATATTTTTATCATTATCTAAAATTTCCTTCTTAGTATTGCATTATTGGATTTTTTTTTTGAATATAGCCCAATATCATTAAAAGCAAGCCATACGGCATCTACAAGATTGACATCTCTCATCAAGTAACCAAGCAGCAACTCCTTTTACAGAAAGACATAGCACAAGGCTCAGATTGGGATGTGATAGGTACACTTCTGCACCGTCCACCTCTTGTAGTGGCTGTCTAAAACAACTATCTGGGATGGAATTCATCAATCTACAAGAACCTAAGAATACATCTCGAGAGGAGTTTGCAAAGCCGTTGATAGAGAATACCATCCTGAAGACCAACGAAAGATCACCAGACAAAGAGCTCGACCACAAAGCAACAACACCTACCTAACAACACAACGTCCCACAAAATAGGACGAGAAACACAACTACCAGCGGCGAGCACAAAGGTTGCACCAACCAGGAGGAGATCCAGGAAGGCGGCCAAACCCCATCGATGCAGATACAGAGGAAGGATGGCTCATGCAGATATAAAGGTGAGAAGTAGAGGGTGCCGGGAACTCCACCACCACTCCCGACCACCACTGCGAACAGTGGGCGGAAGACCCACACGAACCCCAAAACCCAGCTTACTCCTCCTCTGCCTGGGGCACCAAGGGGCGCCCGAGCTCACCGTCCGCCCAAGAAGGAACCCAAAGCACGGCACGACCAACAAACGACCACCACAAAAAAACAACTAGGAAAGGCCTACAGGCGGAGACTCAGCAGCCAAAGACACCTACCACTAACAAAACAACCTAACAAAATTGACCTAACTAGAAGAACGACACAAGAAAGCTAGAAAAACAACAACCCACCGTTGTTCCCCACCAACGCCGCCCCCAGCACCGCTGAGGTTGAAAGGCCCTTGATCGGGATCTCTGGCGACCAGCAAAGTAATAACAGGAAAATGACCGATGAGAAATATGACTAACAAGGTTGAGAACCAGCGACTAACCCAACAAAACAACCTAATACTACACTGAAAAAACAAAGAAAAAGACTGGGAAGGGGAAGCGCAAGCCGTTGGAACCGACAGAAAGAAGGGGGAGTGGTGAGGGATCCTCTCACGGGAGGACAGAGGTGTGCCTCCGAGATCCTATCGCAACCGTCAGTCTGACACCACTGCCCAAAACACCGCGACATCAGCTAGACCAGAAGATCCAGCAAGCACGTCGCCGCTCGATGGAGTCCGCCGAGAGCCTCCACCTCCCACCTCTTGTCGTCAGATCCCGAACATGTCTGAGCTAGAGAGGCCTGGGGGGAGTGGGGAAGCATGCACTAACAGTCGAAACCCCCTCCCCCAAGCCCGCCGCCGCCCTACGGGAACCCTAGTCGAGGCACCCTTTCTTATTTTTCTTTTAATCATGTTGGACTTATTAATATACTATAATCCAAGAAATCACCTACAAAAAAGAAAATATTGCAAAAGGAATCCATTCAATACATATAATTCACACAACTCCCATAATCATACATTTATTGGGGAACTTGCATTTCCCACCATATGAACCCAAAAATTGGGGTTGTAACAACAAAAGTACCACTACATTAGCTAAATAGTCTAATAAAACCAACATGATAAAGAGAAACTATGGCAAGTAGAAGCATCATACATTTTAAACATGACAATGGGGTACATGACCCAAATAATAGAATATCAATATTGATTTTGAGGCAAATATAGCATAAGAAATATTAATTGAGAGAAAAGGGTTCATATAGTGCCTCATTAGAGAATTTAGGGTTTGGTTTGAAAATATCCCAAATTATGGTGTAAAAATCCACATACCTCTCTTACTAATTTTGATTACCAACTTTCACCACTTTTAGATGATCCCAAGTTCAAATTTTCCTATTTCAATTTATTAATATGTATTAGAGCACATAATGCACTTGAATATAGAGAAGCCCAATTTTTTGGAACTTTTTCGAAAAATTGAGATTTTGACTCTAAAAATATCACCTATCGACTTATGAGGTTCCCCTAATCAAGAAAACATACTTTTATGTTAACTTTGGAGTTATTATGATTAAGTTGTAATTTTTATGAATTTTATGCATTAAATTCATTTTCCAAAAATCATCCTTTAAAACATGGAAATCAGGCTTTGAAACTATTTTTATTAGATAAAACTTCATTTCTCATTCCAAAACATATATATTTGTTAAATTTGAATAAGTGGATTAAAAGATATGATTTTGAAATTTTGACTAATCAAGAAATTAGAAAATTCCAAATAAGCGAGAAAAACATGAGAAAAAGGAAAAATTGTGGGGTCGACCTACTGACCTTGTCCAATCAGGGGTGGCCAAGTCACAGTGCCAATCCTTGACTTTGACTTATCCAAAACAAATAATATAGAAGCAAAAAGACAATTATACCCTTGCACGATAAAATGAAGAAAATAGAAAACGAGAGGGGTAAAACAGTGAAACCACACAGGGGATTCTCCCCCCTTGTTTGAGCGCCATGAACAATAAGAAATAACTTATGAGATTTGGGTGAATGTTATTTATGTGATAACTCGATGAAATAAGAGCATGAGGAGAAAGAGGACGAAGAATTAAACCTTTTGTTGCATGTAATTGAACTGAGGTGAAACAAGGAGTGAGCCCTAGCCACCACAAATCCAAATTCAAGAGTCGATCACTGACATAAATGCAAGCGATGTGGGGAGAAATTGGGTGGAGAGGAGAAACAAGCAAGGTGAGAAGATGCTTCAGGTACAATTATTTATAGGTTTGGGTGTACTTCTATGGTTTAGGCATGTTGGCCGACGTTCCTTGGTGCCCAAGAATTGGGCATTTACGAATTTCTTGATGAACTGACACATGTAAATATGGTGATCAATGTGGATTTTATACACATTATAACACTTCAATTTGGATTCATTCATCACTTTGTCCAAAGAATCAAATTGGTCAAACAAACTTCATCTTTTGGTTCTCAAACTGTTTCTAAATATTATCCACATATTTTTGAAGCTATGGTACAAATTTCATTTCACTTGGACATTCCAACTATTAACTATGCTTTCTTGAAGATAATATATTGAAAATCCTTTTATTTTCCTTTTATTTGGGCCTTTTCCAAGTCATCAATCCATGGACTGCATTAGGGGCGAACCTTGGCCCTTAGATCCGGCTCCCATGTATTGGAGGCATGATCAAGCGACCATGAGGTAGTCTCCTACCTCCTACTAATTACAGGGAGGAGACAAGGTGGCATTAATGGCCAATCTCTCGCTTTTGACCTCGATTTGAAAAATTAAGAGAGCCAAAATCCTTGCCTCACGAATTAGAACTGAACTAACCCCATTTTGAACATCGTTCATGCTCTCTCCAGCCGCAAAACTAACTTTCATGCTTCTCCCTCTCCTTTTGACGTCCATGGTTGCTACCCCAACTCCTTTTAGCCCTAAACCTAACCCCCAACACTATATAAACACCTCCCAAGGATCACATACACCATGCCTTGCTATCACTCCCATATTTTTTCTCACTCTCGCCCTTGAATGCCCCATTTTTCTTCACTATTTCCTCTGCGGTCACCTACACTGCCACCTGGCCCAGATTGGGCATCCTACCTCCTCAGTTTGCCACCCAAATTTGCCATCACCACCATCTCCACAAAGTCTAGGCGAGCTTGGACGACTTGCTCGTAGCCTTGCTCGTAGCCTTGCTCGGTCCCTCCTGCTCTAGAAGCCCCTCCACACCGGTGATCCCTCCACCCTACTCCTGGGCTCATACAGGAGTCTGTGTGGATAAGATTCAGGCACAAAACCACTGGCTCAACGAGCCCGAACCTTCCGGCCTAGAAAAGAAACCCCCAATCTGAGCGGTTCAACTAACTAATGCTTGAACTGATAAATCAAAGGGTGAACTGGCCAATCAGGGATCAAACCAGATCCTTAGATAAGTGAGTTGTGACTCGACATGGCCCAATCTAGTCCATTCCTTGTGCATCTAATAGCCCTCATTTTTTCATATTAAGGTAAATATTTTCCTCTGTGCTCGAAAATTCAATTAAATGTCCAGACCTAGCTTTAATTGTAGAAAAGACATCCTAGTTCCAAAAATTACAAATAAGTAGTCAATCTTGATCAGAAAAATCCAATAAACCCATTAAAAATACTTTTGAAGCCTAATTATTGATATATTTCACTAATATACATATATATTGATCCTTTTCTTATACTTTGATCTAAATGACTCTATTTGTTGTTAATCTTGACTAAACACTAACAATCCTAATTTTTTACTCTGATGTTCATATTGAGACTCTAAAATCATAACTTGACTAGTGAAGTTCTAGATCTATATTTGTTGACTTTATTTAATCTTGCATATCATGATGAAATCATAATTATATGATTGTCCTAAATCTTATGACATATTTTGATCTATTGACCTAATACTTGATCTATGATTTATTCCTTATACTAATCAAAACTTGATCTAATCTTGAACACCAATGACGTTAGAACTTCATAATGATCTAAAGGTCTAATTTTGACTTGCATATTGACCATGATAATTAGGGTTAACACATGTACCTAGAATACCTTGGTGGGTCATTAACACTTGAAACATAATTGACACTTGAATAATGTTGAACATCTTGATATTTCATATGTGGATGACCTAACCCTAAGGTTGACCTAGGAAAGTGTAAACCTAATCAAAAATATTGAAATGTGATCTTCAAATATCATGATCTTGACCCTTGATCCAAACATTGTGTTTTAGGATCTAACTCGAAGGGTCGACCTATCACTTGTTGATTTGTACTCAAAATCTTTGGTGAATGGTACGCTGTTATATATCCTCATTGCTTGTATTGAAGATAATTTTTATGTATCTCTTGGTTGTATACTTGGCTATATATTAGTTTGAGATATTGTTCCCTATTGATTTGTCTTATATTTTTCCTATATAATATTTTTAGAAAAACATGAGAACATAAATGATATTGCCCATTATTACTGCCCGTATATTAATGATGATGATGATGATGATGATGATGTTGTTGATAATGTTGATATTGAGTGAAAGCGACCACATTTGGAGGTGGGATTTGTACATCAATCTCCTACCTCATATGGAGAAAAGGAGCCTAGTGACCTCTCCCGTTGCGTTGGGGAAATAGAGTAACACAAAATATATAAGCATGCTTCTCAATTACAGCATAATGGGAGCTCGTAATAAGAATTGAACTATTTGAAATAAACATCTTGTCGAATAAATGTTGGATTTGGAAAATTGCTTGTTATATTTTTCTTGAATATAAGTCCTACCAAGTATACTCTTTTTCTATAACCCGTTTTACTTGATTTTGAATGCGTACCGTGCAATTGCATGATTGTATCTCAATTTTCTTGATTTTAGGCAAGATAAATGGAACACTACTAAGATCTATTCCGCACTCCATATACTCTGATGATAAGGATATCAGAAATATCTAACAATTGGGTTAGTTTGTTCTTTATATCTCTAGTTTTTGAGTTAATATTTCTTGTTGTATATGCCAGTGTGTGAGATCATATCAAGCCACTTAGGGACGGGCAATTCAGTCCTTTTACCACTATCTAGGTAATGGGATTGGGATTGGGGTAACAATGGTTTCGTGGCAGAAGGCGTGGGTGAAAAAATCTTGGTTGGAGATGGACTGGAGAGTAAGAAATCTCAAAAATACCAACATCCCTGAAACAAGCTTATTTCCTTTCTTGGCTCAGGCTAGGAGACGACTCCCAAGCCATCTGATCAGGGGACGAATGAATCTCGACTATCAATTAGCACAAAAAAAGGAAAAGTAAAAGAGAATAGCGCGTGACATAATTAAATGGCTTTCGAAATCGAATTTGCTTAAAGTAAAGATGCATTTATGTATCTTTTTCTCTCTCTTCCATTGAAGGTGTAAACAAATCCCAAATTAATATAAATTTTACACGTAGCCCAATTTGAACATGTAGAATTTGAATACAGAATTAGTTTTTGCTTTTGAAGACTCTAAATATTTTATTTAATTACTTCAAAATAATTCATATTTTGTATTTCTTATCACAGTAGATACTTCTAGTGCCCAATTTTGGTTCACCCTCAAGCAAACTATGCCACGTGGTACACAGATTGACCATTTATTTTGTCCTTTGGGATCATTTGGCTCATTATTTAATATTTTAGACTTTATTTACACTTTCTCTCTCCTAATCTACACATGAACATTAAAGATTATCTAAATTGCATTAAAATCTACATGAAGGCTATTTTTTAATGTTTACATTTTGAATCTATGATTAGTTTCCCTCTTGAGATCATTTAATGTTTTATTTCATATTTGTGGAGGAGAATCAACTTTTCTTTTTAAAATAAAATTAGATATGTCCCAAAATTTTGAAACTTGGACTCCAAGCTAAAACAAACCGAAGGAAACAAATATCAAGTTATTTTTAACCAAATCATCTTCCTTTAATGAATTTTGGCATATCATCAATGATTACCACAATTCCCTACATTAATTATCCAATATCATCTTATCTTACCTAAAGAGTTATTATTTGTCTTTTTATCACTTCGTTATTCCTAAAGGTTATAGAAAATTCTAAAACAAATTTATTTTATTATTATGTCACCTAAATTGTAATTTTCCCTAATTGAACCCTTACGTAAACTTCCACTGAGGTATTCATGCATAAAACCCTTTTATTGGTATAAATAGTGAAAAAATGTTCACCAACCCACTATGAAGTCCACCAAATCAACATCAAGGACAAATGAGACACAAGGGAAAGAAAAACTTTGGAAAAGGGCTAAATTAAGATTATACATAGATTTCATGTCATTACAACACTCCACTCGTTAAAAATGTATTCATCTCCATAATCTCGAACAAAAAGACAAGGGTCAGTACGAAACATCTCATCTCTAAGCTCCCAAGTTGTTTCTTCTAAACCATGGTACTACCATAAGACTTTCACTAACTCAATATCCTTGTTCTTCAACTACTTTACTCGAGAGTCAAGAATCTTCACAGGTAACTCCTCATAGGCCAGGTCCTCTTGAATCTCCAAAGGTTCTATCGTGAGTACATGAGAAGGGTTTTTCACATACTTCTTTAGCACATAAACATGAAACATGTTATGGATCTTGTTATAGGAAGGAGGAAGAGTTGTGTGGTATGTGCAATATCCAACATTATTCCATACCTCTAATGGTTCAACATAGCATGGATTAAGCTTGCCCTTAACTTTGTATCATACAATAGAATGTATATGCATGATCTTTTGGAATACATAGTCACCCACTAAGAAACTGACATCAGATCTCTTCTTATAAACATACATCTTCTCTCTATCTTGTGTAGCTTTCATATACTTCTTAATCAAGTAAAACTTCTCTATCATTATATGCATGCCATCACTCTTCACCAGAGCATGTTCTCCCACATCATCCTGATGTAATGGAGAACAACAAGGTCTTCCATATAAAGATTCATAAGGTGGCATACCAATACTAGCTTGGTAGCTATTTTTGTAAGAAAACTCAGCCAATGCAAAATACTTATCCCATGCATCTCCCCAATCCATAACATAGGCATGAAGCAAATCTTCTAGAATCTGTTCCCTTAGACTGACTGTCTATTTGGGGATGATAATTTATCCTAAAATGTAAGTCACTTCCCATTTCTTCCTAAATAAGACTCCACAAATGAGAGGTAAACTTTAGGTCATGGTCAAATGCTATCTCCTTAGGAACACCATGCAGACGAATAATCCAATCCCCATACTTCTAAGCCATCTCATCAACCTTGTAAGTGGATTTGAAAGGCAAAAAGTGGGTGGACTTTGTATGTCAATCAATCACTACCCACACAACATCATAAACTTTCCTAGTATTAGGGAAACCAGTGAAGTCCACAATAATCTTTTCCCATTTCCATTCTAGAATCTCAAGCAGGTGAAGAAGACCATCAGGTCATTGATTCTCTATCTGGACTTGTTGATAGGTCACACACTTCACAACAAGCAAAGTGATATCCTTCTTCATGTTCTTCCACCAGAAGCTTCATTGTAGGTACTTGTACAACTTGGTAATACCAGGGTGTATAGTGTACTTAGACCTATGGGCTTCACTCAAAACATTTTATCGTATTTCACCAACTTCATGAATCCACAACCTTTGTTGGAAACAAACACCACCATCTACTCCACAATTGAAAAGTCAGATTGTGGTTGCTTAGCTAAGACCTTCACATCATCAAGATTAGGAATTATTAACTGGTCAACACCCCTGTATGAGATCCAAGATGGTATCATGGACAAACTAGCCATGTGAATACACAACTTCTTGACATCATATTCATCAATAGGATACAGTTTCCAACCAAAAACATACTCCAGACTCACAACAACACAGACTGCATCCTTTTTATGACTCAAAGCATCAACTATTATGTTTGATTTACCAGGATGATACCTGATGGTAAAGTTGTAATCCTTAAGGTATTCCTTACTTCTTCACTATTTCATATTCAGATCCTTCTAAGTCAAAAGATACTTCAAGCTTTTATGATCAGAGAAGACTTCAAACTTAACTCCATATAAATAGTGTCACCAGATCTTTAAAGCTTGCCCGATAGTGGCTAGCTCAAAATCATGTGTAGGCTAGTTCTCTTCATTAGGTTTCAAATGTCATGAACCATAGGTTATCACCCAATCTTCTTGCATAAAGACACACCCTAATCCTTTCTTAGAAGAATTTGTGAAAATGATATAGTGTTTGCCTTCAATAGGTAAGGCAAGAACAGGTGCAGATGTCAAACATCCCTTTAACTTCTGAAAACTATCCTCACATTCTGGTGTCCATAGAAACTTGACTTCTTTTTGTGTCAACTTTGTCAGAGGGAGAGCTAACTTGGAGAAACTCTTGGTAAACCTTATGTAGTAACCGGCTTAATTGAGGAAACAACATATCTCAGATGGAGTCTTCAGAGCTTTCCACTTGGTTACAACTTCTAACTTTGCAGGATTAATAGCAATATGTCTAGTAGAAATCATGTAACCCCAAAACATCAGTTCCTTTATCCAGAACTCACACAGAGAATTTAGCATAGATTTGATTCTCTCTTAGTGTGTTCATCATGATTCACATATGTTCATGATGTTGTTCTTCATAATCAGAGTAGACCAAGACATCATCGATGAACACCACCACGAACTGATCCAGATAAGGATGAAACACCTGATTCATCAAGTCCATGAAAGCAACAGGGGCATTAGTCAAACTGAAAGGCGTGACTAGGAACTCATAATGCCCCTAACGAGTTCTACATGCTATCTTTAGAACACCCTCATCTTTTACACACATATGATAATAGCCACTTCACAAATTTATCTTTGAGAACACAATGGCTGACTTTATCTGATCGAATAGGTCATCGATGTGTGGTAAGGGATAATGAATATTTATCATAACTTTATTAAGCATACGATAGTCCATGCACATCCACAATGAATCATCCTTCTTATTTACAAACAAGACATGGGCTCCCCAAGGTGAAACACTAGGGAGAACAAAAACCATGACAAGAAGCTCCTGAAGCCGCAACCTAAGCTTGGCAAGTTTAGTAAGGGCCAAGTGATAAGGCATCTTTGAGATATGTGAAGTTCTAGGTGCAAGCTTGATGGTAAACTCCACCTCGTGAGTTGGGGGCAACCCATGCAAATCCTAAGGAAAAACATCAAGAAAATCCTTCACCACATCTATATGATCTAGAGCAGGAGGTGCGACATCGATAATGATAGATGCTAAATATGCTCTAGACCCTTGTGAGACAAGATTTTCAGCTTTGATTGCGCAGATGATGAATTTCCGATCTTCACACTTCTTACCCTTGATACACATCCTTCCTTCATCAGGATGTAACAAACTAACCTTCGATTCTTCACATAACAAAACTTTCTTATACCTCTTCAACCAATTCATCCCCAGTATAACATCAAAAGCAGTCATGTCAAGCAAGATGAAATCCAAAGGAAACATCTTCCCAGAGATACAAAGGTCTAAGGTTAGGAGTTTGAGATAAGAAGAGCAGATCATTCCTAGGTATTTTAGCATCTAGAACATGATCCATGTATTCTGATTCTATCTCTAACATTGAAGCAAGATGAGTTGATATGAAGGTATTCAACGAGCCAGAATCGAAAGTTCTTTAATAGGATGCATATTAATATGTAAAGTACCTTTGATGGCTTCATTATATTCTCTAATTTCTTCAATATTTAGAGTGATACTCTACCATTCTACCTTTCCACTGGTAGTCGATGACCCTACTGGTTCTAGTTCTTATTGTCCCTTCGAGGAAGATTTTATCACTATTGTGGCTATTGAGCAGCGTGTTGAGCTGGTGCTTGTCCATGCTAAAGCTTAGGACAATTAGGTCAGATGTGTCCATCTTGGATACACTCATTGTAGATAGATGCAAGTATATCATCTCTATGAGGTGGGGCATTGGTGACTGGGCACCTCCCAAGCACATGAGAATGGGAACAATGCTTGCACTTATCACATTCTTGATCCACTTGAGTTCTTCCTCTTGGTGTTGTTGTTGTGCCCAAAAGATAAAATCTAGGATAGTACTCTATCACAAGTGCCTTGTCCAACATTTGTTGAAAAACAAGAGGCAGCTGGGGAACAAGGTTGTGACCAAAATTATCACGAAGTCCTTCTAGGAATAGGGTTGATCTTTGTTCAACTCTGAAATCAATGACGTAACTCTCCAGAAGCAGGAAGTGTTGAACATACTCAAAAATGCTCATGCTCCCTTGTCACATGCTATATAGCTCTACTTTCTTCAGTTTTAGATAAATGAGGAAGATGTACATCTAATGGAACAACTTGAGGAATGGTTCCCAAGTCATGCTCGAGTTGTCGCATGTACGAGACATATCATTCCACCAGACTCTTGCTGGCCCATCTAGCACATAACTTACAAAGTGAAGCTTCTGATGTGGAGGAGATGTCATGCCCACAAAAGTATGCTCTAAGGCCAACACCCAATCATCAACCTTATCCACCATGTTTGGCTCACTTTTTCCGTTGAAGTATGGTGGTTGTATCTTGATGAAGTCTGTTAGAGTGAACTCTTTAAGTTTTCTTGCAATGGCTCCAACATTGGAGAGTTGTCCCACCAAGGTCGTCTGGAGTAGCTGGCGTTACATGGTCAACTCTTGCCCAGGGGTCAGAATTGATGTTCTTACATGAGGAATAGGGGTTGTCCCATTGTTTTGGGGAGTTATCGGGGTGTCTCAGTTATTGGTGTTTCTAGAATAAGCACCCTTGCACAAGTTGTTCACGTCCCTAAACAGATCATCCCCCCTGAAAGACAAAGGTATAACATAAGATTTCCAGGAGTAGACAAGAAAGATATCAATGGATAATATTGACTATGCACATTCTATTTCAGATAGTCATTATCTTCTCAGACGAAGAAGGTATTATATAGATCTGGGAGTCCTCCTAAAATAAGCTAGTGGCACGGAGGAACATCTTTCCATCCCACAAACCCTGATCCTTTCTAGACACCCTTGCTTTCAACTTATGTCCTAGTAGTTTCCATTGGCTCTCATACCATGTTGTAAGGAGGTGAGATCACTGCCTTACAAAAATTTAAAGGAAATGTAAAACATCCATCATTTTCACAAAGATAATAGATGTTGAGGGATTCATGCATAATACTCCAAGAAATAAACATGATTTAGTTACAAGACTAACAAGAATAGTAGTAGAAAGAAAACTAAGTTATTACATTTCTTTTAAACCCACTTCACTACATGAGTTTCATGAAAGGAAAAAATAGAAAGGAAACCAATCGGATCTAGTAGTAGCAATCTAGGAATCTTTTAAGTAAGACTTGAATCTACTCTTGGTTCTAGTTTCCTTTATCTTGTTTATCACATTGTTCAACACCTGGGTGGTCGGGAAATCACCCAGAAAGAGAAAGAAACAAGGTATGTGTCAAAATAGTGAACAAGAACAAAAGACAAAAAATAACATGGAAATAAAGGCTAAGATTTCATTAAATGATGAAGAGATCAATAGTATGAGGCATGAATCAAACATATGCTTATCATTACATGAAAATAGTAAAAATTTTGCATGCATGATTACTATTGACTACGTTAACTAAGTAGGGTTGAGTCACTTACTGAACCTCAATTTATAGGTGAGGGAAGAATAACACATTCTAGTCACCCACAACAATATTATAAGGGGGGAGTAAATGCATTCCGCTGGGCAAAATAACACATGCCCTATCTATGGGTGGTTGTAGAAAAGTACCACTACATTGGCTAAATAGTCTAATAAAATCAACATGCTAAAGAGAAACTATGGCATGTAGAAGCATCATATATTTCAAACATGGCAGTGGGGTACAAGACCCAAGGAATATAATATCAATATTGATTTTGAGGCAAATATAGCAAAAAAAATATTAATAGATAGAAAAGGGTTCATATAGTGCCTCCTTAGGGATTTAAGGTTTGGTTTGCAAATATACCAACTTAGGATTTAAGAATGCACAAACCTCTCTTACTAAGTTCAATTACCAACTTTCACCACTTTTAGATGATCCCAAGTTCAACTTTGAGTATTTCAATTTTTTAACTTGTATTAGAACACATAATGCACCTTATAGTAGAGAAAACCTAATTTTTGAACCTTTTTAAGAAACCTTGGATTTTGACTCTGAAAATGTCACCAATTGACTTATTAGGTTCTCTTGATCAGTAGATTATATTTTATGTTAAATTTGGAGTAAATATGATTAAGTTGTAATTTCTATGGATTTTATGCATTAAATTATTTTTCCAAAAATCATCCTTCAAAAAACATGGAAATCGGGCTTTGAAACTATTTTTATTAGATATTAGCTTAATTTTTTGATTCCAAAAAGTATTTATTAGTTAAATTTGGACAAGTTCATTAAAAGATATGATTTTTGCAATTCTGACCTATCAAGAAATTAGAAAATTCCAAATAAATGAGAAAAACTCGAGAAAATGGAAAAGGAGAGAGGCTGACCCGCTGAATTGGCCCAATTAGGCGAAACCAAGTCACAGGGTCAATCCTCGACTTTGACTTACTAAAAAAATAGAAGAGAAAATATGATTATACCCTTACACGATAAACCAAAGAAAATAGAAAATGAGAGGCGTAAATGAGTAAAAGCACGCAGGAGTTTATTCCCCCTCATTCGACCTCCATGAAAAATGAGTGGTAGCTTGTGAGATTTGGGCAATTGCAATTTATGAGATAACTTGACGAAACAAGAGCATGAGGAGAAAGAGGAAGAAGAACTGAACTTGTTGTTGCATGGAATCAAACCTAGGTGATGCGAGGAGTGAACCCTAGATGCCGCAAAGCCAGATTCAAGAATTGATCACCGATGGAAACATAAGACATGTGCAAAGAAATTGAGTGGAGAGGAAAAACAAGCAAGGTGAAATGAAGCTCTGAGTACAGTTATTTATAGGTTTGTGTGTAGTTCTAGGGTTTATGCATGTTGGCCGAGGTTCCTTGGTGCCCAAGAATTGGGTGTTTACCAATTTCTTGATGAAGAGACACATTTAAGGGAACATTGTGTGTGTAATTGTTTTTTGATGGCGTGGGCAAAGAAATCTCAGTTGGAGATGGATTAGAGAGCGGGAAATATTGAATATACCAGTAGCCCTGAAACAAGCTCGTTTCCTTTCTCATCTCGGGCTAGGAGACGACTCCCAAGCCATCTGACCAGGGGGTTAATGAATCTCATTTGCCAATCGACATGGAATAAAAATAGCATGTGACAGAAATAAATGGCTTTCAATCAAATTCTATTAAAGTAAAGATGCATTTATGTATCTTTTTCTCTCTCTTCCATTGAAGGTGCAAATAAATCCCAAATTAATTACAATTTTACACCTAACCTATTTTTCACATGTAGAAAACAAATATGGCATTGCTTTTCATTTTGAAGACTCTAAATATTTTATCTATTTCTTTCAAATTACTTCATATTTTCTCTTTCTTATCACATTAGAGAATTCTAGAATTACCCAATTTTGGTGAAACTTCACCCTCAAGCAAACTAAGCCAAGTGGAACATGGATTGACCATTAATTTTATCCTTTGGGATTATTTTGCTTATTATCTACTATTTTGGACTTTATTTACACTTTCTCTTTCCTAATCTACACATGAACATTAAATATTATCTTAATTGCATGAAAATATACCCAAAGGCAACTTATAATGTGTAGATTATGAATCTAAAATTAGTTTTCTCTCTTGGGGTCTCTAAACATTTTATTTTATATTTTGGAGGAAAATCACCTTTTCTTTTCAAAATAAAATTAGATATGGTTAATATTGTCCAAAATTTGTGAAACTTGGCCTCCAAGTCAAACCTAACCCAAGGAAAACGAATCTGAAGTTATTTTTAAGCATTTAGCCTTCCTTTAATGAATTTGTCCCTATTATACAGTATTAACACAATTCCCTACATTAATCATCCAATATCACCTTATCATGCTTAAAGTGTTATTATTTATCTTTTTATCTCATCTTTGATCCAAAAGGTTATACAAAATTCTAAAACAAATTTTTTTTATCATTATCTCACTTCAAGTGGTAGTTTTGTATTTTTAAACCCTTAAGTAAACTTTCACTGAGGTATTTGTGCATAAGCATGTTTTATTGGTATAAATAGTGAACAAATGATCCCCAAACCACTAAGAATTTCACTAATTCAACATTAACGACAAAATGGACACAAGAGAAAAGAAAAACTTAGGAAAATGACTAAATTAAGATTAGACATAGATTTCAAGTTGTTACAGTCTTGAAGTTAAGTGACCTTTATTGCATTTATACTTCCAATTCATGGTTGAGGGTTGTGGAGATTGCACTAATGGTGCTTGCAGGCAGCCACAATGGTCTGTCATTAGAAACTAGGTTTCTGCTGCTTCACATGGAGATATCAAAGGGGGTTGTAGTGTAATAATGGTGGCCGCTAGGGTTTTCTAGGTGTTTATGATGAGGAAAGGTGGAAGAAATTTTAAACTCATAGTTTAGACCTACATAGGGGTTGGGAAGTTTGGGCAATTAGATTTCACTTGATCTTTGTTACTGGGTGAAATAAGTGATGTCTCTATTTCCCCAGTAACCCCTAACTGAGGTGGTTAGAGGTTGTTGCCAGTATTGATGAGGGAAGAAGAGAAGGGGGAAGGGAGAAGAAAATGATTGTTGACCATTTTCTACGCATCATAGGAAACACATTGAGGCCTGACCAAGAGGTCATGGTCTTGTTTGTTTGGCATAAGCAAGATCTCATCTTTATATATTAATAGGTTATATCTATTTTTTTCAAGGGTTCATAAATCCTAAAATACAAGCATGCTTTCTCTGAGAATATAATTGTGACGATACATTGTTATTAAGTCAAATACATGATAACACCCATTTTATGGCCATTTATAGCCTACATTTCATTGTCAAAACTGCCCTCTAAACTGTTTTTCCTCCCAATTTTGTCTTGTTATTGCATAAAAATAACCTGCACTACACCCCTGACTCTGTTCCCATCTTTGGTATAGATTTTCCCAGTTTTTCCACCTAATGTCCGCAAAAGGGCCATCCCGACCCATCTACAACGTGCACCTGCATCGACCCTTCTACTGGTCACCCGACACGCACACTTACCCATCACAATCACTGCCTGATATGGCAGCGACCCGACACGGTCGTGTCACATGAGCAGGCCCTCGACGGGCGGTACACTACCTACCCGACAAAGAGATTTTCCCACCACGATTGGTTAGCCCCACATGGGTATGTAACGCGATACGAGTCACTCATCAAAAGCGGTTGCCCTCCAAGGCCACCCGATATGCTTGTAACCCGACACGCGACAGCCTGCTGTGTCAGGTGACACGCATGTGTCGATCATCCCTGTGGACACGTAAATGGAGTCTATGAAGGATACGTGGCCCCACAAGAACAACAACCTCTACCAGTTGATGTCTATAAATAGCAGCTACAAGACTTCGATGGGACGGGACGAAACCTCATGAAAGCTAACTTTGGAAAGCATCTAGAGCTAGTGTGTCGAGTCTCAAGGTGTGTCGGGCGACACTAGGTGAGTTCACCCCCAACCCAAGACAGATGGGATTGGTTCACTTAAAACCCATCCTGGTAGCCGCAGCAGCCCGATACGACCAAGAAGGCCACCCAGTGTGTCGGGCTCCTAGATGGGCTTCAACCTAAGACGACTCTCTCCCTACACCCGATACAAGGAACCTGAGAACCTAATTCATCTTTAACCCGACACGATACCAAACCCGATACAGACCAATCGTTAGGGTGTGTCGCCCGACAGGGTGGCTACCTTACACGACTGTATCGAGTAGAGAGCCCTGGCCGATACGCCATACCGTCACATTATGTCATCTGACACGGTGGCTTCTTGACATGGGCATATCGAGAAGAACTCCCACCCGGTACTGGGTTAGCGATGCCTTGGGGGTCTACTGTTGTATATCGACCTCCCACATCAAGGAGGTTGATATCTATCTTCCCTTTTCGGCATTAAATTTCATTTATTATGCATTGTAACTGAACCTTTTTTACACAATGTCCATGCTTATAGAATCTATGGAATTTAATACTTGTTGTTCCGTGTTTGGTTCCCTTTTTGTTGGATGATTTCATATATAGCATCTGAGCTCTAGCTTGTATGTTTGGATCATGCTTTGACTAGCTATCAAATCGTGTTTCCCATTTCAACTCTTTCGAGAGAAGGATGTTGTAACTCTAGAGCTTGGTCCGATCCGGGAGTACAAGAGTACCCAGGGTCGGGGTTTCTTTAGTTTGCCTTCCCACTCCAACTTATGTTCTTTACCTTTGAGAGAGGGTGTTGGCATTTAGTTGGAGGTACCCTCCTTGAGAGAAGGGGTGCTGGATGTTTTCTGCTGCCGCTTGTTATTCCTTAGTTTTCTGCCTTCGTGCCTTGCCTTAACAATAGTTTTAACTCCTCAGAAGTTGTTGTGCAAAACTCCAAAAAACTGCTAATACCCTAAAACCATCATCTTTCTTATAACTCCAGTTGGAGATAGCCTTTTAGTTTAATTTCTTTATGGTTCTTTCCTATTACAACCAAGCCTATCCTTTTACCTGCTTGATGTGCTTAGACAAGTGAAACTCAAGTTCTGAAGCGCCATTCTTCCTATCCCTGTGTTTGAACCCGAACTACTTCGACCATGTGCTAGTTGCAGGTGTCTTAAACATTCGGGTATTATACATTTCTAAAGTATGATAACCTAGACATGATTCCTTTTTGGACCCACGTTTAAGGCTCGCCAATTTTTTGGCGCCGTTGTCAGGGATAGACAAAGAAAACCATTCTACAAACTTTAGTTTCACTTGCACTTTGCCAAAACCTTGTACATATGCATATAACACTACAATTATTTACTACACATAATATTTATTGTTCATAATTTATACAACACTCTTACACCTTTGTTTCTTTCTAGGTACTTCTTTCTTTCTTTCTAGGTCATCCAAGCTCTTGACAAGTCATGGCTGACCAAGCCCCTAAAGCTCGCTCTCTTCACTCATTCGTTCAAGTTCGATCTAATGAAGAGAGAAACCTTGTTGTAACACAACCTCTAAACATCACCAACTTCGAGTTGAAGCCCTCCTTTCTTCAGCTCCTGCAACATAATAGGTTCGGTGGAAACACCTCTAAGGAGAAATCGTATAATCATCTAACGACTTTCAAGAGGACATCCAACACCTTTAAGATAAAAAAAGTCCCGTTGATGCATATCTACATCTAGTGCTTCCCGTTCTTGCTGAAGGACAAGGCACTAGAATGGTACACCAACTTACAGGATGGGAGCCTCCCTGATTGGGAGCATCTTGTCAATGCTTTTATCGCCAAATTCATCCCCATCAAGAGGACTATCAAATGTCAAAACAAGATCATGAGGTATTCCCAGAAGCCCTCGGAGAATCTTCATGAGACTTGGGAAAGATTCCAGAGCTACCAGCATGAATGCCCGCATCATGGTTTTTTGGAACCAAAGCTCATCACCACATTTTACATGGGGTGTGCCCCGCTAAGAGGAAGTCCTTGAATGCAGCCGCTGATAGTGATTTCTTGGGACTTAGTGCCCAAAGAGCCAGGGAGATTATTGAAAATATGGCTATCAACCAACAAGATGGAGAATACGACTGAGATTCACTAAGTCACACGACTCTAGCTGAATCTAAGGCTATGGAGGCCCTCACAGCCAAGCTTGACAAGATGATGATAGATGTCTAGTTCCTCAAGGAGAAAGGTTACAAAGGGAACGTTAGACAAGAGGTCATGAAGAGTTGTGTCACCTACGGAGAGCCCAACCACATGTCAGATTTCTGCCCCCACACCGCACCCCAAGAAGATGTCGAAGGGGACTTTACAGAGAATGTGAGTTTTGTTCAATACCGACAGCCCGACCACCCTGGCTTCTCTTATGGGAACACCAATGCTACTTAGAACTCTCACCAGCTGGTGAGTGGGAAACCTTCGGGAGGACCGTCAAATCAACAATGACAGACAGGGTTCCAGCACTAGAGGGCCTTCCAACAAAACCAGCAGCCATGACCATCTTTGACGACAGAATTTATGTCATTCGCCAAGAGACAGAACGACATCAATGAAAAGATGCACAAGAGCTCACTGGATAGCACGACTCTGATAAAACTAATGCAACAACAGATAAGTGGTTTTTATACCCAGATAGGGGAGCTCCAGTAGCATAACAAACAGATTGATCAACAGTTGGCAAGCCTCGCCCAATCCCTCAACCATCAGGTGGGGCGTTTGCCCTCCAATACTAAAGGCAACCCACGAGGACATGATATGACAAAAATGGCCGTTCTATGGTCTGAAACGATTGTATCACCAACCATTGAGAAGGCAGTAACATCAACAACATCACCTATGAGGAAGCATAGAGGTTGTTGAGGAAGAAGTTCTGCATATGTCAAAGAAAGTAGTCAAAGACAAGGTTAACCACGTCTCTTCTGAAGAGCATCCAGATAAGTACGCACCTCGCATACCATTCCCATAGAAGCTGGTAAAAGCCCCAACAGAAGAAGAGGTATGAAAAGTTTCTGGCTGCTATAAAGAAGTTGCATGTGGATGTCCCTTTCCTAGATGCCATTGAAAAAATGCCCACTTATGCCAAGTTCCTAAAGGACATGATAACAAGAAAAAGGAGAGGAGAAGATGTAGAGACTGTGAAGCTCGTCAAGATGTCTATTTCATTCATCAAAACTAATATGCCTTTGATGAAGAAGGACCCATGGGCCTTCGTAATCCCCTTTCAAGTTGGATATAATGTAACTCAAAAAGGTCTAGCAGACCTAGGGATAGCATCAGTTTGATGCCTCTGTCCCTTGACAAGAGAGTGGGGCTCACAGATATGGTAAGCACCAACATGAGGATACAATGGGATTACCATACCTTCCCCCGCCAGTTGGTGTCACTGAAGATGTGCCCATCTAAGTGGGACGCTTCTTTATTCCTTGTGATATTGTTTTGATCGACACCATAGAAGATCTGAGCTGCCCTATCCTTTTCGGGCAACCCTTCCTTGCCACTGGCCGAGCTCTTATCGATGTCGAGGTGGGAATGATTATGATCCGTGTTGGAGGAGATCACATCGAGTTCAACATTAGTGATTGTATGAGGGCCCCTTCATTCTTTGAATCCTCTTACTTTGTTGAGAGTTATCGACAGTTATGCAATGAAGTACAGGAACAGAAGGCCATGGTAGATCCTTTGATGCATGCCTTAACTGGTGAGTTATGAGAGATCGATGATCCTGAAGTCAGGAAATTGTTGGCCTATCTGGATATTGAAGAAGAGACTGAGGATAAAGATCCTATTGAGATAGTTAGATATGCCACTCTCCGAGAATCCCCTGCTAAAGAACATAAAAAGGAAGTCCCACTAGAGATAAAAGTCTTGACAAAATTCCTTTAGTATAATTTTCTATTTCAAGAGAAGATGCACCCAGTAATCATCAACTCGGAGTTGACAGATTGCCAGAAAGACCAACTACTCAAAGAGTTAAGGCTGTAAGGGAAAGCCTTGGGCTACTCAATCAGGGACCTGAGAGGGATAAGCCCTTCAGTGTGCATGCACCGGATCCATCTGGAAGAGGACTCCTGGCCATATGCCGAGCCACAAAGAAAGTTGGATGAAAAGCTTTGCGAACTCGTTAGCAAAGAAGTAGTTAAGCTCCGAGACGGTGGAATTATCTACGCTATTAGTGATAGCACATGGGTGAGTCCAATCCAAGTAGTTCCCAAGAAGGGAGGGATGACCTTGGTCAAGGGATATGATGGAGTTGAGGTGGCCACCAAGATGGTCATTGGATGGCGGATGTGTATAGATTATCAGAAACTTAACACTATCACCCACAAGGACCATTTCCCTCTTTCTTTCATCGATCAGATGCTGGAATGTCGGGCCCATCATTCCTTCTTCTACTGGCTGGATGGATACTTGGGTATCTACCAGATCCCCATCCACCCTGATGACCAGGAGAAGATGACTATCACTTGCATCTATGGAACTTTTGCCTTTAGAAGAATGCCCTTTGGGCTCTGTAACACACTTGTTACCTTCCAGAGGTGTATGAACGCCATTTTTGCAGATTTTCTCGAAGACAAGATGGAAGGGTTCATGGATGATTTCAGCGTCTGTGACCACTCATTTGATGACTGTCTGAACAATTTGTCCTTCGTAATAAGAAGCTGTGAAGAGCATAGCCTCACCCTCAACTGGGAAAAATGCCATTTTATGGTACAAGAGTGGATTGTTCTCAGACGCAAGGTGTCAAGTAAATGTATTGAAGTCGATCCATCCAAGGTTGAGGCAATAGCTAAGATCCCACCACCTACTTCAGTTATAGGCGTTCGTAGTTTTCTGGGTCATGCCGGTTACTACCAGCAGTTTATAAAGGATTTTTCAAGGATAGCCAAGCCTCTCTCTAACCTTCTGGTAAAAGATGTGAAGTTTGACTTCACAGAGGAGTGCATGAAGGCGTTCTCAACTCTAAACGACACTTTAATATCTGCACCGATTCTCCAATCCCCTGATTGGAGTCTTCCATTCAAACTTATGTGTGACGCCAGTGATTTTTCTATAGGAGCCGTACTCGGCCAAAGGAGAGACAAGAAGCATCATGTTATCTTCTATGCGAGCAAGACCCTGAACGAGGCTCAACAAAATTACACGACCATAGAGAAAGAAATGCTAGCTATCGTGTATGCCTTTGACAAGTTCATGTCTTACCTCATGGGTTCAAAGGTGGTTGTTCACACCGACCACATGGCTATTAATTATCTAATGTAGAAGAAGGATGCAAATCCCAAACAGCTATGTTGGGCATTGTTGTTACAAGAGTTTGACCATGAAATAAAAGACAAGAAGGGCTCAGAGAATGTGGTTGCAGACCATATTTCCATGATTCGGGTACAAGATGATTACCCACTGCCCATCAATGAAAGCTACCCTGACAAATCCATCTACTCAGCCCAGTCAGCAGATCTTGAGGGGTCGTGGTATGCAGATTTCTACAACTACCTGGCATGTAAGCAACTTCCCCCAAATATGTCTTATAATCATAAGAAGAAGTTATTCTTTGATTTAAAGAACTATTATTGGGATGATCCCTTGTTGTTCATGTGTTGTGCCAACGAGTTATATAGAAGATGCATACCAGAAGAGGAAGCTTTGAAAATTTTGTTCGAATGTCACTCCTCTCCTTATGGAGGACATCTGGGAGGTGAGAGGATAGCTACCAAGGTGCTACAATCTGGTTTCTACTGGCCAACCTTGTTCAAGGATGCTCACACTTTTGTAAAGTCTTGCAATGAATGCCAGCAAAATGGGAACATCTCCCATCGCAATGAGATGCCACTATCAAATTGGATTGAAGTTGAAATTTTCAATGTGTGGGGTATCGACTATATGGGACCTTTCCCATCATCCTATAGTTTCAAGTACATTCTCATCGTAGTCGACTATGTCTCGAAGTGGCTAGAAGCTATACCCACTACAACATGTGATGCAAGGGCAGTAATCAAGCTCTTTACCAAGACTAACTTTCTAAGGTTTGGAGTTCCAAGGATCAACATTAGTGATGGCGACTCTCACTTCATGGAAAGACAGTTTGAATTGCTTTTGCGTAAGTATGGCATCCTCCACATGGTTGCAATGCCAAATCATCCATAGACATCGGGACAGGTGGAGGTCTCCAATCGGCAGATAAAGCAGATTTTAGAAAAGATAGTTGGCAAGTCCCGCAAGGACTGGTCATCTAAGCTAGATGATGCTTTGTGGGCATATTGAACCACTTTTAAAATGCCACTAGGTACCACACCTTATCGCTTGATCTATGGAAAAGCCTACCATCTTCCTTTTGAATTGGAGTATAGAGCGTTATGGGAAATCAAGCAGCTCAATATGGACCAGACGTTGGCTGGAAAGAAAAGATTTCTTCAGCTCCAAGAGCTTGAAGAATTGAGACTCCATGCATATGAAAATGCCAGAATTTACAAGCAAAGAGCCAAGATCTGGCATGATGCCCATATGAAGAAAAAGGACGTCAACGAAGGTGATAAAGTTCTATTATTTAAATCCTCTATTCGTCTTTTTCTAGGGAAGTTGCAGAGTAGATGGTCTGGACCCTTCATCGTGGCAAAGATTTACCCATCAGGGATGATGGAACTATATGACAAAGACGATCCGGCAAAGGTCTTTCCAGTGAATGGGCATAGAGTCAAGAGGTTTTACGAAGATGAAGCATTCGTGAGAAGGTCGGAGATAACCTTGCAAAATGCTGAGGCAACAGCCAAAGGATCGGAGTAGAAGTATCTGAAGCCTGTCGAGATGACGACGGAAACTATAGCGCTCTTTGGGAGGCAGCTTGAATTTTTACTTTTTCCTAGCATAGGATGTTATTTCCCTTTCAGCAGAAAAACATTACAAACATTATTATTATAATAAGGCCCGAGTCCGTGCATGCACCGTGTGCACGTACCCTCTCATTTTATGGGCCACCGACTTAGTTTTGTAAGGATTTGATGAGTAATATTGTCTGAGGCTGGAAGTCTTCCCTTTTGGCTGATGATGTTTTACCCATCAATGCTTTTCTTTAGTTTTTATACCCTCGATTTGCTTTATTTTGAGTGTGTCGGGCATGTATAGCTGATCACCCTTTTGTTTTTGACTCGACATCCCTTTTGTCTCTGGCCCTATCGGCCATCCGCCCAAACTAACCATATCTTTTCTCTAAGTTTTACTCTTGTAGAGTCTGTATCGAGCATGTTCTCTGCCTTTCTACCTTGCACGACACACACTATTGTGCCTTTTAATTATATCAGGCAAGCGGCGAGTGCTCGTGCGTTGCACTATATCAGGCATTGTATTGCCCAATACACATATCGGGCAACGAACCCCGTGGTGCGCGTCAGGGTGCCGAACGTATCAGGCAACAACATTAGCAAAGGAGACTGTGTCGCGTGACACAACGACCTTACGCGACATGCGTGTAGGACGGCACGAAGCTTGCTTAGGATGCCAAATCGACCCTTGACGTGACAGGATTAGACTGATTTTTCTACGTCTCGGGAATGATTTGCCTCCTCGTGCGACACATACCCCAACTTTTACCCATTTTACCCTGCTCAACATGGCTATATATAGTAATAGGGATTTAACCGTGTCGGGCACTTGATTCCACTTTTCACCTACACCCATATCGTGCATTCTTGCATTTACTCCAACTCTCGTGTCGGCCAGTTCCTTCATGATACCTGTGTCATGCACCAGCCTTCCACCCAATACAGGTATAACACGATACACCTACCGCGCAGTCGAATATGTATATACGCTTATCGCGTAGTCAAATCTGTATCGTGTGACACACCATATCGGGAACCAACGTGTATCGCGCAGTCGAATCTGTATCACACAACACACCATATCAGGCGATACACCACATCACACGGTACCAGTGTTAGGTTTCCCTTAGATTTTGATTGTATTGGCCGACACGACCGTGCCACAATCAGTTTCAGATCAGGTGATATGTGTCTGGGTCTGCTGCGCGATATGTAACCATTTTGAATCATATTCGACTTTTGAATCTCCACTAGGAAACACGAGTATTCCGCAACACGCGTATCAGGCATTTGTATCGAGCAAGCATCGTTTGTTAACGCTTCACGATTTCGGCCAGCAATATCGGCCAAATTGTATTGGGCAATGAGACACATTACCCCGCCCGATATCGACTCGCTTGTGTCGGGATTCCCTTAGTTTTTTGACCGATATCAGTTTCTCAAGTATCACCTACCTTGTATCGGGTGACGTAACTCTTTTGGTCTGCCGCCTGATATTGGGTAGCGTGACCCATTCATTAATCTCATTACTTACTATATTCTTGTTTGATAATTACAAAAATGGCCCACACCAAACAAACATTTGTCCAAATAGATGAGCATGGCCGGATGATCAACCCTGAGGCCGCAACTGAAGCTACCACAGCCTGGCAGAAGCACCCGAACCCTGATGCAGTGGGGCCATCTGAGGCAGAGAAGCAGCCCAGGAGAGAAGCTGCGGCAGCCCCTGCAACGGCCACAGAACCCCTGACCCACTCCCCAGGCTGGTTCGTGCCCCAGGATGCAGAGCATCAGCAACGATACACCGAGCTGGCAGCCAAGATCTAATGGCCAACCCGGTTCTGCCACCAACCTTCCTTCCACAAGCTCGTCATTTTCAGCAGGCTCGACAACATCTTAGGAGCCGCCGGGCTGAAAAACATATGCTTCAGCTTCTCTGGGTCGTACAGTGAACTCACCAAGGAGTTCATGTCCTCACTCTGCCGGGTGTTGAACAAGCCAGACGAAGTCGAAAGATTCAACGGAGTAGATAGGTTGCAGGGCCGTCTATACAACGTTGAGCATGACATTTCTGAGAAGCTACTTAATGAAATCTTCTTCTCCACTGAACAGAGAAAGAGATGCTAAAAAATTGTGCCAGGATTGGCGAAGGTGACAGTTTCAACCTGGTCGACCTCTGGAAGAAGCTGACCGGCGAATCATCATACAAGTCGGGGAGCAAGGTGGCAGCTATCCACTCTTGCTTCTGGAGGATGATCCACAAGATAGTGGCATGCCTCTTGTTCCGCAAATATGAAACGAGCAACCTCTACACCGAAGAACTCCATCTCATGTGGTACGTGATGGAGGGCAAGGTGATCAACGTGGGGTGCTTTCTGTTGGGGCGGCTCCACACAATAAAAGATGCCACCAAGGAGTACTGCATGGGCAACATCATCAATCTGATTGCGGTAGGGTTGGGATACCCAATGGAGCCGCACAGCCTGTCGAGTACTCAAGGTGACGACATGATTGATTTGAAGTTCCTACAATGAGCCAACATAATCAATAAGGAGGGCCGCCGCTACTTCAACAGATTCGCAAGAACTTCCACTTTGCTGCCCCTCCCGCTCTGCACCAACTACGATGCAGAGAATTTGGTGTTCACACCAGCGGAGGTAGAAGCCCTTCCCAATCAGATGTCCGAGGTTGCTTACACTGCCAGCATAACCTTCCAACAAGAAGCAACAACCGCAAGGGCCGAGCCACCCACTACCCCCATGCAACTGGCGGAAGCCACCGATAAAGCTTCCGTCACTATTCCTATCCTAGCCGCGGCCACCACAATGATGATCACCGTGGTTGTAGAAGAAGTAATGACAATCATGGAGGTCGTCGACACAATTGGGACTGAAACAATGACAATAGCCCTGTCGGAAGTTGCCACAGAAGAGACGGTCGCAGCTCTTGAAGCTTCTACTACGCCTTCAATGGCGGAAGCTGTGGTACATCCAAATGAAAGTAATGATGTGTTCATTGAGATCCTCGAGGCGGAGCTCAGGGCTACACAACCCACACTAACATCGCCACCAACGTCTCCTGTGGTTGCTGCGGAGGAGGTCACTGATAATCAGATGGTCGAACAACAACTACTTTCCCCGCGTCCTTCTCCACCACTACAAGTAGAGGAGGTGAAGGTAGCCACAAAGGCGCCAACGCCCCACCCTGAAGTGACGCCCTCACGGACAATTCAGATGAATTTAGACCCGCTTGAAGACGCACACTCTTTGGGCCGAACTTCCAGCGCGAGGGACGTCTCAAAGACAAGAGGCAGGACAGCTGCAGTCCCCCCATCGCTGTGGCAAGACCTCGGTCAAGAGTTTGACCACTTGCGGGAGGTAACGAGCAACCACTCTTTTACTTTTACTTCCCTAACCCACAAGTTTAGTGCTTTTTAGAGGAGGCTAAATGAGAAGGAGTGATAGCTTCTAACTCTAGTTGGCCTTCCCGGCCAACTAGAGGCATTGAACAACACGATGCAGTTGGCGCTCCAACGGCTCGACGCCATTGAGGAGAGGCTGAACTAGAGGGACGACCACCCCCACTCGAGACAACCAAGGAGATCCCCATTGCCTCCCGACTTCGGCTCTCAGCCATCTTCATCAGCATCCTCTTCAAGAACATCGTCTTCTCCCTCCTCCAGTGGGCCCTCCACAACGCCCGAGGGGGAAATGACAAATAAGACCGCCGATGGGGCTCCAGTAGGACAGGAGAGCGCCCACGACATCGACGTGGAATCTTCCTCGCCCTCCCTAGATGATGCTGAAGATGTAGATATATCAATCGTCATAGAGGAGGACTCTGCTGACGAATCAGAGGGAGAAGGTAGGACATCTACCATGCCAATGACAAACACCCCCTAGAGGAAGGAGCTCGATGGCAGATATGTTTTCTACACCGTCAGAGATCCCCTCCTTCGAGATGGTAGACTTCAACAGAAGAGCCATCAGGTACATGATGATCTGAGACCAGAAGCTACTGAACAAGGTCCTGAGGTCGTAGGTAGATGAAGAGGACGTCGTCTGGAGTGACGATTATTTCTCCATACGATGAGGAGCATGTTCCGCTCACTAGCCATTGTCGGGAAGATCATCTTCTGGGTCCTTAAGGGTGCAATGATAGAGAATTTAGGCACCTCGATAGGTCGGCAGCCAATCTAAACCACCACCCTGACCTTGGCAAGAAGACTGCTGAGAGGGGCATTCGACGCTATCCAAGTGGCCAACATGCTCCAACACATTGAAGAACACAACCCAAACATCGTGTTGGCCCCCTACAAGCATCGAGTAAACTGGTTCCTATGCGTGGAAAATCTCTGAAGCCATGATGTTCAGCTCCTCAGCTGATGCAATGAGGAGGTCCCATGCTCAAGACACATGTTCGTGCGCCTCAAAGACAAGAACCTCAGGCCTCTCCCACTATGTCTTCTCCGTACAATCAAACGAGGAGTCCAGCATCACAACAGCATTTGGAACTTCTTCACTCTCGGAAACTTCGCCGTTCAAGAAGAAGTGGGAAGCAGAAACATCTCCTTCATAGTCATTCGCGCCATGGAGATGCTCCATGTCTTTGGATACATATGACAACTCCAAGGCCAGAACTTCTATCAACTAAGGAGCACCTATGCGCTGATGTTGATCAAGGAGATACGCTATTTCTGAGACACAGGCATCCCAGAGATGTTGTTGGAGAGTGATCAAGAAGATGAATCTTCCTCGACTAGCAACATTCTACGAGAAGAGGATGAGATGGCCACAGACGTATATGGGGTATGCAAGCAGATGGACATTCTGCGAGAAGTATTCTCAAATGAAGACCCCGCTTCTCCTGATGTGTCGGAAGAAATGATCAACAACTTTGACCATTCTGTGTGCTCTACAACATGACCCAGGAACACGTTAAGGAAATTCTCATGAAGCTAGCTGATTCTACACCCGCAAATGTCATATATGAGGCACAAAATGTCATAGTCCCAATTGATGACCTTCGGGACTTAGTAAAGGCAGGAGGATGTTTAGCACTATCAATAGCAACAACCTACATCCAAGTTCTACAAAATAAGTTTGAGCACATTTACATCACCCATCCAATGGTATTCAACGATATCTACCAAGCTGATGAATCAGGAGTGAAGCAAAAGTTTCTAGCAGAGATACAAAGTAGCATGTCACATATCATCTTCTTTCCAGTGTTGCACTACAATCACTGGACGCTCCTGACGGTATACACTTGCCAACGAGCAGCAATCTTCTACAATAGCTCCGACAACAACAAAGATCATCCACTGTAGTGTACATCAACCACATTGACACCCCTCAAATGCTTAGCAAGAAAATATTACATCAAGGTGACAACGTTGATCCAACCGTTTGTGGAGACAACAGAGAGTAAATGGCACGAGCTTCAATTTTTCCACAACAGTCCACAACAAATTCCACAATCAAATGACTATGGTATCTATGTGCGGGAATGGATCGCTAGCTCAGTGATGGTACAACAAACACCTGACAAGATCCACCACATCGACTACTACAGTGAATAGGGAGAATATGTGTGGGAGCTTATATTTGATGGAGGCGCGCTCACCAGCTAAACCCTCACTGACTTATCACTAGCCTACCTTATCTATCTCACAACTCTGGGACAGAGTGTGGGGTAAGTTTGGGGGGTACTATATATTAGTGAGTGAGGTACTAAAGATTCTCCCCTTTTGCCTTTATTCTTTTCCTTAAACATACCATTTGTACATATATATATACATGCTTAATACAAAATAGTGAATATACAACCCCTTGCCTCTCTACAATTATACAAAGACACTCTATAGTAAATATCAGATAGAACTTCTTCCAGACTATGCTCTTTATGTCTAAGGCGGTGCATATTTCTGTTATTTTATTTTCAGAAATGCAATCTCAAACGACAAAGGCTACAACCTTTCTACGACAATTTTGAAAAATAATCTTATAACACCTAAGAGATGTGCATGTAAAGGAAAAAGCTGCCTAAACAGCAAACCCATCCTTTTCCAAAATCCCAAAAAGAGAGAAAAGCCTTATGAGAGTGAATAAAAGCATGAGATTTGTGCCAAAAAAAATGAAACACACACTTGTCTCTCCAAAACTACCCATCTTTAGGCATGGTAGATCTGGGGCAGTGGTACGTAGGATGTGAAATCACTGTTCTAAAGCCAACTGGCTTGGACTGCAAGGACCACTTGCCTATTAATGGACCCGTACCTGGATGGACCAATGGAAAACAAGAAAAAAAACCCAAAGAGCCTTAAGCCTACCCAAAAACCCAACTCCTTACTCCCAAGCTGTTTAGTGCAAAAGCGAACTTCGAAATCATGCACTTAAGTCTCGTCGAAGCTGAAAAGAGAATTTTTCTTAAAATAAGGTTGGGAAAAATAAAGCCCATTCCTCGTGGACAGATGTGATTTTCCTTAAGACATCTCAAAACTCGTATAAACCCCTTGTTTGAGGACTATGCCTGGTATGAAGGGTATTGAAAATAAAGTGTTAAGATAAGTATGATTGATTGAGGACAATCAAAATGCTAAGTTTTGGGGAGTTGATAACACCCATTTTATGGCCATTTATAGCCTACATTTCCTTGTCAAAAGTGCCCTCTAAACTGTTTTTCCTCCAAATTTTGTCTTGTTATTACACAAAAATAACTTGCACTATGCCCCTGACTCTGTTCCCATCTTTGGTACATATTTTCCATATTTTTCCACCTAAAGTCCACAAAAGGGTCGTCTCGGCCCATCTACAACGTGCACCTACATCAACCCTTCTACTGGTCACCTGACACGCACACTTACCCATCGCGATCGCTGCCCAATATGGCAGCGACATGACACAGTCATGTCACATGAGGAGGCCCTCGACGGGCAGTACGCTACCTACCTGACAAAGAGATTTGCCCACCACGATTGGTTAGCCCGACATGGGTGTGTCTCACGATACAAGTCACTCATCGGAAGCGGCTGCCCGCCAAGGCCACCCGATATGCTTGTAACCCGGCATGCGACGACCTACTTTGTCGGGCGACATGCATGTGTCGATCATCCCCGAGGCCACGTAAACAGAGTCGATGAAGGACACATGGCCCCACAAGAACCATAATATCTACCAGTTGCTGCCTATAAATAGCAGATACAAGACTTCAATGGGATGGGTCGGAACCTCACAAAAGCTAACTTTACAAAGCATTTGGAGCTAGTGTGTCAAGTCTCGAGGTGTTCAGGGCGACACTAGGTGAGTTCATCCCCAAACCAAGAGGGATGGGAGTGGTTCACTTAGAACCCGTCCCGGTAGACGCAACATACCGATACGACCAAGAAGGCCACCCAGTGTGCCAGGTTCCTAGATGGGCTTCAATTCGAGACGGCTCACCTCGTACACTTGATACAAGGAACATGAGAACCTAAGTCATCTCTAACCCGACACGATACCAAACCCAATATAGACCAATCGTTAGGGTGTGTCGCCCGACAGGGTGGCTGCCTGACATGACTGTATCGGGTAGAGAGCCCTGACCAATACACCAGACCGTCACGGTATGTCACTCGACGCGGTGGCTGCCTGACACGGGCAAATCGGGCAGAGCTCCTTCCCGATACTGGGTTAGTGACACCTTGGGGGTCTATTGATGTATATCAACCTCCCACATCAAGGAGGACAATACTTATCTTCCCTTTTCGACATTTACTTTCATTTATTACACATTGTAACTTAACCCTTTTTACACAATGTCTATGCTTATAGAATCTATGGATTTGAATACCAGTTGTTCCGTGTTTGGCTCCCTTTTTGTTGGATGATTTCTTGTATTGCATCTGAGCTCTAGCTTGTATGTTTGGATCATGTTTTGACTAGCTATCAAATCAAGTTTCCCGTTTCAACTGTTTTAAGCGAAGGATGTTGTAACTCTAGAGATTGGTCCGATCTAGGAGTACGAGAGTTCCCAGGGCCGGGGTTGCTTCGGTTTGCCTTCACACTCCAACTTATGTTCTTTACCTTAGAGAGAGTTTGTTTACATTTAGTTGGAGGTACCCTCTTTGAGAGAAGAGGGTGATGGATGTTTTCCGCTGCCACTTATTATTCCTAAGTTTTCTTCCTTCGTTCCTTGCCTTAGCAATAGTTTTAACTCCTCAGAAGTTGTTGCGCAAAACTCCTAAAAACTGCTAAAACCCTAAAACCATCATATTTCTTGTAACTCCAGTTGGAGATAGCCTTTTATTTTAATTTATTTATGGTGCTTGCTTGTAACTCCAGTTGGAGATAGCCTTTTAGTTTAATTTCTTTATTGTGCTTTCTTGTCACAACCAAGCCTATCCTTTTACCTGCTTGATGTGCTCAGATAAGGGAAACTCAAGTTCTGAAGTGTCGTTCTTCCTATCCATGTGTTCGACCCCGAACTACTTTGACCCTATGCTAGTTGCAGGTGTCTTAAACATTCACATATTATAAATTTCTAAAGTCCGATAACGTAGACATGATTCCTTTCTTGGACCCACATTTAAGTCTCGTCAATACAATAGTAGGAACAATAACACCTTTTGTTATGGTTCATATGTGGCTTAATTATTATTGTAATGCGTGCATATTAAGATATTTTTTAAATGAATAGATATTTCATATTGATTCCAAACTTATATGTTCTCAAATCAAAAGTATTTTATGAATGTAAAGTAGAATCAATATATTTCACCCAAGAACTTTATATTGTACCAATTGATATTAAAATGAATCATTACTAAAAGTGAGGAACTTATTTTAAAAGATTATATAAAGGAAGAAAAAGGTTTGTTTGAGTCTAGACATTTGCTATGGGGACTGACTAGTTTCAAAGTACATGATATTTGGGCAGAATAAATGAAATGAAGTACAATTTTGAAGTTGAGATCATGTATAAAAAATTGATTAATATAGATCAACCATAAGTTTAGTACACAAATTTGGTATATTACTTGTCGGAAGGCATCTTAAGCTTAATAATATTGAGGGTTTGTTTATAATACATATACAAATCCAATCACAACACATGTATATCTTTTATATCATATATATAAACACACACCACAAGAGACAACAATGATTATGGCCTCCTAGAAGAATCATTCCAAGAAAATGGAAGATTGAGGTCATAGAAGGTTTCATGCATCACATGCATTTATGATAATATATCTTGATCCTTGAATTCTTCAATCACGAACAACCATAATCGACGATCCATTGTTGTTGATGATTTTATTACATTCATTCTTCTTCACATCCACCATGTCTGATATCCTATATCCTAGACTATCCTAAAACTATTACATCATATGTAAGAGAAGACTCTATTACATTTGAGGGGAATAAGGTGGGAAGCCATACATTTTGAAGCTTCCATGATGGTACAAAATGCAAGTAATTATGAATTATAAATAATCAACGACATGTAATATTAGTAATCACAATTAGGATTTTGCCATATTCATGCATCACACACCAAACCAAATAATTTTGAGGCATCAATATGGATTTTCACACACTTATATATATATATATATTATAATATCATAATATGATCAGGGTGATATTATTTGGGACATTCCCATTAATTAGATTTGCAAATCAATCAATTTCATTTTATGAAATATATGTGCTATCATTGTCCAATGACAAAAACTCAATTCAAAACAAAAATATCTAGTAAAGAGCATTAGACATAGCTATGATACCACCGTAGGAATCTCAAGAGTGAAAAATGTAGCGGAACAAAGTTTTTCCCAAGAATCCTTTCAGTAGGATCCATCTAATGAAACAAAACCAAATTAGGGGTTTACAAGTTTATATCTTATCGTATAAGAGGTTCCAATTATTCAACTTGTTAGGCTTGGTATAGATATCGACCGACTAATGTACACCTCTCTTTAATTAAGCCAGATCAACAATTGTAACTCCTTTATTGGATTTCTAGCACTACGAGAGTTGACTAAGGATGCATGTAGAAAGATCTTTTTTAATGACTAATCTCGACAATCCTCTGACGACTACGAGTGATAGATCATGAGAATCTACCAGCTATTTGCACTGATCCGAAGGACACATACATGACTATGCTTACCCCATATCTGACTTTAACACAACTTTGGTGGATCACAACAATACTTCATGCTTGTGATCAGCGGATCGTGATGTTCTGCCATAGAGATTTTGCCTTGATTTGTGTGCTCTAGGTGGAAGACGGAAATATCCACTAGGGAGACCTTTCCTCGATTTATGTGCCCAATGGGGTAGATTGAATGGTTCAACCATGGAGATTTTCTCATCAATTTCTGTGCCTGGAATTTTTCTTTGTTCCAACCTCCACGCTAATGGTAGATGACATCGTTCTATCTTCACCTTGATTTACATGTCGTCAACAAAGATCTTTGTCAAAATGAATTCATTGTGCAAACTCATCTCCACAGTATCTACATGATCCCTTGATGACAGTCAAATTCTCTAATATTGACCTCTCTCTATTTCTCTCTCTAAGTTTTTCTTAGCATTTCACAAACCTAGGATGAAACAATGAGAGCGTATGAAAGTGTTCCTTAAAGGCATCCTCTCATGTCATATATATAATGCAGTGGAAACTTAGGGTTTTGTAAATCTTGCTAGGCTAGGATGTGGACTCGTCGACTTATGATAACTTATATTTTAAGTTTGGGTACATATTCCTTTTAGGTCCTCCAAACATGCTTTTAGATCCATGCATTTATTATAACAATCATAATAATGTCCAATTCAATCTTTGTTCAAGCTATCTCTATGTGTGTTACCAAGTAGGTATTGGTATGTATGCCCAGAGAGCCAATCATATGAGTTTTGTTTATTCAGTTTTAGAGATAATGAAATAACATAATAAATGTCTAGAGAATGATATTACTCAATGATGTATGTCTTCAAGTTGAGGCCTTGAACAATGAGATCATAGGGATGTTAAGAGTATATGCATTCTTGTTATGTCCCTGATCGGTTGTTATTGTGGAAGGTAAATAGACACCAATAACACATAAGATTAGAATGTGAGTTGGTTGATGACAAAATCTCATTAGCCATGATATGGTGATATCAAATCAAGAACACATATACATGTTAGAGAACATTGTATCGGACAAATCTACCATAAGAGTGATACATGGAAACCTTAAATAGGTAAGTCAGAATCACGTCTTATAGTGATGGTGGTGTTTATGGTTCTTATACCTAAAATGATTGAACTCATCACATGTCCTTCAGTATGCTTTGACATCATCAAATGGAATCTTGAAACATGGGTTGTTGTAAAGGTGATGATTGGGTGATTGTGACAAATGGGGACTGACTGTGAGTGATATAGATGAAACGTTATGATATCTAAGGCGATTGAGGATGTAAGAATGAGAAATACATGGCCATGTATGTGTGAGTCAATATACGATATTGAGCTTACACATATCTCATACAGTATGCTATAGCAAGTAACATAGGTTGAATATTGAAGAGAATGACAGATCATGCATCGAGTTCAATTTGGATATCAGTGACAAAGGAAATATGCAAACACTGTAACACCATATAAAGATTGTATGTTGAAGTTGTTCTCCAACTTTCCATTTACTTGGGTAGCAATGTTGTACGACTAGGCACCATTGATTGTTTATGATGTCAAAAGTTGTTATTGACATTCACTACCAATGTAACATGGGACCCATAGGGTCATACACATAGGAACTCATCTAGAAGAGGAGTTTGATCTTGAATGATGATTGGAATGATTACTAAAGTATTTAGGTATTCAGTTCTCACAACAAATCAACTGACTGGATTGCCAACGATTAGTTCAAGTGTTTTGATAAGTCGTTTGGAGTGTCTGGCCAATTGTATTGCATATTGTCTTGAATTGAGCCTGACTCGAGCTGTAAGATGGACACCTAGAATGATGCAAGGCACATGTCTCATCTGCACCAAACAACCGGTTTGGAGTGCAATTCAACTACATCTAGGATTGGTGCTGATGTCATGACATGCACTAATTGGAATTAAATTGCGGAAACAATTACAAAATTGGGAAATAGTGAAACGACTATCTTGCAGTGCTAGATGACCATCTCACATTCCAAAAGACCATCTCGGTTACTATACTGCTATTTTGTCTATCATAGGTTGTGAAGTTTACAAATTTTTTTCAAAAACTTGAGATCTTCTAGTCCCTTCCACTCCCAGATAGACTGGGAATCATGGCCCTAACCCCAACTATAAATATAGGGGTACGGAGGATTTCCCATTACACAACATAGACAATTGAGAATCAATTGCTCTGACAATTGTTGTCCTCTCTGGTTGTGGTAACCAAGAGAGACCAAGCAAGTCCTACCTGACTAGGGAGGGATAGCTACAGGAGAGAACAACTGAGGATCGTTGTTGTGGGATAGCAGGTTGGTGACTGGTACACCAACGGGAGGGACAAATCCTTCCTATCGTTTCTAATAGAACGACTGAAGTTCTAGTTGGTCTGTGTGGACTTCTCTAGAGGTGAGGTGGCCTTTGCCCTTTGCTAAGGAGGACAATGACAGCCAGCGATCCATGACGAGAGCAGTTGTTGCAAATGATAATGTTCGAGTCTGCTATCCATGGAGGAGTGGTCAGACGAGTCCCAGTACAACTAGGAGTTTCACAAACACCGTCCAAGATAGTGTGTGCATCTACTTTGATGAAGATTGTCGATGTACTTGCACGAAGACAAAGTATATCTTTGTCAAACCACCCTATTCATTGCATTATTATTGACGTGATCCATTAGTTAATGGGAAATATGTTAGTAAATTTTTTGTTTGTGTTACCTTATTTTTCCCAACAGTGGTATCAGAGCCACGTCAATTAATTATGTTTTGGGATAATTGATATGATCATATTTTAGTTTTATCGAGTTTATTTATTGCATGCGATGCATATATTTAAACTGTTTGATATGCATGTTTGAGTAATCATCACATAAGAACCCATATATATATATATATATATATGTATGTCTAAGTATATATATATATATGTATAAGTACATATGTACATATAACAGTATATGTATCTATGTATATGTATATATGTATATATATGTATATATGTATATATGTGTATATATGTATATATATGTGTGTGTGTATATATATATATATATGTATATATGTATATATATGTGTATATATATATATATATGTATATATGTATATATGTGTATATGTGTATATATGTGTGTGTGTGTATATATATATATATATATATATATATATATATATATATATATATATATATATATATAAAGAGTCAGTTTTGCAAACAGTTCAAATACACCAGCCCAAAGTCATATTGACCAATCATATAACATAGTTTTGCCAACGTGGAAAAAGCTTGCACTCTCCATCACTCAAGCTGCTCTCACATTTTTTCAGATTTTGTTACTTCAAAAAAATGATTTTGTTTGAAAAACCAGAATTCACTCTTTTTGATCTCTCTCACGTTTCAATTTGAATTTGATTTGGTGGTTTCTCATGTTACAAACCAACTATCCCCGATTCTCGATGTTTACCATTCATTGGAAACAATAACTAACAACCCATCCCACACCCACTTACTTCATATCCACGTTTTTCTCGCCTCTCACACAACTGCATCCCATTATCTTCGATCATGCCAATTGAATTCTATTATCTTTATCTCTCCCGTCAATGCAAAGTTAAACATTTAAGAACATGAATCAAAGTAGGCGAGGATAGACTGCTCCTATACAAATAGAATGCAACCGTACATGCCGAAAACTGACGGCATCACAACAACAACCAGGCCAGTGGCAATAGGCAGTGCCGGTGGGAGAGATGAGCTCTGACATTCAGAAGAAGAGAGTCAAGTACAAATTGGAACTCCCAATGTGCTTCCAGGTAAGGGATCGTGTTCTATGGTAACTCTCCCCAGCACATAGATGCAAGTCGCAGAATGTATCCACCATCCTTGCTTTGGTTTCTCTCACCATTTTCCTTTGTAACCAAAATATAATGGGACATTCTTCCTATTTTGATGTCTCTTGACGTGATTTGTGCCTCTCAATTGACCACCTTCAGTAAATTCGTCATTCACCCTCCCAATACTACACACTTATTCTTTTTCAGTCAAAGGATTTGCTGATAAATTCCATACAGGAGAATTTATTCCTTAAAAAAAGATCAAAACTTGACGATCCACACATCTATCTCTTATTGAGAAATATTGAGGAGAGAATACAAGATATCTTAGCAGCATGTTCCGGTAGCTTTTACTGGAAAAACGTAACTGTGTATCATCTTTCCTATTTTACGTTTTTGTTCTCCACTATCTTCACCTTTCCTTTATCACTACCCTTACCACATTTTTTGCGTGAATTCGACAAAATAGGGTTAAGTTAGGGGACACAACCACGACTGTCAATGAGTCCAGCCGCTAGGTCATCAGTCAGGCCTTCCCACACACCTATGGCCAGCCAGTCACACACTTCCTCTGGCCCATGACGCAGGTCGCCGACACGCATGATACAACATAGTGCCAGCCGATCAGGTATGTCATGACTTGGGAGCTATTTGATAATTAGCCTCTAGTTGACAGTCGTATGCGTTGGTTGGTTATATGATAGGATACCAAATCATATCAGTGATTGTTTGTTCTCTACTACTTTATCTGATGTCAGTTGGTTATCTGTAGACCCAACTCATTTTGCAGGGTCGAATTCATTTTCTCTAGGTGGCTTCAACGTTGTGTGGGGTCTCTATGAATCCCTCATGTTGTACCTTCCCAAAAATGTAGGTTTTGTTGGTAAAATTCTTTCTTAGGTTTAATTAATCTTTATCATGTGTTGTCATGCGATTTTGTAACTCCATTTCCTTCTTTCCCACTATCCACATCGGGACTTTACTTGGTGTCAGCTACCACGTGGAATCATATATGCTTGATTGCCTTGGATTTGATTAATTTCTCCATGCTTTCTTTCTGACTTAACATATCTTTTTGGCATGAAAATATATGTAGCACGGAAGGGTTGTTGTCGTAGAAGACTTTAGTAATCATAGTGGAAGTGCTTTCTACTTACAAAAACCAAAGTGCATGGATTTTTGTCGTTATTCTTTTATTTGATCAATTAATATATTTATTTGAAGGCTTGGAAAGTTGATCCTGTAATCGGTGTTTCCATATTTTCCCTGCATTTTATGATTTTTGCAGATGGATTACGGATTTCTATTATAGCTTCACCCACCAGATTCCCACCATCTTCATCTGCTTCACCAGACCAAAAGTATAGAGGAAGACATACCTTAGATGTTATCAAAAAGGATATTTCAATCCTCGCTGCAAACAGATATGCAAATATTTTACCAACATTGATACATAAATTTCAAAAATTTATATGCAAAATTACATAAAATAATTAAAATAAATATATTATTTTATGCAACAATGAGAAAAATGATAGTAACGTAGATTATTGATATTACTGTATTTTAGGTTTCACAAGACCTCACAAAAAGTAACTAGAATCTAATACAAAAAATGAACATGACTCTAAGGTAAATAATGAATACAATCATATTTACCTTAAAAAAATAACTTCTCAATATAGATAATGAAATATTAGAAAAAAAATCACATATACTATCGTTGTTAGCATCTATATACAATGAATATCTGTTTTTTGTAGATACATATCATGAGCTCTACATTGTTGCAAGTTTCAATAATAGGAAACTAATGACAACATTCTTGTTTGATTTAAATCAGTTTATTACATTTAAGTTAATTAATGGGGGATGTAAAAATGATTTAAATTTGGTATTTAATAAGAAATAAGTAATGAATTTATTATAACATATTTTTCGAATGCATAACTACTTCCATATATCCATGAATTTATAAAAAATATAACAAAATAAAGCACAACACATTAGCACATCTACGTGCATAAGTGTGATGCTTTTTGTTAATTGTATTATACATAATTTTACATCCACATTAATTCTCTCTTATCTCACATTTTTCTCTTCTTCCAAAATTGCCTTTCCAACTTCAAAGTCTTTTTCCTATTTATTTTTTCCAACATCCTCTTGATGATTATGCCTTGTACTTTCTACTTGCTAAAACCTAACCAATCACCAATGATAAATTACCATTTTCTCACCTCCATTTTTAACGATTTCTTACAATCAAACACATGTCACTTTCACCAACTACTTAGACTCCAGAAAATCATGACACGACTTTCTTAAACATATGATAAGCACACCCTTCATTACTCAAAATGTGGGTGACAAAATTCATGACATAAATATGTTTTCTTCCATCTTTCCCATCTAATACCCCACTACTCATTCTAAATCCCCCACTCTCTTATCTCTTAACAACCCATGATCAATCCCCAATGGCGATCTCCTTATCAATATCCTAATTTACTTATTTTGGGTATTATTAAATAATTTGTCACACTCACATAAAATAAACTAAAGTTTATAATATGGACTATCTATAATTAATATACATAAATAATTTGGTTAATCAATGAAACCAATCAATCAAATATTACCTCTACAAGTATTGACACTATGGAACATATATTGTTTTCTCAATTCCAATAATAATTAAAGATAAACAAATACAAACCATGTATGTTAATTTAAGAATGGATTGTCACTTTCTAAAATTATCCTCATATAAACATACTTCATCATCTCTATATTTTTTCTTTTGACATGTAGGGAGGTCGTTCTACATTATGTTTTGTACAAAATGGTAATATAAAGGTATACAACAACTTTGTTTTGTGAAAAATATTAAATACTTTTCTTCTATTTAATAAGCTTTATAATACCTCACAAATATTGCATAAATATATTAATATAAAACATCCTCCTTGTTATATTTTTTAAATTTTATTTTAAGTTAAAAATAATAAATTTGTGATACATATCACAAGTGTCTATTCTAAGATTTATTTGAAAAACATATGTTTCAAAATTAAATAGGCTCCACCATCTAAAAAAGACTGGCAGTCCAATTCGTTGTTTATACCTCTATAAAGATATATTTACAAGACATGATAAATACATCTATATTATCTAAAAAAGGTCATCTAATTTAGGTTTATTATATATAGCATGACGCGTGGATGTGCATGTTATGTTCACTAGTTTTATATATATATATATATATATATATATATATATATATATATATATATATATATATATATATATATATATATATATATATATATATATATATATATATATATATGCAATTTACATGTGTCTCCTTTGAATGCAAGTTTTCATGGTGGATGTGCAACATGGTTATGGCCAATAACCCCTATGAGTTGTGCATGGTTGTGTGGTTGGTTAATCCTGTTAATCTCAGTCTATGAACTGAGGCTCTCTCTTATCTTACCAATGGAAATGTATTATTCTCTTCTACTTTTTCTCTCCTTGAATGTAACTCAAGGTTTCCAAATAATAATGTAAAAGTAGGATAGTTTACTTTATTCTTTTTACAAAGAAGAAAGACACCAACTGACCACACGGAGGAGCCAAGCCGATCGGATGGAGAGTCTGAGCTGAACAGATGACAGGGCTGAGTCGATCAGCTGGTGAGCCAACTAGAGCCTGAAGGACTAGAAAAATCGACCATCTGGAGGAGGCAAACATGTAGCTATTGGATGAACAACTGGTCATTTGGAGTAGCCATACAACCGACTAGAGGAGACCAACCGACCAACCAAAAGGCAAGTCGACTGGTTCAAAGGTTGAACCAGTGAACCTGGATTGGCAAGCATAGATCTTCATCAACAATAGGTTTCTACATATGATGTAGACCTAGATTGTTGTAATTCCTTGTTGCTCCAAGGAATTACATTAGGTTGGCCATAACCATTTCTTTTTGTTTATTGCATATTTTTGTTGTGGGTTATAGCATGTATATGATATGTGCTATATATGTGGTGATTGGTTATTGTATACGTATTATACAAAATCCATAAATAAAATATTAAGTCTAAGATAATTTCCATTAGCAACATACATGAAAAGCTTGATAAACCAAGTGTGGTCATCCCAAGGGTGGTAAGTCATTTATCTCATTGAAGTGTGATGGTAATAATGTATGTCTTCCATGTAGGGTGAATTATTATCGTGTTGACTATTGGATCAGGCTTAACTGGTGATTCTTAGAGAGTCTAAGTCCATAAGCATGCCGATGATTATGACAAGGAGTTGTGCATATCATCTATCCAATAATTGAATAAGATGCAATTGGAAAATGTTGCCCACCTCAATAATTGGTCATGAGTGCCAACATTGGTTGGGTATTGACTGAATTGTTTTGGATCTTGGCCCACTAGAAGATCATACGCTATAGTCACCCAAATTGATATTGAGGGATATAACTTTAAATAAAATAGTGGGACTGATAGCTAACTAAAGACCTAATTAATATAAATTTATCAAATTAAATCATAAATGGTTTTTGAAAAATGCAATTATTCTCTTGTTGAATCAAATGGAAAACACTAAATCATTGCAATCAGACAAATTAGATGAGATTTATTTCCATAACTAGTTGAGGACCTTGAGAAGGTTTCTGCATGATCCTAAAACACCAGTTCTAGTGTCCAATCCAAAATTTACTATGACTGACATGGGTGCTACTTTGAGGCATGTCAATGATGGTTTGAACATCAACAACCTTATGTTGGGTTGTATGAACTATGAGTTGTATAAACAACATGATAAGAATGAAAGGTATAATGTCTCTAAGGCACTATTTGTGTTCAAACCGAAAGAGGGAGATCCAGTAGAGCCTCATGTGCTCAATATGATTGGGAATATGAAGCATCTTGAAAGAGTGGGATTTCCTTTAGGTCAAGAGTTGGCCACATATATCATTTTGCAATCGTTGTGTAAATCATATGGCTAGTTTATCGAGTGTTATAACTTGAGAAACATGGCTAAACATCAGTCAAAGTTGCTAGATAGTTTGATAAGTGTCATAGTACATTTGAAGATGGAAAAATCCATAATGATGATCAGAGGAGTTAAGTCCAAAGACAAAGGCAAATCCAAGAAGTGTTTTGTGATTAAGCTAAAGTCCAAGTCTTCTGAAATCAAAATAAGGAGAAGGATAAGGGAATCTAGGAAGATGAAGCAAGAGATTGAGATCTATACTTTTGGTATATATGCTAATGAGATTAACTTCACTACTTCCTCATCATGGGTACTAGATATCAGATGTGGCTCATACATTTGCTAAAATGTGAAGGATTTGAAAAAAAAGTACATTTTTAGAGAAAGGTGAGGTAGAACTATGAGTTGCAAATGGCACATGAGTTACAGCTAGTGCAATTGGAACCTGTGAGCTATCTCTAACAATTGGGCTAGTAATAGAGTTAGAGAACTATTATTCCATACATGCCATTAATAGGTACATCTTATATGTATGTTGTTTAGACTAGAACAGATTTGAATTTCAGATATATAATGGAAGATGTTCTATTAGTAAATATGGGATCTTTTATGGCAGTGCCCCAATGTCTTATGGTCTATAATTGATAGGTCTAGATACAAATGCATATAACGTAAATACAAAAATAAAAAAACAAAAAAATTGAAACAAAAATACCTTTAGCATCGTCATCTAGGACACAAAAATGATAATCACATATCTATACTCCATAAAGATGATTATCTGGACTCTTTTAATTTTGAATCAATAGAGAGATGTGAATTTTGTTTCTGGGCAAGATGACCAAGACTCCCTTTACAGGAAATAGTGAGATGGCTAGTGATCTATTATGACTCATACATAGTAATGTATGTGGCCCTTTTAGAACAAATGCTAGAGGTGGGTATCAATACTTCATTACCTTCACTAATGATTTCAGTAAGTATGGCTATGTTTACCTAATGAAACATAAGTCAAAAGCTCTTGAAAAGTTCAAAGAGTTCATGAATGAAGTATATAACCAACTTTGTAAAAGTATTTAGGCACTAATTGAGGCAGAGAATACTTGAACCAAGAGTTTAAGGACCTTCTTTGAGATTGTGGTATTGTATCACAATGGACTCCATCTGCAACACCATAACATAATGGTGTATCAGAAAGAAGGAGTCACACATTGCTAGATATGGTGTGATCCACAATGAATTTTACTGATCTTCCAACTTCTTTTTGGGGGTATGCTCTTGAAACCGCCGCGTATGCACTAAATTGAGTACCATCTAAATCAGTTCAAAAGACACCAAATGAGTTATGGTATGGGAAGCATCCCAATGAGTCTTTTATGAAGATTTGTGGAAAAGAAGCTTATGTTAGAAAAATGTTTTATGAAAAGCTTGGCCTTAAGTTCGATAAATGTTATTTCTTTGGATATAATAAGGAGACCAAAGGATATTACTTTCATTCCAAATTTGACAAAAAAGTGTTTGTTTCCAGAGAGGTTGTATTCCTAGATAAAGAATTTATTTCTGAAAGGAATTAGTGGGAGAAAAGTGGAGTTTAAAGAGGTTCGAGACCAACAAGAGATCATTGAACCAATATATGTAAAAAAGGGACAAAGAGAATCACAAAATGTTGTGGAATCTCAAATTCCTCAAGTAATACAAGAACCTCGAAGATCTAGTAGGACACACCTTTAAACTTAGACATTTGGATATATTGTGATTCACAAAGGCAGTTAGTTGGTCATAGATGATGAGCCAACGACCTATATAGAAGCTATTGAGGAATCAAAGTTTGAGAAATGGCTTGAGGCCATGAGATCTGAGATAGGAATCCATGTATGCCAACAATGTATGGACCTTGGTGAAACCACCAGAAGGGGTAAAATCCATAGCGTGCAAGTGGGTCTTTAATAAGAAGACAAGCATGGATGGTAATGTACAAACCTACAAGGGAAGATTGGTAGGCAAAGGTTTTAGACAAGTTCAAAGTGTTGACTATGATGAAGCCTTTTCTCCAGTGGCCATGGTTAAGTCCATCATGATCATGCTTGCTAATGCATCTTGTCATGACTATGAGATTTGGAAGATGGATGTTAAGAACACATTCCTTAACATGAATTTTCTTGAGGATGTGTATATGACACCACCATGTTTTATCAATATTGATGATACAAATAAAGTTTGTAAGATAGAAAGGTCAATCTATGGATTTAAACAAGCATCTCATAGCTAGAATCTTAATTTTGATGAGATAGTCAAAAAGTTTGGTTTTATTCAAAATGAAGATGAACCTTGTGTGTAGAAGAAGATTAGTGGGAGCATGGTTGTATTCCTCATATTGTATATAGGTGACATACTATTAATGAGGAATGACACCCCTACTTTATAAAAGGTAAATAAATGGCTTGGGAATGCATTATCTACGAAAGACTTGGGAGAAGCATGCAACATATTGGGATAAATATCTATTGAGATAGATCTAGAAGGATTCTTGGGATATGTTAGAGCATATACATTGAGAAAGTGTTGAAGCAGTTCAACATGGATAACTCAAACAGAGGAAACCTTCCCATGCTACATGGAGTTGCCATCTCTAAAGTTTAATGTCCCAATTCTTGTGAATACACATGAGTTTTATACCATATGCCTCAGCAATTGGTATAATCATGTATGCAATGTTGTGTACTCATCCAAATGTCTGGTATGCTCTGAGCATGATGAACAAATATCAGTTAGATCTAGATGATGCTCACTAGACAACCATTAAGAACATCCTCAAGTACTTAAGAAGGACTAATGATCAGTTCTTAGTCTACGACAGAGAGGACGAGTTGGTGGTAAAAGGTTACACTGATGCAAGCTTCCAGACTGACAAACATGATTATAAATCACAATCAGGACTTTTTTTTTGCCTAAACAATGGATCTGTAAGCTAAAAGAGTTACAAGTAAGAGAAAATTGTCCATTCTACAACAGAGGATGAGTATATTGTTGCATCGAATGCAAGAAAGGAGGTTGTATGGATCAAGAAGTTCATTTTAGAATTTGCGGTCGTTCCAAGCATCAAAGACACAATCGAGCTACATTGTGACAACACTGAAGCTATTGCACAATCTTAGGAACCTAGATTGCATTCACGCTCAAAGCTTATAAAAATGCTATCATCTCATGCAAGAGATCATACATTGAGGATGTAAATATTTCCAGAGTACCAATTGAGAACAAGATTGTTGACCCCTTAACGAAGACACTTTTGTAGAAGAAGCATGATGGTTGTGTTAGGTCACTCAGAATATGATTTGTGGGTGATTGGTTGTAAGTGGAAGTAGGAGTATGTTGGTATGTATGCCCAAAGAGCCAATTGTATGATGATTGTATGGCCCAATTTGTAAATGATTTGATTAATAATAAAGGTAGACCTCCAATTTATTCTATTTAATCAGTTTTTGAGTTAATGAAATTAAATATAAATGTATAGAGAATAATATTACTCAATGATGTATGTCTTCAGATTGAGGATTTAAACAATGAGATCATACATATGTTAATAGACTATGCATTCTTGTTATATCCTTGATCAATTATTATTGTGGAATGTAAATGGACAACAATAACACATAAGATCAGAGTGTGAGTTGGTTGATGAAAACATCTCATTAGTCATGACATGGCAATATCAAATCAAGCACACAAATTCATGTTAGAGAACAGTGCATCAAACAGACCCACCATAATAGTGATACATGGAAACCTTAACTAGGTAAGTAAGAATCACATCTTTTAGTTATGGCGGTGCTTGAAATTCTTGTGCCTGAAATCACTACCCTCATCACATGTCATTTGGTACACTTTAAAATCATCAAACACAATAATGAATCATGGGTTCTTATAAAGGTGATGTTTGGGTGACTGTGAAAATGGTGACTGACTGTGAGTGATGGAGATGGGATTTGTCCTTCCTATGGGAGTATGATATCCAAGGACACTTTAGTTAGAGAGACTAAGAAATACATGGTTGTGTATGTCTGAGTCAATATATGATATTCAACTTACACATATCATACAATCTGCTATAGCAAGAAACATAGATTGAATATTGAAGAGCATGACAAATCCATGCCTCAAGTTCAATTTGGATATCATTTACAATAGAAATATACAAACAATATAACACAATATATAGATTGTAGGTTGAAGTTGTTCTCCAACATTCTATTTACTTGGGTAGCAATGATGTGTGACTAGGCACAACTCATTACTTGTGATGTCATAAGTTGGTATGGACATTCATTGCTAATGTAATATGGGACCTAGAGGGTCACACATATAGGAACTCAGCTAGAAGAGGAATTTGATCTTAAATGATGATTGGATTGATTACTAAAGTGTTTTGGTATTCAATTAATGCAACAAATAAATTGATTGGACTACCATACAGTTAGTTCAAGTGTTGAAACAGTCTTTTGGAGTGTCAGGTTGATTGTATTGTATGTTGGCTGGAATTTAGCCTGACCTAGGTTGCGAGATGCCCGTCTCACTTGTGTGAGATGACTGTCTGGCATGGTGAGAGATTCCCATCTCATTTGCACCAAATACTCGGTTTGGGGGTGCAAATCAATTGCATCTAGGATTGGTGCAGACGTCATGACGTGCACTGATTTGAATTGAATTGCCGAAACATGTACAAAATTAAAAAACTATGAAACAATTGTCTCACAGTGCGAGACGATCATCTCATGTGCCATACGACCATCTAGGTTACTATATGGCCATTTTGGCTACCTTAGGTTGTGAAATTTCCATAATTATTGTGAAAATTTGAGATCTTCTAGTCTCTTCCACTCCTGCACAGACTAGGAATGCTAACCCTAACCCCGATGATAAATAGAGGGGTACTACGGGCTTCCTAGAACACAAAACAGAAAATTGAGAATTAGTTACTCTGATAATAGTTGTGCTTTGTGATTGTGGTAAGTAAGAGAGCCCAAGCAAGTCCTACCCAACTGAGGAGGGATAGATATAGGAGAGAACAACTGAGGATCATTGTTGTGGGAGAGCATGTTGGTGACTAGTACACCAACAGGAGGGACAACTCCTTCTTATCCATTCTGGAAGGATGACATGCGTTCTATTTGGTCTATATGGACTTCTCTAGAGGTGAGGTGGCCTTTTCCTATCACTAAGGAGGACAACATCAGCCAGTAGTCTATGACGACATGAGTTGCTACAGACGATGATGTTCGAGTTTGTTGTCCGTGGAGGAGCAGTCAGATTAGTCCCAATGCACCGTAGAGCTGCATAGACATTGTCTAAGATAGAGTTTGCATCTATATCAATGAGGAATGTTGCTGAACTTGCTCTAGGACCAGGTATATCTTCATAAAACCATCTTTTCCATTGTATAGTTATTGACGTGATCCATTGGTTAATGAGAAATATGTCAGTAATTTTTTTGTTTTTGTTTCCTATCTGATGGAATATTTCCCAAGAGTTGGCATCATACTCTGTGGGAAATGGATTCATTTTTAAATATTATGTTCCATAAGAGAAGAATGATGTCTAGGTATAAATCATTGCTACCCAATAGTAGCAACATCAGGACAAGAATAAACAATCAATGACCAGTGTTATGATATTGTATAATTCTTTTGTCATTGACATCCACATTGAACTATAGGCATGGCCATGTTATCCTCATAATTTTCATTCTAACTTCCATGATCTCCATGTAAACTAGGAACACACATATGAACTCAATATTATATACTGACACACATGAGCACAATCTTAAATTTTCATAATCATACATCTCAAGAGGCCTTGTATATCACTTCTGCTATATGGAAGGGACAAATTTCTTCTACATCACTCACAATGCATAGATGATTCTCATCACACCCAATCACTACCTTTATGACAACCATCTGCAATGTCATATTGGGTAGTGTCAACACATGATGATTACCACATCATCGATGTAGTGACTTTGGGTCTAAGGGATCATATCACCATTGTCGCATTTGTGAGTCGATTATGACTATCAACTAAAAGTTCATGAATCACTCTCGGAGTTGTCCTATCCAGTATACTCATTTTCTAACAAGTATATATGTGCATGACTTGGTATCTAACACCTATAACGCATGAGACATTGTCATCAGTCACAACACATGCTAGTCTCACATGTATTATTGTTGTCCAATCCTCAATAATACTTTTTGGTAACCTAGGAGACTCATAAGGCTTGTGTTGAGCCCAACCTGGGGGCTCAACCCCATCTCGTAAGGAGCGTAGCCCATTAAGTATGTAGAGGCCAGCTACGCTACGAGAGAAACAATTCCGAATAGCACCACCAAGGGGATTCGAACCCGAGACCCTTCATGAGGGGCCCCATGTTGCGACCACCTGAAGTACTGCTCACCTACAGTCCTCAATAATACTTGAATAGGGACATTTAATAATATTATTTTGAGCATCCATTAGGATCTCATCTTCAAGTCACGTACTTGAAGTTGCACTACTTATCAATTATTCTAAGGACATTTATTATGTACATTAATATCACAATAATTAAATATGCATAATAAAATTGACATCTTCTTATTAGTCAAATCAAAAGAAAAAATACCCTTATAGACATCATGTAAAGATTGTCTTGTAGGGCACATAACCCAATAGTACTACCCTCTAGTTATCAGAAGCAAGAAACTATGATTACAATTATTGACTTTTTGTAGTTCGTCTTTTTTATTTATTGTACATATAATTGGTCTTTACTATGTAAATGTTTTTTGTGTTGATAGGTTGAATCATGTGTGCATATTTGAGCAGTTGTGCACCATGTCCCTGCATTTATCATGATGTCCATAACATCCAGGGGACCTAGTTTGAGAGTCTTCCTAACTACGCTCATTTGTATTATGTAGAGTTGTCCACTACTCGTGATCCCATTGCAACTCATATTACCAACACTGCTCCTTATCCCAATCCTACTAGTATCTCTACCACTTTCCCCGATATCATTCCCACTCATACCCCTATGAGTCCTTAGTTCATGGGATGGGATCAGATCAGATAATACTTTACGGTGGGTGGTACTTATATTTCATACACCACCTGAACTCCTCCACATAAAGTGCACTATTGTGGAGAAGGATCATCTTCTTGTATTCCATACGCCCTAGTCCCACCACCAATTATCCATAAGAATCGATTGCCACCTTATGTTACATACTCATCGACTTTGTTTGATATCTAGTTTTGCACCCCCACATGCAAACATCCTATCTCTCAAACACCTCCCACCCCACCTAAACCTTTACATTTCTATATTAGACATAAACAATCTTTTTCTACACAGTTGACACCCATTGATCTGTCTCTAGATGACATCCCTACTCAAGAGTCAAAGGTACATGGATGTGGAGGCTGTTCTTAGTTTATTTTTATGCATATTTTGTAGGTTTGTATATCCAACTATGTGTACGCATTGATATATTGAGTATTTTCATCTATCATATATGTCCATCATCCATGTTTTTTACACTTGGATTGTTATTGGTGATTATGTTCTTATTTTGTAAAATTGGAAAAAATGTTATATTAACTGTATTCTATACAACTCAACTAAAACAACTGGATGTGAAGATTGTCCCTACACCATGACCTAGTATCGCATGTTGAGGATTTATTATGCCTAAATGGGTCCCTCATTTGTAAAAAAAGCATGCAACGAATATGATTTTCCCAACAACTGTAAATTTGTAGATTTTTTTTTAACATATGTGATTTGCAAGGTCTACTAGATGTTGTTGCGGATCTTGTAACTACTACACCCACATATCACTATATTTATTAATCATGATATTAGGGCATAAACTAAGGACTAAACATCAAACAAATCTTAACTTTTTAACAATTTCAATCTTTTCTCTTTCTCACATTCATTCACATGAACTGACTTTGCAAAGGAATTTTTACCTTGATTTATGTAATGTGATTTCAAATATAATGACATATCCAAATATTCAATCCAATTCTCACACTTCCATGTACACAAGACTTGATATTTGGATACATACTTTATTACTAAAGAAACACTGCACATCATTATTTACAAATCTCTGCTTTCCTTACAAGAACATAGAGTGATAGGGACCAAATTAACTTGACTATTTTCATACTTAAATCTTGAGGCAGATGCAGTCAGCATTGCCATCTTCAATACATACCAGTTTCCTAAACATATGTGGGTAGAGGGGTGATCTACTCGCTAAGTGAACTAGTAAAACAATAACACAATCTAAAGTACTAAATTAGTCAATTTAGCTTTCCTGAATAATTGAATTGAAAGAAAGGTAGTAGTAGGTTAAAAGATTAGTTGATAGAAATTTGTGAATAACTTTTTAGAATGCATTGCTAGAAATATAAAACGTCTTAACATTTTCCTCATTATCCTCTTTTTGACCCTTCATTAACTTTGACTTGACTTGACTACTGAATTGACTACTACTATGTTGGCCAACTAAACATAACTGAATGATCTCACAAAATAAACACTTTGTCTATAATAAACTAAAATTAATTAAAGTACTATTTAACTTTTCCCCTTGGTACATAATTAATTAAAGTACAATTCCAACATACTTTCCATGGTGACATTCCATTGATATGCGTCCACTCATTTCAATAAGATGTCAAGAGGGAAAATATGAGGGGTTGTGGTTGTTATATATATAAATAGAAGTCAGATCATGTTCACAAACACCATATAATTTCCACTCAAATGCATCATTCAAAGATGGAAAAGATATAGTAGTGTTTACATTTATTTGCATGGAAGAAGACTCTAACTACAAATAGAAAGGAGAGTATACATCAATGAAACATATGCATCCTCATAAAGCGCCCGGTCCAGATGGATTTAAGCCTATTTTCTTCCAGAAGTTTTGGCATGTTATTGGCACTGACGTGGCAAATTATATAAAAGGATGGTAGAAAGGTAATGTGGAGTTTGGTGAGCTGAATTCTACTCTAGTCGTCCTAATCCCAAAAGTGCAACACCCTTCTGATTTGACTGAGTATAGACAAATTAGCTTGTGTAATGTCGTTTACAAAATAGCATCCAAAGTCATGGCTAACAGGCTAAAAGGAACTATGGATTGGTTGGTATCGGAAAATCAAAGTGCTTTCATACCAGGCAGGATGATAACCGATAATGCTTTGGTAGCCTATGAAATCTTCCATAAAATGAAGAATGAAGCAAAAAATACAAGGGGGTCAGTGGCTTTAAAACTTGACATGTCAAAGGCTTATGACAGAGTTGAATGGTCCTTCCTTGATTTTGTTATGTTAAAAATGGGGTTTGGGAAAAAATGGAGGATAAAAGCCATGGAGTGCATGTCGTATGTCAATTTTCTGTTTTCCATCAATGGGTACCGGTCCACAAAGATTCTTCCTACTCGCGGACTAAGGCAAGGTGATCCTCTCTCTCCCTATCTTTTTATTTTATGTGTCGAATCTTTTTCTACTTCTATTTCCCTCGCATTATAAAACAAAAATATACATGGTATAAAAGTGAGCAGGAGGGGTCCCAGTATCTCTCATCTTTTCTTTGCAGATGATAGCATTCTTTTTGCTAGAGCGACAACCGGCGAGTGCTCGACTTTATCTAACTTGATTGGCCAGTATGAACAGGCCTCGGGGCAAAGAATTAATATATCTAAAACGGAAGTCGCTTTTAGTAGAGGAGTGTCGTTCATCAAAAAACAAGAGCTATGTGGACTTATAAAAGTGAAAGAGGTAGAACGACAGGCTAAGTACTTGGGTCTTCTGGCAGCAATTAGAAGATCAAACAAACAAGTGTTTGGCTACATCAAAGATAGGATTTGGAAAAAACTCCAAGGGTGGAAGGAAAAATTTCTCTCTAAACCGGGCAAAGAAGTGCTTATTAAATCTATAGCTCAAGCTATCCCTGCTTATGTCATGAATATTTTTCAACTCCCAGTCGGTCTCCTTGTTGAAATCCAGAGCTGCATAGCACACTTTTGGTGGGGTGCAAAAGACGGTGAACGGAAATTTTCCTGGATCTCTTGGCAGGACTTATGTAAACCCAAAAAGGCAGGTGGTATGGGTTTTAGAGACATGCATGCTTTCAACCAGGCTCTCCTTACAAAACAACTATGGCGATTGCTCATGAATACAAATTCTTTAGCACATAAAGTCTTAAAAGCCCGGTACTTCCCAAGAACCTCTATCCTAGAGGCTGCTAGGGGGCACAATCCAAGTTTCACATGGAGGAGCATTTGGGGGGCCAAATCAGTGTTACTAGAAGGGTTGCATTGGAGAGTGGGTACCGGCAAAAGAATCAATATATGGAAAGAAAACTGGATCCCAGGATGCCATGTTAGCCTTGAAACTTCACTAAATATCCCCCACTATGACATTCACTACGTCAACGAACTTATCTCGACTAAGGACAGGACTTGGAATTGCGAGCTACTCCATGCACTGCTTCCAGCGGAAGTCTGTCATGATATCCTCTCAACTCCGATCAGTAAACAAAGCACGGTCGACTATCCTTTCTGGTGGCCCGAGAAGAAGGGGTTTTTTTTGTCTAGGACTGCCTACTGGTTGGCGCTACTGGGCAGGAATGAGTTCCTGGCAAGCAAAATGACGCCGGCAAGCGGGGTCTGGAAACTGGTTTGGAACTCAAACTGGCCTCCCAAACTGTCTCACTATCTGTGGAGGTTTTGTTCCAACAGTTTGGCAACCATGGCTAGACTACGTGACCACCACTGTAATGTTAATCCCACCTGCAGTGTATGTAACTCGGCAGATGAAACTATCTACCATTTGTTCTTTGAATGTCCGGTGGCTAGGGGAACATGGAGACACTGCCTTGATACGGGACAGCTCCAAGAAATCTCGGCTCTTCTAACTGGTGAAACTCTACTATACCTGCAAACAAATCTCGCTGCTGATCAGCTCACGATAGCCCTTGTGCAGCTATGGAGTCTATGGTATGCAAGAAACAAAAAGGTTTTTTCAGATGATCAAAGACCGGTCACGACCTTCTATCATCCCCTCAAGGCTTTAGTCAGGGATTAGCAGGAGGCACGTTCCTTGCCGGACCGGCCTGGTGTGACCGGAACTGTTGTGCTCTCCCGATGGACTCCACCAGAACTGGGGCGCATGAAAATCAACTATGATGCGGCGATCCTTCCAGATGTCAAATCTAGCTGGAGTTGTATCACAAGAAACGAACTCGGGGTGGTCTAGTCAGCGTCGTCAGGTCACTCCCTTCTGGCGTGGAGTCCGGAACTAGCTGAAGCATATGCCATTTAAATGGCTCTCGTGAAGGCTGCTGAATGGTGTTTCAATGATATCATAGTGGAGTCGGATTCAAGGACCGTAATTGACGCTATTAACTCTAGCTTGGTCAGACGAGATTATCTTAGTAGTCTCATTAATGACATTAGATCTCTTGTTTCCTCCTTTTCTTCCTGCCATTTCTGTTTCTCGCCACGTAAATGTAACTCGGTTGCTCATACAGTGGCTAGAGCTGCTCTTCTAGATACTGTAGTAGATGTTGTTGGAATGAATAACATTCCGAACAACATTGTTAATCTCTCTGTGGTTGATATTAATTAAAGGTGGGAAGGAGTTTAAAAAAAAAAAGATATAATACTCCTATAATACAACTAGGAATCCAAAAGAAGACATTATCTAGGAGAAGTAAAAAGAGGCATATGACTACTCTAAATCCTCCAATATGATTTATTATTGCATTTTGGTACTTTTACTTCAATTTTGGATTCTTTGCACTTAGAAAATACGTGAAATAGTGGATCAACATAATCTATTCTGTATGTGGTTGAAAGATACATACATATTATGCTTTCATACTTGAATAATTTGAGAAAGAAGAAAAGGGTAAAATAAAACGTTAATTAAGGGGAAAATCATGTATACCCACATTATTAATGTCATTTCAATGAATATGTATTACTATGGTGGACTTAATAGTTATTCACATATATTGTTGGGCCCATTCCCTATGTACCATGTACTCTACGGATCTCCCTGTGTACCATGTACTCTAGGGAGTATCTAGTCGACATTAATGATTTCCCACTCTTTTGAGGAGATTAATGAACACCATTAGTAATTAACTACAATTCATTCTCATTCTTAGAGTTCATATTTTTAAGACGAAGAGTATATTACATGTATATACATAAAGCAATGTTCTAAAAATAAGAAAACCAAGTACTTCATACTTATTTCACCCCAGAAAAACTAGTCTTATACTTAGATATTCCACTTACTAGATTTTAGATCTTGATTCCAAAAAGAGTCTATAGAAATGACGTGAAAAAGATTACCCTGAAAGGAAGTTGAGGGTACATTAGTACAATGAGTCCATATGACCCCAAAATCAGGTTTTTGACTTAGTTGGGTTCTTTATGATCATTTTATAATTAGATCAGAGATTACTTGGTAAGATTATCTTTTTAATAGGGTTATATGGTTAGCTCTAGGGCTAGTGGTAGGCTTGGACCATCTCTTCTTTTGTCATTTTAGAAAGAGAGACATTAAAATTAGGGTTTAAAATGATTTTGTTTATTAGTAATTATCTAGTTAGTGTTACATGATTGAAACAGAGAAGATTTTTCTTTTATAGTTTAAAAGTCAATTATCACTGACATCATATAATATTCTTTATTATCCAACATATTTGAGATTAGGAAAAGTAAACAAAGCATCAATTATGATCTATGCTATATTTTTAGAATACATCCCATATCTAGTTAATATCATTATTTAATTGCATTCCTTGTATTTTTTCAGATGAATTTGACTTATAGTTTTACTATAACACAATATCCCTATGTTTTATTATTATTTTCCTAATATATATGGGTTTTTGAAAAACTATCGTGGACCCACAACCTTGATCCAAAGATCCAAACATCCAGATCGTATTGGACCAGATGTATCATGGGGTGTTTGGCTGGCTTGGCACCTCACTGACTCAGTTGTGATGTTGAGTTGGAGGATAAAGATTGGTCCACTTCAGAATCTAGGTGGAACCACAACCCTTCCTCCTTCCTTGGTTGATGCAAGCTCAAATAGCATGGGTTGAGCTCTGGCAAGGGTGAGGGTGAGCAGTACTCCTGCTCATGACCACGTGAGGCCCTGGGCAACTTCTCATGAGGCTCTTGTGCCCAGATGACTGGTTGGTGCAGTGTCGCTCCCTCTAAAGCTTGTTGCTGCCGTGGGGATGGATGAGGTCGCAAGAGAGGAGATGTTCTAGAAGAGGGAGGAGGTTGTTGATATGTATGCCCACAGAGTCAATCATATGATGATTTTAACGACATGTCTCATAAATGATTTGATTAATGGTAAAGGAAATCTTCCAAATTAGCCTGTTTTATTCAGTTATGAGATAATTTTATAACATAAAATAAATGTCTATAAATTGATATTACTCAATGACGTATCTCTTCAGGTTGAGGATCTAAACAATGAGATCATATGAATGTGAAGAGTATGTGCATTCTCGTTATATCCCTTGTTGGTTGTTATTGTGGAAGGATGATCTATAACAAAAATACTTGTTACTAGAGCGTGTGTATGTTGATGGTAGAATCTCACTAGTCGTGATATGTGATATCAAAGCAACACACACTCTAGTCAGATGATATTGTGGATGGCTGATAGATAACAATAATACTTAAGACTAGAGTGTGTGTTGGTTTCTGGTAGAATATCATTACTCATGATACATGATATCAAACCAACACATACTTGTTAGAGAATAGTGTATATGATAGAATCACCTTGAGAGTGGTGCATGGAAACCATTCTTTGTAGTTAGAATCATCTCTCAGAGTGATGGTGGTTATTGTCGTTCTTAGACCTAAAATCACTACACTCATCACATGTCATTTGATGCGATGATTTTGAGTCGCATTTATAGACCTGTTTGATATGTGGTTTATGCTTTTATTAGTCATTTTTATGGTTAATATTGCATAATTCATCCACTTTGGTCTTTGCTACTATTTTATGTCAAATCCCCTTTATTTCATCGTTTTGATCATTAATTGTCAAAATATTATTATTTGTGAGAATTTATGTGATCTTGTGTTTGAATTTCAGGACAAACGAGTATTTGCTTCCGTCGATACCATCGACGGAAGTCGATACCATCGACATGATCACAGGTTGCCAGCCGAAAGGAGTAGCAAGAAGTCGATACTATCGACAGGGATGTCGATGGTATCGCGTCACCTTCAGGTTGCTGGCGAGGAAGCAGTCAATGGTATCGACACCAAGTCGATACCATCGACGCACGGAGGTTACAATAACGGAATTCTACAAAACCGACGCATAAAGGAAGTCGATACCATCGACCCGAGTCGATGGTATCGAGATTACATCAAGCACTTGGACGAAAGGAAAGAAGGGCTGCCGCTACCACACTGGGTCGATACCATTGACCCGCGTCGATGGTATCGACACCGTCAGATATGTGTTTGATTCAGATTGATCCCAATCGAACGACTGAGGTTAATTAAGAACCTAATGAGGGAATTAAACCTAATGACAGCCGCTGAGACGAGGGGATCATCTCATTAGCCATTGCACGAGTACCGAGGAGCTTTAGAGAGGAGAACGGAGGCCAGAAGCTCATACCAGTTGATTCGGACGCCGCAGAAGATGGATTTCACCACTGAAAGGCGGGAGAGCACGTGCTCTACGCAAAGGATCAACCGGTTCTTCTCTGTTCAAGGGTTTCACCTCTCAATTCACATTTTTCACATGATTTCCCCTATCTCTACCTTGTACTTATTTGAGATGAACATGCGGGGCTAATCCCCTTCGTCTTTAGGACCGAGAGTAGCCCGGGAATTCATTGTATGATAGTTTTATAATAGTAATTCATATTTTATCTCTTAAATCAGTGGCATAGTTTCGTTTTCTCCATATATTGTTATGCTTGATCACCATAATAATAACCTAATGCCTTTAATCACTTTGAAAGAAGGATTAACGGCTGAAAAGAGACGAAATCTACATTAATAGATAAATCCCTTGACCAAGGTGGTGTAAGATTAATGGTGGATACTGAGAGGTCGTTCATAATGCACCTAGTTTAGGGTATAGGTTACTACGACAGTGGAACCGACCTAGACCTAGGTAGTGAATTGCACCACGACAGTGGGCAATTCTATTTTTAGGCCACTACCCAGATAGAGAGATAAAATTGAGGCATTATATAAAATCTAATACAATCAAAACCCGCGGTGAAACCACAATCCTAAAGATACCCTTTTGAATTGATTAAATTAACATTTAATCGATCGTTTGTTTTGTTTTGTTTTTATTTTCTTTTAATTTTAACAAAAACCCTCAATTTGTTAATTGGCTTAGCTGATCGCACATAGTTAGTAGGAGTCTCCAACAATTCCCAGTATCCCTGTGTTCGACTTGGGCCTCACAAAGGCCTGTACTACTCGACGCGTTGACTTGCGTTTTAGCGCACAGTAAAATTGCGTCAAGTTTTTGGCGCCGTTGCCGGGGATACGGCAAATTGTTGGCACTTTGAGTGCTACGAGCGGCCATTCTAGGCCACATTTTTTTTTCCAACAACTTCAAATATTTTTAAATTGTTCGATAATTTTTATACCTGTCAAAACACTGTACTGAACTTGAATCTTCTTATTTCAGGTACTGTGTATGGTGCAGATTTTGAGTCGCATTTATAGACCTGTTTGATATGTGTTTTATGCTTTTATTAGTCATTTTTTTGGTTAATATTGCACAATTCATCCACTTTGGTCTTTGCTACTATTTTATGTCAAATCCCCTTTATTTCATCATTTTGAGCATTAATTGTCAAAATATTATTATTTGTGTGAATTTATGTGATCTTGTGTTTGAATTTCAGGACAAACAAGTATTTGCTTCCGTCGATACCATCGACATGATCACAGGTTGCCAGCAGAAAGGAGCAGCAAGACGTCGATACTATCGACATGGATGTCAATGGTATCGAGTCACCTTCAGGTTGCTAGCGAGGAAGCAGTCAATAGTATCGACACCAAGTCGATACCATCGACGCACGAAGGTTACAGTTACGGAATTCTACAAAAATGACGCCTAAAGGAAGTCGATACCATCGACCCGAGTCGATGGTATCGAGATTACATCAAGCACTTGGACGAAAGGAAAGAAGGGTTGCCGCTACCACACTGGGTCGATACCATCGACCCGCGTCGATGGTATCGACACCGTCAAATATGCGTTTGATTCAGAATGATCCCAATCAGACGGCTGAGGTTAATTAAGAACCTAATGAGAGAATTAAACCTAATGACGGCCGTCGAGACGAGGGGATCATCTCATTAGCCATTGCACGAGTACCGAGGAGCTGTAGAGAGGAGAACGAAGGCCAGAAGCTCATATGAGTTGATTCGGACGCCGCAGAAGACGGATTTCACCACAGAAAGGCGGGAGAGCACGTGTTCTACGCAAAGGATCAACCGGTTCTTCTCTGTTCAGGGGTTTCACCTCTCAATTCACGTTTTTCACATGATTTCCCCTATCTCTACCTTGTACTTATTTGAGATGAACATGCGGGGCTAATCCCCTTCATCTTTAGGACCGGGAGTAGCCCGGGAATTCATTGTATGACAATTTTATAATAGTAATTCATATTTTATCTCTTAAATCCGTGGTATAGTTTCATTTTCTCCATATATTGTTATGCTTGATCACCATAATAATAACCTAATGCCTTTAATCACTTTGAAAGAAGGATTAATTGCTGAAAAGAGATGAAATCTACATTAATCGATAAATCCCTTGACCAAGGTGGTGTAAGATTAATGGTGGATATTGAGAGGTCTTTCATAATGCACCTAGTTTAGGGTATAGGTTACTACGACGGTGGAACCGACCTAGACCTAGGTAGTGAATTGCACCATGACAGTGGGCAATTCTGTTTTCAGGCCACTACCCGGATAGAGAGATAAAATTGAGGCATTATATAAAATCTAATACAATGAAAACCCGCGCTGAAACCACAATCCTAAAGATACCCTTTTGAATTGATTAAATTAACATTTAATCGATCGTTTGTTTTGTTTTGTTTTTATTTTCTTTTAATTTTAGCAACAACCCTCAATTTGTTAATCGGCTTAGCGGATCGCAAATATTTAGTAGGAGTCTCCAACAATTCCCAGTATCCCTGTGTTCGACTTGGGCCTCACAAAGGCATGTACTACTCGACGCGTTCACTTGCGTTTTAGCGCACAGTAAAATTGCGTCAAGTTTTTGGCGTCGTTGCCGGAGATACGGCAAATTGTTGGCACTTTTAGTGCTACGAGCGGCCATTCTAGGCCACATTTTTTTTTCAAACAACTTCAAATATTTTTAAATTGTTCGATAATTTTTATACCTGACAAAACACTGTACTGAACTCGAATCTTCTTATTTCAGGTACTGTGTATGGTGCATATTTTGAGTCACATTTATAGACCTATTTGATATGTGTTTTATGCTTTTATTAGTCATTTTTATGGTTAATATTGCATAATTCATCCACTTTGGTCTTTGCTACTATTTTATGTCAAATCCCCTTTATTTCATCATTTTGAGCATTAATTGTCAAAACATTATTATTTGTGTGAATTTATGTGATCTTGTGTTTGAATTTCAGGACAAACGAGTATTTGCTTTCGTCGATACCATCGACGGAAGTTGATACCATCAACATGATCACAGGTTGCCAGCCAAAAGGAGCTGCAAGACGTCGATACTATCGACAGGGATGTCGATGGTATCGAGTCACCTTCACGTTGCTGGCGAGGAAGCAATCGATAGTATCGACACCAAGTCGATACCATCAACGCACGGAGGTTAAAGTGACAGAATTCTACAAAACCGACACCTAAATGAAGTCGATACCATCGTCCCGAGTCGATGGTATCAAGATTACATCAAGCACTTGGACGAAAGGAAAGAAGGGTTGCCGCTACCACACTGGGTCGATACCATCGACCCGCGTCGATGGTATCGACACCGTCAGATATGCATTTGATTCAGATTGATCCCAATCGGACGGCTGAGGTTAATTAAGAACCTAATGAGGGAATTAAACCTAATGACGTCCGCCGAGATGAGGGGATCATCTCGTTAGCCATTGCACGAGTACTGAGGAGCTGTAGAGAGGAGAACGGAGGCCAGAAGCTCATACCAGTTGATTCGGACGCCGCAGAAGACGGATTTCACCACCGAAAGGTGGGAGAGCATGTGTTCTACACAAAGGATCAATCGGTTCTTCTCCTTTCAGGGGTTTCACCTCTCAATTCACGTTTTTCACATGATTTCCCCTATCTCTACCTTGTACTTATTTGAGATGAACATGTAGGGCTAATCCCCTTCGTCTTTAGGACCGGGAGTAGCCCGGGAATTCATTGTAAGACAGTTTTATAATAGTAATTCATATATTATCTCTTAAATATGTGGTATAGTTTCGTTTTCTCCATATATTGTTATGCTTGATCACCATAATAATAACCTAATGCCTTTAATCACTTTGAAAGAAGGATTAACGGCTGAAAAGAGATGATATCTACATTACTCGATAAACCCCTTGACCAAGGTGGTGTAAGATTAATGATGGATATTGAGAGGTCGTTCATAATGCACATAGTCTAGGGTATAGGTTACTACGACGGTGGAACCGACCTAGACCTAGGTAGTGAATTGCACCACGATAGTGGGCAATTCTGTTTTCAGGCCACTACCCGGATAGAGAGATAAAATTGAGGCATTATATAAAATGTAATACAATGAAAACCCGCGGTGAAACCGCAATCCTAAAGATACCCTTTTGAATTGATTAAATTAACATTTAATTGATCGTTTGTTTTGTTCTGTTTTTATTTTCTTTTAATTTTAACAACAACCCTCAATTTGTTAATCGACTTAGCTGATCGCAAATAGTTAGTAGGAGTCTCCAACAATTCCCAGTATCCCTGTGTTCGACTTGGGCCTCACAAAGGCCTGTACTACTCGACGCGTTCACTTGCGTTTTAGCGCACAGTAAAATTGCGTCAAGTTTTTGGCCCCGTTGCCGGGGATACGGCAAATTGTTGGCTCTTTGAGTGATACGAGTGGCCATTCTAGACCACATTTTTTTTTCAAACAACTTCAAATATTTTTAAATTGTTCGATAATTTTTATACCTGTCAAAACACTGTACTGAACTCGAATCTTCTTATTTCAGGTACTGTGTATGGTGCAGACGCGTAGTATTGACTACGCGGAACGTGCACCTGAGGTTCCGCTGTCGGGACCTGAGGACGAGGATTATCACGAGCAAGAGCAACAAGAAGAGGTAGATTCCGAACTTGAACAGGAAGAGATGGCCGAGCCACAAACTATATGGGAGAAGATCAAGGCTTCTTCCGCATCAGCTTCCAAAGGGCCTATAAAGAAGTAGGAAATGAACATACTTACATATAAGATTGATCCGGCGTTGATAAATCTGGTGAAGTCGAATGCTTTTCATGGGCTTAAGAATGAGGATCCCATTGCACACATCATCCAGTTTGTTGAGAACTATGACATGGTAAAAATTGATAGGTTTCTACAGGATGCATTGTATCTCAATCTTTTCCCAAGTTCATTGGCGGGAGCGGCACGAGAGTGGTTACACAATTTAGATGATGAGTTCGTGGAGTCCTGGGACCATATGGTGGAGGTCTTCTTTGAGAGGTTCTTCCCTCCTAATAAGACTAACAACATGATCCGGAAGATTCATAATTTTACCCAACATGCCGGTGAGACATATTATGAGACCTGGGAGAGATTTCAGGTCATGCTGAGGAGGTGCCCACATCATGGGCTGGATAAAGAAAGGCAGGTGAAGATCTTCTATTTTTCTCTCTCCGAGCACGATAGGAGTAATCTGGATTCAGCTGGGTCAGGATTTTTTCTGAACAATACAGACACCATAAGCTGGGAGATACTAAAGAATATGGCTAGAAAGCAGTCATGGGGTGAGAGAGAGAGAGGCCCGGTAGAGCAAGTTTGAGTAGCATGTGAGTCCAAGGCAATGAAAAAGCTGAATGAGAAGATGGATCTTCTCACAAAGAAGCTACTGGAAAAGGAGGATAATGAGTCTGGGGATGAGGCTCAAGTCAAATACATGAGACAACATCAAGGTTATAGGAACAATGATTATTCATGGAGAAAAGACAAAAAGTTCTCGTGGAAGGATCCAAACAATTTTCTGCAGGATCCGGATGTCAAGCCCTCGCCAGTCGCAGAAGATAAGAGCACAGAGCTGCTCAATCAGGTTATAAAACAAAATCAAGAGCTAATGAATACATTTGGCCAACAAATCAAGCAGCAAGGAGAGTACATGAATCAATTCGGGCAAACATTGCAGAGACATGGGGCTCAAATGAGGACCATTGAGACATCTATGGCACAGATGGAAGCCGAGATCGCCAGTTTGAAGAAACCGACACATCCAGGTTTTTCGGGGAATACCAATGTTCCCGGGGGAAACCAGCAAGCAAAGGCTATTCTTCTTAGAAGCGACAAGAAAGTGTTGAATCCAAGAGCTGAGGAAACAAGCACACTACAAGCTGAAGCAGGAGGTGAAACCAATGAGGAGCAGCCCGTACCAGTCACAGGGCAGGTTGAGGACACAGCCGTGGATGATACTGAAGAACAGGTTGCAGAGGAGGAACCTCAGAAAAAGACACCTTATGTGGCCCTCATCAAAGGACACAAGTTGTTCCGGTACCGTATCCAAATAGTGCCAAGGCAAGGAAGGCAGATGCGCAGTTCAAAAAGTTCTTAGACACTTTTAGGAAGCTTTCAGTCAATATCCCTTTATTGGAAGCTATTGACCAAATTCCATCATACGGGAAGTTTCTAAAGGACGTCATTACTAAGAAGAGGAAAATTCCTGATACAGAGGTCGTAGTGCTAAAGGAGAGAGTGAGTGCCTTCATCATGGGCACTTTGCCGCCATAGAGGCAAGATCCAGGGTGCTTTAACATTTCTTGTTATATTGGGAAGGTTAAATTCGGTGAGGCATTATGTGACTCAGGGGCAAGCATCAACTTGATGCCCCTTTCTACATTTAAAAAGCTGGTATTGAAGGAGTCACGGCCAAGCAATATGACGATTCAATTGGCGGATAACTCTGTGGTGAAGCCTTATGGAATCTGTGAAGATGTGTTCGTAAAGGTGGATAGGTTTGTCTTTCCGGCAGATTTTGTAGTCATGGAGATGCAGGATGAACATGGCAACGAGTTGTTACTTGGACGTCCTTTCCAAGCTACAGCTGACATGATCTTAGAGATGGGGAGAGGTCGCTTGACCTTGGGCATAGCCGATGACCGCTTTGAGATGGTCATGCCTTCTAGTACTGTGTCATCTAAAGCAAAGGAACAATGCAATATGGTAAAACATGTGGATTGTAATATTTCACTCTGTCTTGGGAAGCCATTTCTGGACATGGCTCATCATGTGATGAGCAAGGTGGACAATGGAACTTTGGCTGTGGATATCATGGAGCAGACCAAATTAGTTTCTCTGTGTAAAGTTGTGGGATTCCCTAATGATGAGAATGAGGACATTCCGCTTTCTATGGAGGATGGTGTAATTGCTATTTCTGTTTCTGATGCATACCCAGAATTACCGTTGGAGGCTTGCTTGTTAAACATTACACATGATTGGATGCGGAGCAATTCACTCAAGGAGTGCGCAAAAATGCTTCAGATGCTCCCATGCTTCTATGCGAGGCATTATGAAGATTTAGGTGCACTTCCCCCGCCGCTTCAATCATCTCTGATCAGCCCGCCGAATCTAGAATTAAAGCCGCTGCCACCGCATCTCAAATATGTCTTTCTAGCTGAGGAAGACAAGTTACTAGTGATCATTTATGCGTATTTGAGAGCGAATGAGGAGGAACAATTGTTGATAGTGCTGAAGAACCACCGGGGAGCTTTTGGGTGGTCTGTTGCAGATATCAAGGGGATTTCCCCTACATTGTGTCAGCACAAGATTCGGTTCGAGGAAGGAGCCAAGCCCGTGATTCAACCTCAACGACGTCTCAATCCAAGCATGATGGAGGTTGTGAAGAAGGAGGTCATTAAACTTCTTGTTGCAGGTATTATTTACGCCATATCAGACTCGACATGGGTGAGTCCCACACAGGTAGTCCCTAAGAAGGGGGGAATTACTGTCACCCAAAATATGTTAAATGAGCCTGTCACCACCCGATTGGTAACCGGGTGGCGAGTATGTATTGATTACCGCCGGTTGAATGCCGCCACGCTAAAGGATCACTTTCCTTTACCTTTCATTGATCAAATCCTAGAGCGTCTTGCCGGTCGATCGCACTTCTGTTTTCTAAATGGGTACTCGGGGTACAACCAGATCTCGATTGATCCTTTGGATCAAGAGAAATCTAATTTCACTTGCACCTATGGGACTTTCGCGTACCGCCGAATGCCTTTTGGTTTATGCAATGCACCTACGACGTTTCAGCGTTGTATGCTCGCCATATTTTCTGACATGGTAGAGCGCTGTCTCGAGGTTTTTATGGATGACTTTTCAGTGTATGGTGCATCGTTTGATTAATGTCTCTATAATCAGGACAAAGTTTTACAGCGTTGCGAGGACACACATTTGGTCCTCAACTGGGAGAAATGTCACATGATGGTGACTGAGGGGATAGTGCTAGGACACAAGGTGTCTAGCAAAGGTTTAGAGGTAGATCCGGTCAAAATTGAGGTCATTTCCAAGTTGCCCCCACCAAATTCTGTTAAAGGGGTAAGAAGTTTCCTAGGATACGCCTGGTTCTATCGTCGATTTATAAAAGATTTTTCTAAAATTGCAAAACATCTATCCGAGCATTTAGAGAAAGACGCTATTTTTTATTTCAATGATAAGTGTCTACATGCGTTCGACATGTTGAAGGAAAAACTGATTTCTGCACTGGTTGTTCAAACGCCGGATTGGACGAAACCGTTTGAACTAATGTGTGACGCTTCGGACTTTGCGGTAGGAGCCGTGTTGGGGCAGCGGGTGGACAATAAGCCCGTCGTGATTTTTTACGCTTCAAAGACTTTAAATGAAGCACAATTAAATTATACAACTACTGAAAAAGAATTACTCGCCGTTGTGTTTTCTTTTGAAAAATTCCGGCAGTATTTAGTTGGATCTAAAGTAGTTGTATGGACTGACCATGCCGCAATCAAATACTTAATGGAGAAAAAAGACGCAAAGCCTAGATGCATTAGGTGGATTTTTCTCTTACAAGAATTTGACATCGAAATCAAGGATAAATCGGGGATTGAAAATGTTGCTGCTGATCATTTGTCTAGGTTAGAAAGGGTGGATGAAAAAGATTTACATATACCCATAACTGAGACGTTTCCGGATGAACAGATTTTGAAAATTAGCTCTAAGGATCCGTGGTTTGCTGAGATTGTAAACTATTTGGCTTGCGGGATCATCCTGGAAGATTGGTCATATCAGGAGAAGAAAGGATTTTTCCATTCTTTAAGATATTATTTTTGGGATGATCCAATTCTTCTTAAGCAATGCAGGGACGGTATCTTACGCAGGTGTGTGCCTGAGGTGGAGTATGAGAGCGTTCTCCGTCATTTCCACGCATCACCTACGGGAGGACACCACGCCAGCTCGCGCACGGTAGCTAAGGTTTTGGAAAGCGGCCTCTATTGGCCAACTTTGTTTCGAGATGCCTACGAGTTTGTGAGGCAATGTGATTCCTGCCAATGAGCAGGTAATATCTCAAAGAGACAGGAGATGCCCCTGAATGTGTTTCAGGAAGTCGTGGTATTTGATTTGTGGGGCATAGATTTCATGGGACCCTTTGTGTCCTCAAACTCCAATTTATATATTTTATTAGCAGTTGATTATGTGTCGAAGTGGGTGGAAGCAATACCCACAAGGACTAATGATTCCACTGTAGTGTGCAGATTCGTGAAAGAAAATATTTTCTGCAGGTTTGGAGTACCCCGAATGATAATCAGTGATGGGGGTACGCATTTTAGGAATCCGAAGTTCTCGACATTATTGAAGATATATGGGGTCAAACACAACATAGGTACCCCATATCACCCACAGACCCAAGGGCAGGTGGAGGTCTCCAATCGCGAAATTAAGACGATTTTGGAGCGTACGGTGGCGTCCACGAGGAAGAACTGGAGTGCCCTTCTACCGGATGCATTGTGGGCTTACAGGACGGCCTACAAAACACCTATAGGCACCACGCCTTTTAGGTTGGCGTATGGTCGGGCTTGTCACCTACCGGTAGAGTTGGAGCACAAGGCCCATTGGGCGCTTAGAAGGATCAATTTGAGTTACGATGGAGCAGGGAGAAAGAGAATACTTGAATTGAATGAGCTGGATGAGCTGCGGATGACGGCATATGAGAATGCATGGATATACAAGGAGCGCACAAAGCTGATCCACGATTGCCACATCCAGTTGCGCACGTTCAAGAAAGGAAATAGTGTTTTGTTGTTCAATTCACGACTCAAGTTGCATCCCGGGAAGCTCAAATCCCGGTGGAGTGGGCCGTTTGTGGTAGAAGAGGTCAAACCACACGGCGCGATCTTAGTGCGTGATTGTGATACCACTTTTTTAGTGAATGGACAAAGATTGAAGCTCTATTTTGGTGAAAATTACAAGAGGAAGGTGAATGAGGTCAAACTCATTTCACTTTCGGATGAATGAGGTGGCTGAAAGCCGTCTAGCCTAAGACGTTAAATAAGGGCGCTTGTTGGGAGGCAACCCAACCATCGGTACATTAGGATAGTTCATGTATATTCGTAGGTTAATTTATTTTGGCTTGATTTTTAGTGTAAAAAAAGATACCGTGATCGGTTTGTTTGATGTGCAGGCTGAGGCAGAGTCGATACCATCGACGCACTGTTCGATAGTATCGACCGGGTTACAGGTTGACGACTGCGGATTTTTCTCTGCGTCGATACCATCGACGGCCTCGTCGATGGTATCGACCTACCTACAGGCAGGTCGCGAAGGCAGAATCGATGGTATCGAGACACATGTCGATACCATCGAGATCTCTAGAGATTTACAGACAAAATCGACTCAGGAAAGTCAATACCATCGACGGCCATGTCGATGGTATTGACACAGTCATAGGTTGAGACGCAAAGCGGAGGTGTTGCAACAAAAGCAAGTCGATACCATCGACCCGAGTCGATGGTATCGACCATCCACGTCACCGATCCGCGCAAACAAATCAACAGCGATCGTGGCATCAAGACGGCCGATCTGGGTGCAGCGTCGATACTATCGACCCATGTCGATGGTATCGACACGTCAGCGATCCAGGATTCAAGATCCAGCCATCGACAACCGTCGATACTCACGAAGGGGGCGGATAGCATCGAAACGTGTCGATGCCATCGAAATGTGTCGATGCCATCGACTCGCATCGATGGTATCGACGGAACAACAGTGGCTCCGGTCAAGTCTATTTAAGGAGATTCATTACTTCATTTGACGTCACACCTTCAGAGTGATCTCCCTCCCTTGTGCCAAGTGACCCCCTGAGCCATCCAAGCCGACAAAGAGCAGCACCGAGCGACGATCTTCACCGAGCGGAGATTCAATTCTCCAATCTTCACCGAGCTCTTTCTCTAATCCCTTTTCTCTCACAACTATGGTGCACAAAACTGGAGCGTCATCCTCTCGCGTGAATCCGATGGATATCACGGAGTTCGTGCCAACTCCTTCCACGTCGGTTTCACGCCCGTGCATGATCCAACCATTCGCGGAGGTGAAGAAGATCTATAAAGAGATCTTGAAGAGGAAGATTGAGCCTACCCGGTATGTGGACCGGGAGATGATCCGGAATCTCGGATTTGAGGCCAACTTGGCCTATGTTCTGCAGGGGCAGGTGAAATGCACGAGCCGGAGGCCCGATGAGTTGCAGTACCATGTTGATGGCCAACTGTTTTTCGGCGAGTGGCCAACCTACAAAAAGTTGGTGGAGGAGTTCATGGCGTCACTGGACGTCTGCGTCGTGCCCAACGACGTCATAGCCACCGATCGTGAGTGGATCAAGGGCCGGGTGTCTTTCCGGCTGTTCAACATCGACTACAACATCACTCTCCGGCAGTTCAACACGATATATAACTGGAACCATTCCCCGCACGACCACCGGCGACCGGACAACCACACCGATTACGACAAAATCTTCGCCGAGCTGGTAACGATGCCGGTGGGCAAGTCAGTAAGCTACCACAATGCTGCGGGAGCAGATTTCGAGCACCCATTCGTCCGAGTACTGCACCAGATGCTGCACCAAGAATGCAACTGGGGCACTTTCTTCCTGTAGCAGGTTCTGGAGATGAAGAGGAGTATGAGGAAGGCCCCGATTCACTTCGACGAGCTCATCACCAAGTTGGCACATTACCTCGGGCTCAACATCTCTACTATGACCCCTCTTTCCACAAAGACCAGGGTGAACGTGCAACATTTGCACCGTTCTAACCTTATTCTTCTGCGGGATGGTTTGGCGTATGCGCACTGCCACGTCAAACACGCCTACCAGGAGTGCGCGCTGCCCGATCCGGTCTTCAACATCGAGGGGGCACAACACTTTCGATGGCCAATCATAGCCATCGCCGACTCCCATGAAGAAGGTGGCAATGACGGCGGCGACGACAGACATGACGACGAGGCTGAGGAGGAAGAAGAGACATTTACACCTCTTCGAGCACGAGTGGCACCCCGGAAGCGTCCTCGGATGCATCCAGGTGCATCTTCATCATCACAGCCTATGCCGCCACCACCACAGCCCTTACAGCCAAGTGAGGATGCCTATTCCATGCAAGGCATGTACACTATGTTGCAGGACATCCACCAGACACAGCAGCAGCATATGGTGATGTATGCCGGTATTCAAGACACTACGAACCGGATACTGGACAACCACAGGGCGATGTTTGAGAATGAACGTCTTCTCCTCGACAACCAACAACAGATACATAATCGGTTGCAACGGATGGAGATGCGGCAGGAGCCCTTCTACGACCATTATTGGAGCCAGAGTTACTTTGGAGGCTATTCACAACCTCCACCTAGGGCCCAGTTTGATCCAAGCTTCCAGGGGGAGTATCCTTCTTGGGACCATACGGCTCCGCGGTACCTGCCACCACAGGAGTGATCCGGTATCACTGTTCCAATCTTTAAGTTTGTTTTTGACTATGAGGCCATAGTCGAATTCAAGCTTAGGGGGGGTAGTTGGAACAACTTTATCTTTTATTGTTCTTAGTTTTTAGAATTATTGCTTTTGTTTGTTATTTGTTTCTTGCAATTTCAGTTTTCATAGGATCCACATGCTATCTAGTGTAATCGTGGATGTCATAAAGTTTGTGTCATCTCATTAATAGTGCAAGGGAAAAACAAGGGAAATTTAAAATTTTTGTGTGTTTGGAAAGCTTGTCTTATTTAACCTTGGGCACATATCCTATGAAAATGATTTGTTTTGTCAACTTTAAAACAACATTTCACAACTAGACTCCTAATGATTCATGAAAGTGGACGGAAATGGTTGTTTGAGCCTAATCTGACCAAATGGTAATGAGACTCTAATTGGATGTAAGAGAGAGAAACCTCTAAACTACTACACAAGTCAGTAAGGAGGGACGCATAATATCTTTCTACGGTTTAGTCATCTAGTCTTGTGATCATTCTGCCTCATTGTTTCCATAATCCACCCAAGAATTGGAAGTAGAGTACAGTTTTAACTCTTTTTGATTGCATAGCATCTAGATAGGACTTGCATTGCAATTGTCTATATGTTCTGCATAAAAAAGGAAGGAAAAAAATTAGAATAGTGATATATGCACATTACCCTTAGGTGCATGCCATGTAGTTGCATTCATAAGTTTCATGCATAAAGTATATCATGTATCTCAATTTTTCTCCAATGGTGAATTAAATTGTTCCATACCTTCTAAATAGTACAAATTTCTGAGTATGAAGAAAATTAGCCCAATAAAATATTCTTTAGCAATTAAGGATATAAGGGATGAAAAAGAAAAAAAAAGAAAAAAAATTCTGAAAAATCTGCATAATGACAATGAAAAAAAAAGAAAGAGTTATTTAGAAGAAAGTAGAATAAGAAGGAGAAAGGAACATAATATCACCTGCATTTCAAGATAATTGAGTACATGATGTAACACAATTAGATATCCATTTCGTCTTGAGATGGATAGATTGGACATGCATCATTTCACCCAATTTTAGGAATTAGGGCATTTCTCATGTGCATTTTCATCATGTAGGACATTTTTGTATTATGCATGTTGAAACAGTACAATACTTCCACTTTCTTCCATGAGCCACCCATGTTCATCCACCCATTGCTCGGATTGGTAGGCCACCGTGAATTTCTCCTCACTAACGAATATCAGGAGAACTGCTTCCATGTAGATGGTAGTTAGGACGAGCAACGTAGTACAGGCGATCACAAGATGCACCAAGTCAGAACCGGCGAGTTTTATTATGTTAACTACCTTATGTGATAGTGTTCATCAGTTTTGAGGTCAATTTCTTTTATGGATGATTATTGTCGCCTTCAGGGTAATTACTGTTCCGTGGTTAGAGAGGGCCGGTATGTGAATGTCCGGTGGGAGTCATATGGGACGTTGGTTGTGGTGTGTTGTTTTTCAGTTGACATTGGCAATTCTATTCTAAGGATTAGTTGCTCGAGGGCTAGCAACGTTTAAGCTTAGGGGAGTTTGATGCGATGATTTTGAGTCGCATTTATAGACATGTTTGATATGTTTTTTATGCTTTTATTAGTCATTTTTATGGTTAATATTGCATAATTCATCCACTTTGGTCTTTGCTACTATTTTATGTCAAATCCCATGTATTTCATCATTTTGAGCATTAATTGTCAAAATATTATTATTTGTGTGAATTTATGTGATCTTGTGTTTGAATTTCAGGACAAACGAGTATTTGCTTCCGTCGATACCATCGACGGAAGTCGATACCATCGACATGATCACAGGTTGCCAGCCGAAAGGAGCAGCAAGACGTCGATACTATCGACAGGGATGTCGATGGTATCGAGTCACCTTCAGGTTGCTGGCGAGGAAGCAGTCGATAGTATTGACACCAAGTCGATACCATCGACGCACGGAGGTTAAAGTGATGGAATTCTACAAAACCGACGCCTAAAGGAAGACTATACCATCGACCCGAGTCGATGGTATCGAGATTACATCAAGCACTTGGACGAAAGGAAAGAAGGGATGCCGCTACCACACTGGGTCGATACCATCGACCCGCGTCGATGGTATTGACACCGTCAGATATGCGTTTGATTCAGATTGATCCCAATCGGACGGCTGAGGTTAATTAAGAACCTAATGAGGGAATTAAACCTAATGACGGTCGTCGAGACGAGGGGATCATCTCATTAGCCATTGCACTAGTACCGAGGAGCTGTAGAGAGGAGAACGGAGGCCAGAAGCTCATACCAGTTGATTCGGACGCCGCAGAAGACAGATTTCACCACCGAAAGGTGGGAGAGCATGTGTTCTACGCAAAGGATCAACCAGTTCTTCTCCGTTCAGGGGTTTCACCTCTCAATTCATGTTTTTCACATGATTTCCCCTATCTCTACCTTGTACTTATTTGAGATGAACATGCGAGGCTAATTTCCTTCACCTTTATGACCGGGAGTAGCCCGGGAATTCATTGTATGACAGTTGCATAATAGTAATTCATATTTTATCTCTTAAATCTGTGGTATAGTTTCGTTTTCTCCATATATTGTTATGCTTGATCACCATAATAATAACCTAATGCCTTTAATCACTTTGAAAGAAGGATTAACGGCTGAAAAGAGACAAAATCTACATTAATCGATAAATCCTTTGACCAAGGTGGTGTAAGATTAATGGTGGATACTGAGAGGTCGTTCATAATGCACCTAGTTTAGGGTATAGGTTACTACGACGGTGGAACCGACCTAGACCTAGGTAGTGAATTGCACCATGACAGTGGGTAATTCTGTTTTCAAGCCACTACCCGGATAGAGAGATAAAATTGAGGCATTATATAAAATCTAATACAATGAAAACCTGCGGTGAAACCGCAATCCTAAAGATACCCTTTTGAATTGATTAAATTAACATTTAATCGATCGTTTGTTTTGTTTTGTTTTTATTTTCTTTTAATTTTAACAACAACCCTCAATTTGTTAATTGGCTTAGCTGATCACAAATAGTTATTAGGAGTCTCCAACAATTCCTAGTATCCCTGTGTTCGACTTGGGCCTCACAAAGGCATGTACTACGCGACGCGTTCACTTGCATTTTAGTGCAAAGTAAAATTGCGTCATCATTCGATATACATTGACATCATCCACTGTGATTTTGAATAAGGGTTGCCATAAAGGTGGTTCTTGAGTGCATTGTAGCACATGGATGACTGTGAGTGATGTGGATGTGATTTGTCCCTCATACATGATTTCAATATCATTACCACTTGATAAGAAAGATTGAGAAATGAATGGCCATGCTCAAGTGAGTCAATATGTGATATTGAGCTTACACATATCTCAGACAGTCTGCTCTAGTTCAAGGAACATGGATTGAACATTGAAGAGGATGATGTTTCCATGCCTCGAGTTCAATCTGGATATCAGAGATAAAGGAACTATTTAATCATTGTAGCACCAATCACAAATTGTAGGTTGAAGTTGTTCTCCAACTTTCTGAGTAGTTGAGTTGCAATGATGTCTTTCTAGACACCACTCTTTTCTTGTGATGTCATAAATCAGTTATGAAAATTCACTACCAACATAACTTGAAACCTATAGGGTCACACACTTGGGATACACTTGGAATAGGATTTCATGAATGTAGTACAAACTTAATTACAAAAGTGTTAGGTATTCAATTTAAAAAACAATGATTGAAAGTTGAGTGACTAGACTTTGATCCAACCTATTCAAGTGTTGTGTCGATCAATTCAAGTGTCATGTCAATTTAACCAATGTTAGCAATAAAATCCATGAGACGAGTGATTCACCGAGTGATTTGATTAGCTCAGATTTCAAAATCAATCTATTGAGGTTGTGAACCGTCCATTTGGTTGATCAATTCGACTAGATCAAGGTTTGATGAATAATTCATGTTTTGCATGAATCAAATATTAATTGCCAATACAACTGCAAATAGGAAAAATTATGAAATGACCAGTTCAAGGGTTGAACCAATCATCTCATGTGTGAACTGACCGGTTCAACATTCACATATTAAAAAAATTCATGAAAATCTATTTCTTTGACTCCCACTTAGATTAGAGGTCCTAACCCTGATCCTCCTATAAATAGAGAGATAGTTGAGGCCTTCTATAGACACAATAATAAGCTTTGACAATTGTTGTACTCTTTAGTTGTGGTAATCGAGAGAGCCTAAGCAAGTCCTACTCGTCAAAGGGAGGGATATCAAGGGAGAGACAATTAGGAGAGAAAGTAGGCTCTAGCACACTGACTAGAAGGGACAACTCCTTGTTGGTTCATCTAGAACAACAAGAGTTCCCGATGGTTTGATTGCACTACAATGGAGGTGAGGAGGTCATTTCCACCTGCTAGGAGGACAAAGTCAACCACAATCCATGGTATCAACCAGGAGGCCGAAGATGACATCCGTCCAACCGCAACTTGAAGAAAGGTACACACTACAACAAGAGATTGTCATTGGATTTGCTCCAGGACCAGGTATAAACCTTGCAACACTCTTTCCCATTACATAGTTTTTGACATGAACTAGCGTACACTGGGGAATATGGCAGTGAATTTTTTGTTTCTATTGTCTTATTTGATGCCATATTTACCAATAGTGGTATCAGAGCCACATAAATTTACTATTCTTTGGGATTTAACTGATATGATCGAATTTCTATTTCGTTATTTATTTATTGCATATGATGCAAACACTTAAAATAATAAATGCACATATCCGACTAAATAGCACATATGACCTCAAATAATATAAATATGATATGATATATATGAATTTTACACGTGTCACCCTAAAATTAGTTTTTATGGTGCATATTAGCATGCGTATGTCCAATAGTCCCCTTTAGATCATTCTACATGGTTGGATGTTTGTTATTCATATTCATATCTTAGTTTTCATACTGAGCCTCTATCTTCTCTTCCATACGTAAAAGTATTCATTTTTTCCTTCATATGCTCCCCTTAAATGTAACTCAAGGTTTTCTTATTATAATGTAATATGTTAAATAGTATTAGGATAGTTTGAATTCCTATTATGGCAAATAAGACGCTTTGCACCAGACGAGATGCTCGTTTCACAAGACCAATTGATCAATTGGAGGAACAAGGAGCCCTAATGACAAGAAGAGATGAACCGATTGGTTGGTGGCCCAACCTAACAATTCTAGGTGTCCATCAATCACTTGAACCAAAGACCAGTCCAACCGACTGACCAAGAGGAGAATATACTGGTTCACGAGTTGAACTGATCAACTCAGATTGGTTCCAATACATATTTTCACCAACAAAATGTTGATCCACATGATGTAGACCCTAGGTGGTAGTAATTCCTTGTGGATCCAAGGAATTACAATATATATGGCCATAACCATCGATCATGTTTTATAATTGCATATTTCTCATTTGTGGATATAACATGTATATGATATGTACTATAAGTATGTGGTTATTAGATATGTATATGTATATGTATATATAAATATAAAATCCCTAAATAAATATTAATCCTTCAATGATTTCCATTATCAGATAGTTATCAAATTTTAGGTGATGATCTATGATATAGTTATATAATTATGGTAAAGTTTTGAGATTTAAACTCAAGTGTTAACCTTTATAATTTGACTACGTTCTTAAAACACCTCAATCTCCTTTATATGCATTTAAGGTTTGCATTATTTCATAATTTGTGTGTACCCACATGAAAAAAACATTAGAGAGGGTGATTGAGGGTATTTTAGGCAATTAAATAATAACTTATTGATATGATTAAATTTGAAAGAGAGAGAAAAATAGTCATGTAAACACTCAATTTATCACACTTAAGGTAAAGTTGGTGACCTTAAGACTGCTACTACTGCCACAATCTGTGTTGAGGGATCCTGGTCGGGTCTAATGATGGATAAATAGCGATTTGTATATCTATGGTCATTGTCTTGGGTACTTAGGAAGGGTACCTCTAATCTAATAGCCTTTGTGTCCACATATTGGTGTCCCATAGCTGAGACATAATAAGAAGTAACATCTCGAAGGAATAAATCAACAAGGGCTATATACTCCGATTGGTGGGTACCGTCAAAATATTTGATTATTATTGGATACTTCTACTACTAAAAAAGTACCACAAAGATCTCTAATAATTGTTGGGTACTCTGCTTCACCAATACCTAGTGGGGAGGTGTTGAACTCAGTATTTGGATTACTTCTTCCTATATCTAATAGTCCATAGATGCTTTCACCCATCCTGATGCTGACCTACCACGAGGGTTTTATAATGTTCATGGAATCTGCTACTATATTGTTTATATATTTCTCTTAGAAGAATCTCTTTTACTTCTATATTTTACTTACTAGTTGGATTATTGAATTAAATTCAGTGATGATAATGAACTAAACTCTTAGCATATTGATTACCCTTCTCTTCGGGTTTCAATTTTCTTAATTGCTTAACATACTCATCACCCTTCTCTCATGGTTTCTCATTGCTCATAGATGTGTAACGTTTCTCACATATTTAAATAAATATGATATCTACTAATATAGTCATTATCATTCAACATTTCTCACATTTATGTATAAAATCAAAAAATTACCTATATAAAAAAAATCATTTTTATTTATTGTCAGTATCATAACAACTTATGCATTTCATGAAAAGGACCTGATCTAGAGTTTCCACATATATAATAAAAAAAATATTTTTGTATAAAAGTAATTTTCACTTAGAAACTTGTATTTTCACATGAATCACTTCAATTAGCTAGTTTGTTAAATAAGACATTTGTGCTTTTATAAGCATACTAATTTTGATTTTCCATCAAAAATTTCTAGCCTTTATTAAGATATATATTATATAAACCTAAAAAACTCTAACTTTTTTATATATGAAAGTAAATTGATCAAACATGTTTGATTAAATACACCAATCACATATTAATAACATATAAGCATTTATCTAGACTTCTATTCAAACACCTAAATAATTCAAAATTTCTAATTTTTAAAAAAATCTCAAATAAATTTATGAATTTTCCACTTTTAAATAATATTTGGAACATAGAATGAAATGTTCTATAAATTAAATCCAAGAATAATAACTTTTCATTACTATCATCAAATAAGAAATTGATGGTTTTGACAAAAATCATCTAATCAAGTTCAATTTACTGAACGATTGTTTCAAACCTCAAAAATGTGTCCTAAGAACTTGTAACCTTGAATCCAAATCAAACTTCAAGTGTCCAGTCCTTTTCTTCCTCCTTTAAACTTAAGAATCCTAGAAGTGGATATTGGAGAGAAAGAGTGAAAAAATATGGTGATCTGATATAATTTTGATTCAAATTAGAAGGGGACAGAAGTTATACATAGGAGAGAAGAGCAACCATGAAATCCTATCCAAACAAACTTATACTTAATTTCTCATCACTTTTAGTAAAGTAGAATGCAAGACCAACATCTTCACTCATTTCGTCTACTAAACCCCAATTCTCCCTCTCAATCTAGGATTTTATATTTATGGAATAAATCAAGGATTTTGAGAGATACAGGGATGTTGTTTTATTGATATATATATATATATATATATATATATATATATATATATATATATATATATATATATATATATATATATATATATATATATCATTTGAGGTGTTTGGGTCAATTGTAAATACCCCTAATATTATATTTTCTTACATTTCAAAAGAACTTTTTTCTTAAAAAAGTTAACTACTATGTTAATTATTTTATCCCTTAAAGGACATCCAAAATTTATAAATATTTATAATGTTGTCGAAAATGCATTTTGTAACCCACAATCCAAATTTTGATAATGCAGACTTACCAATAAAATAATAAATATCTAACACTATACAAATAAAATTTTAGTGTATCACTATGTTCGACTAAACATTTGCTGACCAAACTCAGCTGATAAATAAGTCCATCCCTCAATAACATTATTGCAATAAAATGCTCTACTAAGAAATTATTTGCTCTACTAAAATTTTAAGAGATTATAACATGAGAGTTATCTAATAGAATTTGAATTTTTAGAAAAATCTGATCTAGCAATACAATGCTCTACTAAGAAATTATGTTCTTGAGGATCTTTATAATTCTACTCTGATGCTTATCCCCAAAGTACCCAACTTGGAGCATTGTGAGAAATTGAGACATATTTCCCTCAATAAAATCATCCTAAAAATATCATCTAAGGTGATTGTGGATAGGACTAAGAGGTACATGCCTCAATGGGTCTCCATGGGGCAGAGTAGCTTTGTACCAGGACAGAAAATCACCAAAAATATATTTGTTGTGTAGGAGATTATTAACAACATGAAGAGGCCTAAAAGGGTCAAATATATGGTGAACAAAATTTATCTAAAAAAATGTATGACAAGATGTATTGGGTGTTCATTTTTGATACACTAAATCTTACTAGTCTCTCAAACAACACTACATCATGTATTTTAGAATAGGAGGGGAGATCACCATTGCTTCAGATGGCAAAATGTATAAGGCCTTCAAGGCTAGAAGGGATATTCATCAAGGAGAACCGTTGTCCCCAGAAAACGTCATGCTTTTCTCAGAATGATTAAGGCAAGTGTTACACAACTTTATTACCTCTAAGACATGAAAAACCAATCAAGTTGTTAGCTAGTGGTTAGTCCATCACATACGTCTGTTTTGAATATGATATTCTACTTTTTTCTCATGAGAGAATTTTTCAGATGAGTACAATTAATACCTTCTTCAAAGACTTTGACAAGGCCTCAGGACAGTACATTTTGAATACCAAAATGAGAATTTACTTTTCAAGGAGCATCCCTCACTCTACATATATGGGGATTACCAAGTTCAAAAGCTTCTAGAGCATCAAGGACCTAGGAGGTATTTCGGGGTACCTATCCTTCACTCTAAGTTGAATGCTAAGAGTAACTCTAACATTCTTGATAAAGGTGAATGGGCATATTAACACCTGCTTCTCTAGATGCCTCTTGCTAGAAGAAAGGGCAAGTCTAGATAAGACTACCTTGACTGGCATACCAACCTATGTTAGGCAAACGGTGCACCTTCCTCTCAAGATTTGTGATTCAATCAGTTGTGTTGTTGGAAGATTCATTTGGGGTGAAAATAAAAAGGCTCATTCACTCACCCCTATTTCCTAGAACAAACATACTAGCCCAAAGAGTGAAAGGGAGGTTGGGCATTAAGTCTATGAGTTAATGGAACAAAGCCATCCTTCTAAACAACTCATGGGAATTGATTATAGGGATATAATCCATCTGGAACAACTGGGTGATGGACTGCTAGATCTTGTTGGGGAAAAACAACCTCACATGAAAGAGTTGGGTGAAATAAAACTCATATACACTACATGTAAAAGGTGAGGTTAAAAGGATGTGGGATGACAACTGGTGGAGAGATGACAAGCTTCTTCTAGATCTTGTAAAGTAGGCCATTTCGATAGAGATCTAGTACCTCATAGTCAGTAGCCTGATGGATCTCGTAGGGAAGTGGGACACCAATTTAATTAATGATTACCACCCTTCACACATTATGGAGGAGGTCAAAAGGTGGATATACCTATGGAAGAAAGGGAAGAGGATGTGCGAGTATTGAAACATTCTATGGATGGTAACTTCACTAAAATTGGTTACACCACCCTTAGGAAAGCTATGGATATAACCGTAGAGGGTATGTGGGACCTTATATGGAAAACTAATATTTCTAGAAAATTTCACATCTTTCTCTGGTTAATGGGACATGGATCCATACTAACCAATACATAAAGACAATCTAGGCATCTAATCGATACACCCTTATGCGGTAGATGCAAGGAACATGATGAGACAATGCTTCATGCTTTGAGAGACTATAAGTGGGTGAAAAACGTGTGGGAAGCCATCATCCTTCAAAATATTTTTTTGAATTTCTTTAATTTTAACAATATCAATAGTTGGTTTCATTCTCATCTATAAAATAACTTGAACCAGGTCACACAGTTCCCGATGCCATGCTGGTATATTTGACAATGCATGAAATGACATGTGTTCAAGAATACACCTAGAACTACATCACACAGTATATGGTACATTAGGAAGGAGATGAAAATTAATTTCAAAGCTTAGAACTTTTCCAACACTCATGAGGCTCAACACCTGGAGCATAATTTGGAGTGACCGCCACAAGGGTGTCTAAAGATGTGGACGTTGGGAAGTCAAATGTTGTTGAAGCCTTCATAGCTCAAGATAGTATAGGATCATGGATCAATGGATAGGGAGATGTACTCAAGTGTAGTCACATCACAGAGGTAGAGTTAAAATGCATATATTTTTCATTGATCTATGCTAATAAATAGATATGGGAATGGGTGACAGTCGAGTCTGATTTCCTTGTTACAGTGAAGATGATCATGAAGTCACATATGGATTCTCCTACGTTTGCAAGATGGGTTGATAAATTTCAATGAATTTTGAAACCCAATTGTGGTCTATTTAGATAGAAATAATAATAATTCTATAGACACCCTTGTCAAGTTGCATATCACAGCAAAAATTGGGGCTTATGAGTACATATGTCCCCTAGTGAGATCCTTGATCTCATCGAAGCTGATATGTGTAATGGTAGGAGTCCTACAATGTGTACTTCTCTTTTTACTAGTGAGTGTACCTAAAATTTAAATGTTCTTTCAAGAGGAGGGTGAGAAAAAAAACCTCATGTTGGACCCCAAAAAAAATGCTAAAAAATCATTTATCTCATTGCTATTATAATCACTGATTTTCTAATCATATATTTATTTCCATTCAATAAAAATTAGTGCATTGAGATTTGATAAGATAAATTTATTGTACATTAGGATTCTAAGAAAATTCTACACATTATCTATGTATGTGAATAAGGATCATGCACATAAATATTACATACAAATTTCACATTAAATGATTGGATATTGAGCTTAGGGTCTTATAGCCCTCAATTATCTACTATGTAGGGGCAGACTTATTACAATTTATTGAACCTGAAAACTTTCATCCTTGAAACTTACAAAAGCAAAGAGAGACAAGTTCACTCAAAATTTATGTGTATTCTAAATTTTGTCTTTCTCTTATTCTTGTATCTCATATCTAAATACTGAGTTCTACATTGAACTCTCTATTGTTTGCTGAAGTTGAATCCTCTTGCAACAAATCCAGTTTCAATGTAGACATGAAAACATAGGTTTTATCATCAATTTCTAGTAATGCTCTTCCCTTCAACTTGGTACATGATCCTTAGGATTGACCTTTGTATGTACCTTATGCTTTATTGTATCAAATATATATTTGTTTCTCTTCTTTTAGTGTTGCACAACTAAAAACACAAAAGAATCTAGTTTGACATTGTGGTATCTCAATCATGATTCTCCATAAGACACATGAACAATATAACCATAATTCTACTACTGAGCTAAAATTCTGAGATTTAAGTAACAAGGATCATAATCAAGGATCCCTTCTACTTAATTAGCATACATTCAAACACAAATAAAATCATATCACTACTATAAAAAAAGCCTTTGGCGTCGGTTATTTAGAGCCTTTAGCGTCAGTTTCCAGGCGACACCCAAGTGGGCGTCGCTAAAAGTCGACACCTTCAACGTCAGTTTCTAACCGACGCCATAACCCTTCCTGCCACCAAAAACTTGCCAGTAAGGGAACTATAAGCATCGGTTTCAGCACTATATCATGATCAAAGATGTCGGTTTTTAAACAAAAACCGATGCCATAACCCATCCCGCCACCAAAAATGCGCCAGCAAGGGAACTATAAGCGTCGATTAGTAAAGTAAATCGACACTATATCATGGTGAAAGATGTCGGTTATTAAGCAAAAACCAATGCCATTACCCTTCCCCCCACCAAGCCATCAAGGGCACAAAGACATCGGTTTTTTTCTAATAACCGACACCGTATGTCTTTGGTGTCAGTTTTATACAAATAACTAATGCCGATGTTCTGATTTTTTTTTCTTATCAGTTTGTAGGCCTACTATATGGCTGGTCAGTAGGATGTAGAACCTGCAGTTCAGTTCTGAACTATAGGTTTACAACATCCATTGATATCAGCCAAGAATAGGCCATAAACCTACAAAGTCATTCACATCCAGACACATGTATTGATCAGATACATGTAGATGCCTACAAAGTCATTTACATTCACATTTAGTTCCATTCATTTCATCTCTTTTCACATTCAGATACATGTAGAAGCATTCATGTAATTGATCAGAAAAAGTCATTCACATTCACACATATAACAATTCAGAAAAAGTCATTCATATTCACACAAAAATAATTATGATAACAAAGTTTAGAAATGTCATTCTTTATTTAACATCGTAATCATTGTCATCATAACCCCAATTATATTTAAAAATTCCCACTACTTGTAGGTCTTTTGCCCATTCTTCTCTTACAACATCTAATAACTTTCCACCTTTACTAAAGTTAGTTTTAAACACATGCAAAGAGAATGATGTATATATATAATTAATAATATATAATAAGATTGATATATTTCATATTACCTAATGTGACTATATATAATACCTTATCTATAATATCGATTTACATTGCAGCATGTTTGATGATTAGGTCAATAAATCACTTCACATAGTAGGCACATGCCCAACCGTTGTCTTGTGTAGCATACTATAAATTGAAACATACATAATATTCAAAAATACAAATAAGCACAATTCACATAAATAATATATACATTGGAGTCGCGAAATTACTTTCACATTCTCCCAAATTAGTGGTTGATTCTTTTTCGTGGGGACCTTTCCTCCAACTTTTTTGAACTCTTATAAAGTCGTACATGTTAATGTAACACAATAAATTGCATAATTAAATAGTAATGTAATAAGAAATGTTAACAGATATAAAAATATGAAATATTTCTCACGGGAATAATGGCCTTTTCATTATATCTCCATATAATGTATTCAATTCCTTCCCCATAGGATCTAGATAATAGACAGTGAACGTCTTGGGGACAATAACTAGTAACTCCCAATGCCTACCACTACATGTATGAAATTTAAAAATTAATAACTCAAAATCTATAATAAAAATGTAATTTTCTTAAGTCCAAATTATAAGCGAAGTAAACTTACTTGACATTGAATGAAGTTATTATCACCATCTTCTTATTTTTACCAAAATATTCAAAAGTAGCACAACAGTATGAAGTAACTGAAGAAGGGTCTGTATCTACAAGACTAATCATAGATGGAACCAAAAATCCCACATGGGAAAATGCAAAATATGTACATATCGTGTGTAAGTGGCTGCAAAACATGTATTACGTATGCATTAATATATAAGAAACTAGACCACCATATATAAAACAAGGTATATAGATGTATAAACAAGATCTCACCATATCCACAACTATAACACCCCAGGATTTGAGTCCTCAGATAACATGATCTTAAAAGGAATGATTGGACTACCCATATCACCAAGGTACACCTCCTTTTCCGGGAGCCCATCACTAAAGAACTCCATAGTTAAGCGTGCTCAACTTGGATTAGTGCTAGGATGGGTGACCAATCAGGAAGTTGATATTGGCTTGCACGTCAGTGAGGACAAAGTGTGCAGTTAAGGCTAGTGGTGGTCTGTGGGGCCAGTCGTCATTCCTGAAACTCTACTAGAGCCTAGGGCAGTGGGCCCGAATGTTACAAATGGTATCAGAGCGATAACCCCTCTAGTAGGTGGGGCCCACATGGGCATGGCATGCCAGTGTTGAGCCGTGTGGTCCAGGCACGTGGTTGACGTAGCCCCTCTTGCGCTGGTATTCCGTGATCGGGAGCTGGGTGTCCATGGGCCATTGCGGGCCTGCACTGAAATGGGGAAGAGATTATGAGGCCTTATAGTTGAGCCTCGACGAGGACATCAAGAATCTAAGTGGGGGATATTGTAACATCCTAAAATTTGAGGCCTCGGATAACATGATCTTAAAAGGAATGATTGGACTACCCATATCACCAAGGTGCACCTCCTTTTCCAGGACCATATCACTAAAGAACTCCATAGTTAAGCGTGCTCAGCTTGGAGTAGTACTAGGATGTGTGACTAGTCGAGAAGTTGATCCTGGCTTGCGCGTCAGTGAGGACAAAGTGCACAGTTAAGGCTAGTGGTGGTCTGTGGGGCCAGTCGTCATTCCTGAAACTCTACTAGAGCCTAGGGTAGTGGGCCCGAATGTTACAAACTCCTGGGCCCCCCGGTAACCCCCATTTAAGGGAGACTGAAAGGTCAGAGCTGTTATCTAATAATCCGGATCCAAGGTTCGACAAATAATCAATACTAATTAACAAACTTTACCAACTAAACTGAAAACTGGTATAAAATAAAACTTTGCATACCTTTTCCAAAACTGGGATAACCCCCATTTAAGGGAGACCGAAAGGTCAGAGCCGTTATCTAATAACACAGATCCAAGGTTCGACAAATAATCAGTAACAATTAACAAATTTTACCAACTAAATTGAACACTGGTATAAAATAAAAATTTGCATACCTTTTCCAAAACTGGGATATCTACATCTAATCGCATCAATAGTCTACTCTAACTAATCCTCCTTTGAACTTTAATTCTTAATTAATTTCACATATGCCACTTTACTGTTGGTTCTTTTCAAACATGTACCTAAAACGCCGACAAACAAAACGTCGGTCAGTATATCGAAATATATTGGTATGTTGGGACAACCAAAAGTTTACACATATGGATAACAATCTAATTGTCACAATCAAGTTATTTAACAAGCCAATTTACATTTTCCAATATGACATTTGTTGGCTAAATGGACATCTATAAATCCCTTTGTTTTGATTATGACAAACATTTCATTCTTATTGATCTAACGAGCTACTTGAGTGTGCAGGATTAAGGTGGATGACAAAGCAACTAGGGAAAATCCACAAGCTTACATATTTATATTTCCATGCAATGTAATCACTGTTGTAAAAACTTGTACAAATATATAATGTACAAGTACTTAGATTGCATGTAAATCAAGCGTTAGATTCTCCCTAGCTAAACACCATATTTAGACAAGTCATCCCATTCAAATAGGATCACATTTGCACACTCATACATATAGTTAGTGCCTAAATTGAAACATTGAAACAGGATCAATCTCGGTCGACAAACTCCTCGACCGAGACACTCTCGGTCGACAATCTTCTCGACCGAGAAAGATCCAAAGTAGCCGTTAGACACAACAGACAAGTTAGTTGGCAGTTGGAGAAAGACGTTGCAAATCACTTGTTCCAGAAAGCCTGTCGGTCGACAAAAGTTCGACCGAGTAGGTGTCTCGGTCGACCATTTGTCGACCGAGATGGTCTCTGACAGCAACTGCAGAATTAATTAATTAGCCGTTGTTAAAGAAACAACTTTGTACCTAATGGCTAGTTAAGCACTTAGAACCCCCTAGAAAGTGTCTAGAACATCCTTAAGCACTTGTAGGCCATTCCTATAAATAGGACATGCCTTAGGACACCTAAATACACCTAAGCTACACTTGTGCTATACTTGAGCTTGAATACACATTGGCAATACTGTTTTGAGAAAAAGAGCAATTCCTACATTTGCTATTCATTCCCATTGCTCCCATTTCGTGTCCTATAGGCTAGCATCTCCTTACCACAACACTTACACTTCTACATTCATTGGTTAGGAGATCAATACGCTTGATATAGGCAAATCAAGCCTTGTGCTTAAAAGGATAAGTTGTAATTTCTATTTTCCTTCTTGTTCCTTTTATTCTTTGTATTCTCCTTGCTACTCCTAGGGTTGGAGGCTGCGGATTGGAGAAGGTTCTTCTCGGAGGAGAAGGTGGACTTCAAGCTACTTCAAGAAGGCTATCGCACGGGAAGCTACTTCAAGAAGGCTATTGCAATGGGAAGCTACTTCAGGAGGAAGGCTTCTTCAAGGTGGTGCAATTACTTCTAGGTGAAGGCTGCTTCAAGGTTGGGCGATTACTTCTAGGTGAAGGCTGCTTGAAGGGTTTAGGGAGAGAATTGTAATTTTATGTAAAGTCCTTGTGAGGTAATAAAATTAAATTCTTTCCAAATCCCGGTTGGGTAAGCAACCGGGTAGTGGACTGACAACTTTAGTATTTGCTAAAGTTGGAACCACTCTAAATCCTTGTCCCCTTGTCCAATATTCTTGTGGTTGATTGCTTGAGTTCAATAATTGTTAAAATTATCTATAAAACTCTATTCACCCCCCCTCTAGTAGTTTTCAATTGGTATCAGAGCAGGCTTCAAGGAACCCTAACAAGGTCTTGAAGAATGGGTGATGGGGTGCTCAACAACCTTAATCTTGAAGGGACATTTGTTGCTAGAGCTCCAATGTTTGATGGAACAAACTACACATATTTGAAGAGAAGGATGCAGTTCTACTTTCAAGGCATAAGTTGGGATCTATGGAGAATGGTGTCAACCCCTTATGAGCTTCCTCAAATGGAATATGCAGCTTGGGACACCAATACGGTAAAATCAGCTCAAATGAATGCAAAGGATGTAAGTATTCTTTATTGTTCAATTTCAGTAGGAGAATTTAATAGAATATCAAACTGTGAAACAACCTATGAAATATGGCATAGACTTTCTATAACTTATGAAGGGACAGTTCAAGTTAAGAATTCCAAAGTTAGTATGCTTAAACAAAAGTTTGAACATTTCCGTATGGATCCAAATGAATCTATTAGTGAAATGTATGCAAAATTCTCTTCTATTGTAAATGGTTTAAATGCCTTAGGTAAAGTTGTTCTTGAGGAAGATCAGGTATCAAAGATTCTTAGATCACTTCCTCCCAAATACAAGACCAAAGTGACGGCCATTGAAGAAGCAAATGACCTCACCCGACTAAAGATGGAACAACTCATTGGCAACCTAGAAGCTCATGAGGCAACGTTAGAAGAGGAAGAAAGAAGAGAACGTGAACATCAACAAGGCAAAAAGAAGGACATTGCGTTCAAAGCATCAACCAAGGACACTCATGACACAAGTGAAGATGATAGTGAAGAAGAAACTCTCATTGTAAATGGTAAGCAATATAAAAGTTTTAAAACTAATAAAACTTCTAGTGTTTCTTCTTCCAGGTGCTTTGAATGTGGCAAAAAGGGACACATGAAAGGTGATTGTCCAAAACTCAAGAAAGGGAAGAAATCATCTCACAAAAAGAAAGAAAGAGCATATAAAGCTGCATGGGATGATTCAAGTGATGATAGTGATGATGGAAAAGAAGAAGTAGAATGCCTCATTGCTACAACAAATGAAGACGAAGAAGAGGTAAGTCTTTATGATCTACCAAAAGAAGATGTAATTGCTAGTCTTCAAGATACTCATGAGAAATATATTGAGTGCAAGAAGAAACTTAAGAAATCAAATAAAGTAAATGATGATTTAAATGTTAAACTTCTTGCTCTTGTATCCGAAAATGAAAATCTCAAAAAGGAAAAAGAAGATTATGATCTTAAGTTAAAATCGGTAGAAGCTAATTGCAATCTTCTTTCCTTAGAAAAGTTAAACTTGCAAACTCAAGTGAATGATTTTTCAGAAACAACCTATTCTATGTTCACATTTAGATTATGATGAGGTTGTCAAAGAAAGAAACTCTCTAGTATCTGATTTAGATCAAGCAAAGAAAGATATAAACAAGAAGATGAATGATATTGCTAAGTTACAAAGAAATGTAAATGAGTTAAGAGGAAATGACATGCTTGAAAATATTCTGACAATTTCCTCTAGTTATAATGGAAGAAGAGGATTAGGATATGATCCAAGGAGAAATAAAGCATCCAAGACTAAGATTATGTTTGTACCTAGGAACACAATTCATAAGAAGAGAAATGAAGTTGACTCTATTAGCTGTCATTATTGCATGCGTCTTGGACATTATTCATTTTCATGCCCATATAAGAAAAAGAATGATGAGTTAGCTTGGATTTCTAAAACTTAGTAGCTTAAAATTAACTAGTTGAGATTTGACCTAAACTGATTCTTGATATCATAATGTCTTATCTCAACCCAATCGAGCTCTAGATTACATAATCTCTTTTGCTTGAAATTGATTAAGAATTCTGAACATATTCTAGAAACTTGGTCGGTCGAGAATCTGTCGACCGAGTGAACATCCGGTCGAGAAATTGTCGACCGAGCATGTCACTGATTTTCAGACTGCTGTAAAAATTGCTGAATTGTTTTGAAATTGATCAAAATTGCTATCTATTTGACTGTACAATAAAGTATAAATCATGGACATCATCCTTGAAAGTTTATATAAGATTAATTTGGTTGATTTAAGTCAAAAACTAAAATTATGCTTAGTTTAAAGGAAATTTTTGTTATATACTTTTATTGTTCTATCACTACATAGGCAAGCAAAACGATTCATTAGTGATATATATCTTAGAAATGCTTGCAAAGAGCACAATGTTATAAAAAATTTTCAATTGGTATCTTTAAAAGATTTGAAATATTCATCGTGCTTTCATGTTTTTTATTGAATATCACTTAAACATGCATCAAAAATTGTTATGAATGCTTAATTGGAAATCTGCAATTCATGCCTCTTGGGTGAAATATAATTTGACCAAGGGGCTCTATGGTCGTGGTCAAGGGCGACCTAAAATAAGCTTTGAAAAAATTCTTATATGGACATCATTTTAATGTACTTAATCTTAGTATACTTTTGATAAAGGTCAAAATCAAAATTTAAAATCATTTGTGACCTTAGAAGCCTTAAATTGCTTTAATTGTAAGATTAAGGGGGAGCTCATAAAAACAAATTTGATTAAGAAGCTTACAAAAACATTGTAAACATCATTTGGAGCTTGTTACGACCTTAGTATTTTTCTTTTTGGTTATGAAGAAATCTATGAATTTCAGAAAAATGATATATCTTGTACTTAAAGGAACTCTCTAAACATATCGGGGGTTAACATCCCTTGCATTTGGATGGAGACATTTTTATGTACTCTGAGATTAAAGGATTCTCATATCATTTTATGGGCTTAACATCCCTTGTAAAATGGATGAGAAATCAATACATATGCCATGAACCTAACAGGATCTCATATCATTTCAAGGCTTAACATCCTTTGCAAATGATTGAGAAACAAATTGTGACTAAATTAGACAAAAATGATATTAAATCCATGTTCCTAATAGAATATCTATCTAAGGGGGAGCATGGTATAAAATTAAGGGGGAGAAGAAATATAAAATATTTAACTTGGATATCTTTCTGAAATGACAAAGGGGGAGAAAGAATATAAAATCAAAAATATAAATGAGTAAATAAGTTTCATAACATCTTAGCCAGCACTCACTTGCAAAACAAGAATGGCTACAAAAGGTAATCCTCAGGTATGAAACTTACATATTTATATTTCCTTATTTCATATTTAGGAAATGTTTGTCATCTTCAAAAAGGGGGAGATTGTTGGCTAAATGGACATCTATAAATCCCTTTGTTTTGATTATGACAAACATTTCATTCTTATTGATCTAACGAGCTACTTGAGTGTGCAGGATTAAGGTGGATGACAAAGCAACTAGGGAAAATCCACAAGCTTACATATTTATATTTCCATGCAATGTAATCACTGTTGTAAAAACTTGTACAAATATATAATGTACAAGTACTTAGATTGCATGTAAATCAAGCGTTAGATTCTCCCTAGCTAAACACCATATTTAGACAAGTCATCCCATTCAAATAGGATCACATTTGCACACTCATACATATAGTTAGTGCCTAAATTGAAACATTGAAATAGGATCAATCTCGGTCGACAAACTCCTCGACCGAGACACTCTCGGTCGACAATCTTCTCGACCGAGAAAGATCCAAAGTAGCCGTTAGACACAACAGACAAGTTAGTTGGCAGTTGGAGAAAGACGTTGCAAATCACTTGTTCCAGAGAGCCTGTCGGTTGACAAAAGTTCGACCGAGTAGGTGTCTCGGTCGACCATTTGTCGACCGAGATGGTCTCTGACAGCAACTGCAGAATTAATTAATTAACCGTTGTTAAAGAAACAACTTTGTACCTAACGGCTAGTTAAGCACTTAGAACCCCCTAGAAAGTGTCTAGAACGTCCTTAAGCACTTGTAGGCCATTCCTATAAATAGGACATGCCTTGGGACACCTAAATACACCTAAGCTACACTTGTGATATACTTGAGCTTGAATACACATTGGCAATACTGTTTTGAGAAAAAGAGCAATTCCTACATTTGCTATTCATTCCCATTGCTCCCATTTCATGTCCTATAGGCTAGCATCTCCTTACCACAACACTTACACTTCTACATTCATTGGTTAGGAGATCAATACGCTTGATATAGGCAAATCAAGCCTTGTGCTTAAAAGGATAAGTTGTAATTTCTATTTTCCTTCTTGTTCCTTTTATTCTTTGTATTCTCCTTGCTACTCCTAGGGTTGGAGGCTGCGGATTGGAGAAGGTTCTTCTCGGAGGAGAAGGTGGACTTCAAGCTACTTCAAGAAGGCTATCGCACGGGAAGCTACTCCAAGAAGGCTATTGCAACGGGAAGCTACTTCAGGAGGAAGGCTGCTTCAAGGTGGTGCAATTACTTCTAGGTGAAGGCTGCTTCAAGGTTGGGCGATTACTTCTAGGTGAAGGCTGCTTGAAGGGTTTAGGGAGAGAATTGTAATTTTATGTAAAGTCCTTGTGAGGTAATAAAATTTAATTCTTTCCAAATCCTGGTTGGGTAAGCAACCGGGTAGTGGACTGACAACTTTAGTATTTGCTAAAGTTGGAACCACTCTAAATCCTTGTCCCCTTGTCCAATATTCTTGTGGTTGATTGCTTGATTTCAATAATTGTTAAAATTATCTATAAAACTCTATTCACCCCCCCTCTAGTAGTTTTCAACATTATCCTCCGCTTTTTCCCTAACCCTGGAATACCCACCTTAGGGTTTCTTTTACCAATGACTTTAGGACACCTTCTCAATCCCGAGCTTGGTGCCTGGGGTCACCACTCATGGTGCCCTCTAGTCATGCAATATCATAGGCCACCTTCTCATTCATGAGCTTGGACCTGGGGTCACCACTCATGGTGCCCATTGGTCTACGCATATGGGCCTGACTTTTGGCATCATCTATCAGGGTGGCATGTAGGTGCAATAATACATACTTACATTATTAATGTGATAATCATAGTGACTTTATGATTTGCAAGTATGAACATCCAAACTGATAATTTGCATTCAATGCGATTAACCATCCGGAAAATCCTCAGGAAACTAAGGCGATTAACCATAATTAACCATTCCTGAAACTGTACTAGAGCCTTGGGTGGTGGGCCCAGGCGTTACAAATGGTATCAGAGCCATAACCCCTTCAGTAGGTGGGGCCCACATGGACATGTGGCATGCCAGTCTTGAGCCGTGCGGTCTAGGCATGTTGGAAAGGGTTGTTCATGGTTGATGTAGCCATCCTTGCGCTGGTATTTCGTGATCGGGAGCTGGGTGTCGATGGGCCATTCTGGGTCTACACTGAAATGGGGAAATATTATGAGGCCATATAGTTAAGTCTTGACAAGGACGTCAAGAGTCTATGTGGGGGAGATTGTAACATCCCAGGATTTCAGGCCTCAGATAACATGATCTTAAAAGGAATGATTGGAATACCTATATCACCAAGGTGCACCTCCTTTTCTGGGAGACCATCACTAAGAACTCTATAGTTAAGTGTGCTCAGCTTGGAGTAGTACTGGGATGGGTGACCTGTCAGGAATGATGTTACAACCCCAATTTTGGGTTCATTTGTTGAGAAATGTAATTTATCATATTAAATATAAATGAACAAATAATGATGTCTTTGATTGAATACATGAATTTCGTTACAATAGCCTTGATGATTGCTTTGTGGGCTTTATTGGCTATTCGGCCTAATAACAAGGAAATTCAATTAGTGAATGAATAATTAAGTTTTTGAGAAAAGAAAGGTGTGGAAACCTCCAGAAGGTAAAAGAATATAATCCAAAGTTGGATTTCATGCCTCTTGGGTTCCTTGGGTCCCAAGGAGTCCAAAGTTGCATAGAGAATGCAATAAGAAAAGAAAAGACCAATTAAGTATTTCCTTGTTAAGAAAGAAATTGAAAATAATGATAAAATGTGGAAAATATGTGAAAAGAGGTATAATTGAGTTATCCTTGGTGGATTTCGTATCCCAAGGATTCCTAATGATAAAAGGCATACCAATGAAGAAAATAAAAGAGAAATAAAGAGAAATCTTCAAAAAGAAATATTTTAATGAGAAATAAACAAGATAATGTGAAATAATGCATATTGATGCATGTAGAAGGATAATGAGCATTCTTTAAAAGGAATTTCGAATTATTTGAGTTTCTTTGGATCCAAGGAGTCCCAATGAAGAAAAGAAAGAGAAAAATATCAATAATAGAAAATAAGGAGATAATGGGAATACATAATTAATGGATTATGTAATATTGATAAAAAGGAAGTATTTCCTACTTAAGGAGATATATAATTTTGAGGACAATGGATTAAAAGCCAAGAGAAAGGATATTAAAAGATATATTTCTAGAATTTCCTAATAACCAAAGCATATGGATAAACAAGGAAATAAGTAGCAGAGAGAAGATTACTTCTCATGGAAGTAATAGGATTTCTTATGAGAGAGAACTTGTTTCCCCTTGGATGAACGTCCTTGGGTGTGGATACCCTACCTTATATAAGGGTAGAGATTTGGCCAAGTCCAGGAAAATCCCAAGCACTTTTCTCTCCTCTTCTTCCATGTTTTTGTTCATAAACCCTAACTAAGAGGGGATGCATGATCAGGAAGCCCTGAGGTGGAAAGGATGAATTGCAATGTTATCTTGATGCTCCAGGATGCTAGGGCAATGTGTTGCCATCATGGTTGTGCCCTGGACAAGGCACAACAGCAGCCACATGGCTGCATCACCTTCTGCAGGTCGCACGACGACCCTGCTCAAACCAGCAACATGAGACGCGAGTGAGGTGGTGCCTAGATGCGATTGAGGGTGCCAGAGTAAGGGAGGTGGAGGGCGACGAGTTTTGAGCCTAGCGATGAAGGTGGGCGGACCCACAAGATGCAGCATCTCGGCAGAAGCTTGGGTGCCATGAGCTTGAAGAAGATCAGGCTCTTTTGACAATTCTACCCCTCCATGCCGTGCAGAGCTGGCTACTTAAGTAAGGGTAAAGTCGACAATTTGAAATGTTTTCCCAAAGCAATGTTGCATGAGAAAGAGGCTACGTGTCAATTTCTGATTGGCCCAAGTAAGGTTTTATTACAAAAATCATATCTCCTTAATAGTAGCTCGGCTGAATATGCATAAAATATGAAAGTTGCTCAAAAAAATGAGAGGAATCCAATAAAAATATGTTTAGAAGCTAATTCATTTTTCAATTCGAAAAGTGATGGAAGTTATCAACTTTAATACTTTAATGATTAAGAAACCCAATTTTGAGATAATTAATGTGTTTAGTAGGGTTTAATAGATGAATAAAGTTGATATTAACATGTTAATTGTAAAAAGGTACATTAATAACAAAAAGGATTAACTTTTCATGTAATTAGTTTATTTGAGAGTTTCATGTGCGTAAATATGCTTTAATAGGCCTTGAAACCCTAAATATTAGTGAATGAGTCTGTTAATGTTTTTAATTGATCAATTTCATGATTAAAGTTGAAGATATGATAATTTTTAGCTTTCTCGAGTATAAAGATTCCTGATTATGGATAAATTCCCTTAATGTGGAAATTAGGGTTTCTTAGTGGATAAAAGGTAGAATTAATGATAAATAACGTTCATTTGTGATTTAGAGCATAATGAACTATGAATTGATGATAAACAAGCATAATGACTTTGTCATAGATTTAAAAAGGATAAAAATGATAGCTTTAATGTAAAAGAGGCTTAATGGACTTAATTGATGGTTAATTATGCATTAATTTGGAATTAAGGTTATGTGTTTGTAAAAGATAACCTTAATAACTTTCATGAAGTATAGATGAGAAAATTATAAAAAGAGTAAAGGGAAGAAAAACCCTAATTGCAAGTAATCCCTAAAAAGAGGAAGAAACCCTAAAAAGGAATAGAAACCATAAGTAGCAAGATGGTTTGGATATATTTTGATAAAAAAGAATTGAATGTAATTTCAGGACTGAATTGTGTGCTTGCTTGTCTGGATTATTCCTGCACCTGAGTCTGCCTGATAGGTATGTGGTTAATTATGGTTAATCACATTAGTTTCCTGAGGGTTTTCCGAATGTTTCCTTGTATTGAATGTAATCTAAATAGTTGGATGTTCTTACTTGCAAAATTATAAAGTCACAATGGTTATCACAATTATAAAGAAGTGTGTATTCTTGCACCTGCATGCCACCCTGATGGATGATGCCAAAGGTCAGGCCCAGGAGGGTAGACCCATGGGCACCATGAGTGGTGACCCCAGGCACCAAGCTTGGGAATGAGAAGGTGGCCTATGATATTGCATGACGAGAGGGAACCATGAGTGGTGACCCTGGGAACCAAGCTCGAGATTGAGAAGGTGGCCTTAAGTCATTGACAAACGAAACCCTAAGGTGGGTATGCCAGGGTTAGGGCAAAAGCGGTGGAGAATGTCATACTGGAAAGCGTAAATTGGCTTGTTAATTATCTTGATTGTTATCCATAAATGAAAATTTTTTTAGTTGTCCCCACATATCGGCATATTTCGATATGCTGACTGACATTTTGTTTGTCGGCGTTTTTGGTACAAGCTTGAAAAGGACAAACAATAAAGTGGCATATGTGAAATTAATTAAGCGTTAAAGTACAAAAGAGGATTAGTTAGAGTAGACTCATGATGCAGATAGATGTAGATATCACATATTTGAAAAACGTATGCAAAGTTTTATTTTGTACCAGTTTTCAGTTTAGTTAGTAAAATTTGCTAATTGTTCTTGATTATTTGTCAAACCTTTGATCATGTTAATTGAGATAACGACACTGACCTTTTGGCATCCCTTAATTGGGGGTTACTGGGAGGCGGGGTCATTACAATTGGTATCAGAGCATAGGTTCCTCACTTAATCTTTAATAATTATTAAATTTTACAAATTCCATAGAACCGAGGGAGTTATTAGAGGATTGTCTGAAAGATTGAGGTCTCTAGAAAAGTATCATGGCTGGGGGCTGGCAATATTTTCCTTCGCACCGCTAGTCGGAATACGAGGACTCCCGCATTGTGTGACTGCCTGGCCGATGTCTTAGGATATGACTCAAAATAAGATACCTTTAGGACTCTCTCATCTTGTTCATCACTTCTCAACTAAAATTCTGTGAAGGACCTTAAGGATTAGGGTTTTCTCCCTTCTCCTCACCCCCTTGAGGCATGGGTAAGGTTAATAAGGTCTAAGGAATCCTCCATCAAATTAATGAAACACATGTAAATAAGATGTCATGGACATAAGCTTAATAGATTAAGAGCAAACTAATTTATAGATACATGATTAGGTCGTATGACATGAGTTTTCATTGCCCTCAGGAGAGACCTGGGGATATACCTCCTTGTTAGGAGGATGAGTAGAGGGAGTTAGTCTTGGAGGTAGAGACCTCCATTAAAAGTAGAGACCTAGCACATCCTTTGAGGATGATGTTAACCCTAACCCTAAGTGAGGGTTAGAGAGAGAGATGACATGAAGAGTTAGATGTCATGGTATACCAGGTGTTTGGATAGGCATCCCTTGGATGCCACATGAGCCATGAGAAGTTGATGACCGAGCACCTTTGGCAACCCAACCCTACGAAGGGTCGTGCATGTTTGAGCGAAGGATAGCTCCTCCATGGATGAGGTTAGAGAAAAACCTATAGAAACCTTATGGGATGTTGCAAGTAGGATATAGCTTGCACCCAGAGTACATCAGTAGTACGAGAAGTAAGTTAAAACTGAGGCCAGAAGGACAAGATGGATGGCTTAGGAGATAAGCATAAGGGGCTATGGATAATCATGAGCACACATAAGGTTGAGCATAGGCTTCACCCACGTAGAGGTATGCCTGTGAGCTTGATCCTTCATGGAGAGAGAACCTCTAGTAGTATGGCTAGATGTGGAGTTAGCTCTAGAGAGAGAAAGCAGGACCCCAATAGGGAGGTTGGAAGCCTAACACCCCTAAATGTGAGGAATAGTGGGGAGTTGAAGATGATGCGACCTAAGTGGATGATAGTGGTTCCCTTATGCTTGACCCCTGGAGACTGATGATATCTTGGTTGCCTTTAGAGGAACCAAAACCTAGAGAGAAGATGATGCTTCTAGTACATATGTACCTATGGTATAAGTGATTACTTGCTGAGATAAGACAAAGAGTGCCTTAGACCCTGAGGAGGTTTAAGTAACCAGTTGTGAGGCTTTATACCTAGTTGGTTGTCCTTGAGGAGCACTCAACTCTGAGGTGTTTCTCATATAAAAGGATCATGGGAGTATATGACATACCTTGGACATGCTTGATTCATGGTTAAGAGATTGAGCATGCAGTTGGATACCCAAAGGAGAACCTAGGGTTCCTAGGCCTAAGAGGGGAAGCATTGTACCCAATGCTCATGATGAGATTTGAGTCTCTATAGTTTCGAGCATGGTACTCCTCATGTGTAGAGGTAAAGGAAACCCCTTAAGTTAAGTGTATGTTTGATGAACCCCTCATCCCTAAGTTGACTTAATGTTGAGGAAAGAGAACAAGTATGACCTAGCATGGATGAATAGGTGGTATGCTTGTGCCTTAGTAGCTTCTAGGTTAGGCATGCTCATGTGAATGTAAACCCTAAGGACACTTGTGACCTTGTTGTCAAGAGTTATAGTTTCCTCCCATCCTGGGAGAGGGACCCTTTGGTTGGGTGTTTACCAGTTTTGTGGGTTTTATGGAAACCTAAAGAGGACTCATAGGATCTTGACAAGCTAAGTGAAGAGTACATGGTAAGAGAATGAACCTGTAGACCCATAGATAACCATCTCTAGCGCATGTTGGTGTATTACCATGGAAGTAACTGGTATGGGGCCTAGCCAAGGTGAACAGGTTGCCATGACCCATGTGAAGGGATGAAAGACAACCCAGGGAATGTAGAGAGAGATGACGAAGGCTTGGGGAAGGTTCTAAGTCAGACATGTACTATAATAGAATCCTAAGTCTATCCTAGGGTCAGGTAGGGATAAGACCGATGGAAGAAGGAGTTGCCTAATTCCCTAGTTTCACATGACCATAGGGTCGAGAGGTAACAACTATCATTGTCTGAGGGCCACGGGTTAGGAGATTGATCACCTTCATGAACTCATGGGACCCAAAGGGCAGATGATTAGGGCACTCTTTGGATGCATAACGGAAGAGGGATGACCCCTAAAGTGTTGGCACCCTATAGACCTGGAGGAGATGACCAAGGAATGGGTGTGGACCCAAGTAGGTTTGAGACCAGTTTTCCATGGAAGCAATGTTGATATAAAGATGATGGTGATGTGGAGACATAAGTTGCACATCTCAACTTAGATTCGAAGGTGTACTGACAATGTGGGATGTACCATCTCTACTCTTAGAACAAGAAGAACTTTGTGTTTGGATGGCCGCCAAATGTTTATTTCCTCCTGTTATGGGAGGGAGAGATGGGACAGTATGCTTGTCATATGCCAAGGATAAAAGATGATGCAAGTTGGAACATTGCTACGAGGTATGAGGACAGAGATGATAACATACTATGGTGGAGTGAATGATACATGGATGGTTTGCAAACAATAAAAGGTATAAGGTAGTCATCTTATAAGGATGTTTTTTTTAGCATGAGCTATGTGGAATTTGCATGTGATACAAGGAAGAGTTGATCACCAAGAAGATGAGCTCAAAGTGTTCTCAATGAAGATAGAGTTAGAGTTCAAGTTTGAGATGATAAGTGAAATACATGGAAGTGTATGTCTTCAATGATGTGAAGTGTTAATGAATGCTCTGGTTGAGATATATCTGACTAGTTTGGAAAGAGTCTAGAAGAGGTTTTTAGGTTAATCCTCAATTGGAAAAGTGATATGTTTGGGCTAACACTCAGATGTAATGAGATCTGTTGAATAATTTAGTAGTTGTTTGGTTAGCCAGCCTAGTCCTTGATATAACGAATGGATGGTGATAGAACTTCAGATACACTTCTTTGGATAGGAAGGAAACAAAGCCCTGATGAGAGTGGTTAACGGTTTCTGAGAAATTGATCTTGAGGAATCATGACATACAGGAAATCATGATTTTAAGATCACCATACACTGAGGTACTACTGAGATAATGAGTGGTAGCAATACTATGGATGTTGGAGATGAGGCAGCATGTGGTATGTTGCATGCAAGCCAAGAGGTAAAGGACAAACACCAGTGACCCAGTGTATCGATATAGAGGTTAAAAGAGTCCCTAAGAAGGAATGGGAGTTCATCATTATGGATGATGTGGAAAGTCTCCCCTTGACCAAGGAAAGTCATGATGCAATATGGGTTATGGTAGATCTCCTTACCTAGATGACATGAGAATGAAAGAGTGTTGTTAAGAGACAAATAGGGTTGAACTACACATGAGAGAGACAGTTCAACTACACCATGATACAAGTTCAAAAGTTATTGAGTATGACCTAAAGGTTCACTTCCATAAGGTGGAAGTAGGTACATGAAGAACTCGGTGTCAGTATCGCCTATCATCCCTAACTAATGGTTAGTATGATCCAAACTAGAGGGTCTGATGAGAGCAAGTGTGCTTGTTTAGGGTGATACAAAGAGACAGTTCTTAAGATGTGATGTTAACCACCATAGCCTTTATCGAGATGCAAGAAGTTATATAAGGAGGTTGTGTCGGTCACCACTTCATTATGATGATGTTGGTGAAGGAGGCCTCACGAAGGTCAGAATAGAACCACAATGTGTGCAGATAAAGTTGCTTGATCGTGCAATGGCTGAGAGAGAGACCAAGAGTGACATGAGTCACGAGCTGATGCAAAGCAGACTGACATGCAGTTCACTGTGGGAGAATATAATATGAAAATCTGACCCCTCTGAGCTACAGCTTAGAAAGCTGAGTCCCCAATATATGGGCCCATTCGAGATGGATTGGTGGAGAAGGTTGTGTTTAGCCTTACCCTTCAGGATAACATGAAGTATAAGGTGTTACATGAGTCCGATCTAGAGCACTATGTGAGGTACCCAAGCCATGTGATGAGCCCTAAACCTATTCAGCTATTTGAGAGGCTGAAAAGTCTCAAGTCACCTATGAGGGTACGAAATACCAAGGTAAGAAAGAGCTCAGATGGAAGAATATGAGAGGATGAAGCTTCTTGGGAAGAACCATGGAAAGGGTAAAGCCACATGGGAGCCCTGATGGACATAAGAAAGGATTATCCTGTTTGTTTGCTTGCTTGATGGAATTTTGAGGACAAAATTCTTATAAGAGGGGAAGGATGTGACAACCCCAATTTTGGGTTCATTTGCTGAGAAATGTAACTTCTCATATTAAAGATAAATGAAAAAATAATGATGTCTTTGATTGAATACATGAATTTCGTTACAATAGCCTTGATGATTGCTTTGTGGGATTTATTGGCTATTGGGCCTAATAACAAGAATATTCAGTTATTAAATGAATAATTAAGTTTTTGAGAAAAGAAATGTGTGGAAACCTCCAGAAGGCAAAAGAATATAATCCAAAGTTGTATTTCGTGCCTCTTGGGTTCCTTGGGTCCCAAGGAGTCCAAAGTTGCATAGAGAATGCAATAAGAAAAGAAAAGACCAATTAAGTATTACCTTGTTAAGAAAGAAATTGAAAATAATGATAAAATGTGGAAAATATGTGAAAAGAGGTATAATTGAGTTATCCTTGGTGGTTTTTCATATCCCAAGGATTCCTAATGATAAAAGGCATACCAATGAGGAAAATAAAGCAAAAATAAAGAGAAATACACAAAAAAGAGATATTTTAATGAGAAATAAACAAGATAATGTGAAATAATGCATATTGATGCATGTAGAAGGATAATGAGTATTCCTTAAAAAGGAATTTCGAATTATTTTAGTTTCTTGGGATCCAAGGAGTCCCAATGAAGAAAAGTAAGAGAAAAATACTAATAATAAAAAGTAAGGAGATAATGGGAATACATAATTAATGGATTACATAATATTGATAAAAAGGAAGTATTTCCTACTTAAGGAGATATATAGTTTCGAGGTCAATGGATTAAAAGCCAAGAGAAAGAATATTAAAAGATATAATTCTTGAATTTCCTAATAACCAAAGCATATGGATAAACAAGGAAATAAGTAGGAGAGAGAAGATTTCTTCTCATGGAAGTAATAGGATTTCTTATGAGAGAGAACTTGTTTCCTCTTGCATGAACGTCCTTGGGCGTGGATACCCTCCCCTATATAAGGGTAGAGCTTTGGCCAAGTCCAGGAGAATCCCAAGCACTTTTCTCTCCTCTTCTTCCATGTTTTCGTTCATAAACCCTAACTAAGAGGGGTTGCGTGATCAGGAAGTCCTGAGGCAGCAAGGATGGGTTGTAATGTTATCTTGATGCTCCAGGATGCCAAGGCGATGTGTTGCCATCGTGGTCGTGCCCTGGACAAGGCACAACAGCATCCGCATGGCTGCAACACCTGCTGCAGGTCAAACGATGACCCTACTCAAACCAGCAACATGGGACGCAAGCGAGGTGGTGCCCAGATGTGGCAGATGGTGTTGGAGCAAGGGAGGTGGAGGGCGATGAGTTTTGAGACTAGAGATGAAGGTGGGCGGACCCACGAGATGCAGCAGCTCGACGACAGCTAGGGTACCACGAGCTTGAAGAAGATCAGTCTCTTTTGACGGTTCTACCCCTCCGCGCCGGGCAGAGTAGCTACTTAAGTAAGGGTAAAGTGGACAATTTGAAATGTTTTCCCAAAGCAACGTTGAATGAGAAAGAGGCTACATGTCAACTTCTGATTGGCCCAGGTAAGGTTTTTTTACAAAAATCATATCTCCTTAATAGTAGCTCGGATGAATATGCATAAAATATGAAAGTTGCTCAAAAAAATGAGTGGAATCCAATAAAAATATGATTCGAAGATAATTCCTTTTGCAATTCGAAAAGTGATGGATGTTATCAACTTTAATACTTTAATGATAAGGAAACCCTATTTTGAGATAATTAATGTGTTTAGTAGGGTTTAGTAGATGAATAAAGTTGATATTAACATGTTAATTGTAAAAAGGTACATTAATAACAAAAAGAATGAACTTTGTATGTAATTAGTTTATTTGAGAGTTTCATGTGCGTAAATATGCTTTAATAGGCCTTAAAACGCTAAATATTAGTGAATGAGACTGTTAATGGCTTTAATTGATCAATTTCATGATTAAAGTTGAAGATATGATAATTTTAAGATTTTTTGAGTATAAAAGGTAGAATTTTTTATAAATAATATCAATTTGTGAAGCATAATGAACTATGAATTGATGATATATAAACAAGAATAATGACTTTGTCATAGATTAAAAAGGATAAAAATGATAGCTTTAATGTAAAAGAGGCTTAATGGACTTAATTGATGGTTAATTGTGCATTAATATGGAATTAAGGTTATGTGTTTGTAAAAGATAACCTTAATAACTTTCGTGAAGTATAGATGAGTAAATTAGGGTTTAAAAAGAGTAAAGGGAAGTAAAACCCTAATTGCAAGTAAACCCTAAAAAGAGGAAGAAACCCTAAAAAGGAATAGAAACCATAAGTAGCAAGATGGTTTGGATAGATTTTGATAAAAAGGAATTCAATGTAATTTAAGGACTGAATTGTGTGCTTGCTTGTCTGGATTATTCCTGCACCTGTGTCTGCCTGACAGGTATGTGGTTAATTATGGTTAACAGCATTAGTTTCCCGAGTGTTTTCTGAATGTTTCCTCATTTTGAATGCAATCTAAACAGTTGGATGTTCATATGTGCAAAATTATAAAGTCACTATGGTTATCACAATTATAAAGAAGTGTGTATTCCCACACCTACATGCCACCCTGATGGATGATGCCAAAGGTCAGGCCCAGGAGGGTAGACCCATGGGCACCATGAGTGGTGACCCCAGGCACCAAGCTCAGGAATGAGAAGGTACCCTATGATATTGTATGACCAGAGGGCACCATGAGTGGTGACCCCAGGCACCAAGCTCGGGATTGAGAAGGTGGCCTTAAGGCATTGGCAAACGAAACCCTAAGGTGGGTATGCCAGGGTTAGGGCAAAAGCGGTGGATAATTTCATACTGGAAATCATAAATTGGCTTGTTAATTATCTTGATTGTGATAATTAGATTGTAATCCATAAATGTGAATTTTTTTGGTTGTCCCCACATACCGGCATATTCCGATATGCTGACCGACATTTTGTTTGTCGGCATTTTAGGTACAAGCTTGAAAAGGACAAATAGTAAAGTGGTATATGTGAAATTAATTATGAGTTAAAGTACAAAGGAGGATTAGTTAGAGTAGACTCCAGATGTGGATAGATGTAGATATCCCATATTTGAAAAAGGTACGCCAAGTTTTATTTTGTACCAATTTTCAGTTTAGTTAGTAAAATTTTCTAATTGTTATTGATTATTTGTCGAACCTTTGATCCTGTTAATTGGGATAACGACACCGACCTTTTGGTCTCCCTTAATTGGGGGTTATTGGGAGGTGGGGTGGTTACAACAACTCTATCATAGATGTGTTCAGCCAATCATAACAAAACAACTCCAAAATATCTTGTATAAATAGCTTGTTATCGTATGATTGAATTGCATTAATACATATGCATAAATATGTATGCAAAACTTTTATTATGTATGCATTAATACGTATGTAAAACTTGTATAAATAGATTGTTATAGTATGATTGACCTGCAGTATCCTCCGAAATAGTAACATTTATAGGGCAATTTGAATCATGTTCGCCTATCCATACTTCCATACCCCTACAATTAGGACCTAGTGAGGCATGTAGGTCCCTTACAAGCCAACGTGGTACTTTAGGAGGTGGAGGTGGAGGCCGAGATGTAGCGGGTGTCTTCCCTTTGACCTTTATATATAATTTCAGATCAATTAAGTCATATATACACACTAACAAATTAACGTAATGTAAATTTACCACACAATATTAGTATATACGACATCCACTTTGGGCCACATTATCACTCTACCTTCTGTCTCACCAAGCGTTTTAGAATCTGGGTGGGCATATGGTAGTGGAAGATCCCTCCAATTAGGGAGTACATGTATTAGGCTCACACAAACCGCACCAGCTGGTACTCGAGTCCCATTACATATGTCCCCTGGAAGGGCTGGTAAGCTTGTGCCTCTGCAACGATATGTTCTTGACTTTTTAGACAGCATGGCATCAACTCCTACAAATTTACATAAAGAATGTTATATATATATATATATATATATATATATATATATATATATATATATATATATATAACATATCATCTTGAAAAGACTAGCTACTATATATGTCCTAAAAATACTTACAGTCGACGTGCTAGGTGGTGGGTCTATAGGATTACTCCCAACCTTTGCAGTATGAGAAGAGAAACCCACTATAGGTACTGTGTGTGTGGCAGTCTGAGACACCCACCACTTCACCATTGGTTCTTGGATTCACCTATCAATTAACTCATCTACCTATACATGGATAAAAGAAACGTTAGCTTATGATTATTGAATTCTCTTTCGCAATAGAATTGGTTACCTCAACTTGTAAAAGTCTCGCTTTTAGGACAGGTTTGCGCTAGGAAGGCCCAAAGAACACTTTGATGCCCACACCAGTGCCGACACCCCTAACACGTCAATTCATCCCTTGTGCCCTCAGGTATGAACTTGCCTTCCTTCCTTTGCTCGTGTAGCTCCTGTTAATCACCATCAATAGAAATTGGTAAGTAAACATAACAATAATCAATATCGATCGATTTGCTCTAAGAGTTGAATTTTACCATTTTTGCAGCCGCCTCAGCAGTTGCGGGCTTGGTTATATCTCCATTCTTATTTTACCTCCCAGCTATCCACATAGCATGGCGAGGCAGAGGTGTGGGACCAATAGTAGAGGACTCTGCAATCTCTTGAGTAGCAGCGGACTGAGCAGTAGACTCAACCTATAGTCCTTGGTGAATGCATGCATAACCTTTTTAGTAAGCACATTGATTTCGTTAGTAACACTAAAGGTTAATCTTGAATAGGTGAATACATAAGAATATATATTAATTATATTGGGAGTGGTGCTTAATACATTGAATTCATCCATTTTTCTTTGGGTAACAAACTCCTCCCAGTCTTTGGGGTCCAGGTAGTTCCATTTCTCGGGGGTTGCCTTCTTCCTAAATTTATTTTTTAAAGAGAATACAAACAAAAATTATTAGTGTAGAATTAGTCAAAAAGTGATCAATGTCTAGAATTGGAAATCAATCAAGAACCTCTTCTCAGCATTGCGTATGTAATCTTGGGTGAGATTTATCCTATAGTTCCTTAGGACCCTCCCTCAATGTTCCATCATGCATTTACGATGTAGCTTTTCATCCAGATCAAATATACTCTGCAAAATAGAATTGCTATTAACTAGTATCCTAAAAATTAGTAATCTCCAAAAATAGAATTGCAAATAATAATAACTCATGCATAGTTCCTTCCATACTAAGTCTTTCTTCCCCTTAGGAACTTTATGCCAGGATTTTAAAATAGGACTACAATGGCTGCGAGTAAGAACCCCAAGATATGAAATAAATGAGTTGTGGTTCACTCCAACTGGATTTCCTACATGATCAAAACCCACAACCAGTTTGGGTCCATTGCCCCTTTGCTGTAGTAACTTGTTCATCATTGTGATGCCCCTCACTTTCTCAATTTTTTTTTGTTGCTCAAAGTGCCCCGATTTCTTAAGGGGGTACATCACCAACCTAAAATTTAACAAAATAAACACACTTACATGATATAACTATAAATGAACATATAGATCAAAATATAGGATATATTTTTAAAACCTGCATTGTGAGGCGGCACATTGATATCTTCACCCTCACGGTAATCATCATCAGAGGCATCATGCTCATCCTCATCCATCTGAAAGTGTCCTTAAAAAATCAAACATTTAGCAGTTGACATAACTAGAAGATAATTAAACATTGTAAAGTTCACATTTAGAAACATAAAACACTTAAAAAAATATAAACATGCATGCCTCTAATATTGCAATCTTTTATCAATTAACAATCCTTCATTGTGTTCTCCGTGCACATACAGGTCATCATTAGCTTCAATATTTGGTGGTGTTGGCAACCCAATTGAGTATGGACTGGAGTCATCATACTTATCATAGTACTCTTCTTCATCTATAGGATCTTCAATGAACTATCTTTTACCATGAAGAACAACTGACCATTTATCATTTATAGGATCATCGATATAAAATACTTGTTTCTCCTATGATACCAATATGAATGGTTCATCCTTCTCGCGAATCTTTTCAAAGTTCACTAATGTGGAACCTAATTCATCCACTATAACTCCTTTGGTGTTATCAACCCAATTACATTAAAAGAGTGGAATTCTAAAATCTATGTAGTCAAACTCCCATATGTCTTCAATTACACCGTAATATGACATTTTAGCTTCACGTGGACCCTTATCCATTGCACTTGCAAAAAATAATGAACACGCTTGAAGGGTGACCCCGCTATTTTGGACGACAGTCTTATCATCTTGACACATTGTGTAATATGACAATCCATTTATGTCAAACCCTTCATAAGACATAACATTCATTTTTGGTTAAAAGGTGAGGAATTTGATAGTTTCATTAAGATTATATGGTGTTTGAGATAGTTGATGTAAGACTTTATCTTCAAACCACTTAATAAATGTCTTGTTATGCTCTCTAGCAAGCCACATTGAATTGGATCAAGGATATTGTCTCTTGATGAAATTGGTATGTTCCTTGATATAAACACTCACTTCATCAATGTTGTGTAAAATATACAAGTGACCTTGTTCCAACTTCTCACGACTGATTACTTTCATCAGTTATGCCAAAATTCCTTTGCCAAAATGCTCCTCAATATTCTTTTCATTAATAGGAGCATCATTAGCACTCAGAAAGTCATTATAAAATTCATAACCTCTCTCGCCACATAACCCTCAATAATACTCCCTTCAGGCCGATAACGGTTTCGAACATCACCTTTAAAAACGCTCATGTATTTTTCAAAGGGATACATCCAATGCAAGAAAACTGGTCCCAACATTTTCACTTCCCAAGTCAAGTAGACAACAAGATGTACCATGATATCAAAGAACGAAGGAGGAAAATACATATCAAGCTAATATAGAGGTAACAACCACTTCTCTTTTCAATTTATCGAGAGTATCAGGGTCAATAACTTTGCTGCACAGATTGTTGAAAAAGAAACAAAGTCTGGTGATTGCAAACCTTACATGCTTCAGAAAAATAGATCGAATTGCCACAGGCAATATTTGTAGCATTTGAGTGTGACAATAATGAGATTTAAGACCTATCAACTTCAGATCTTTCATTGATACCAATCTACAGATTTGGATGAGTAACCCTGTGGCACCATAACATTTACCAAGAATTCACAAAAAACTTTCTTCTCCTTTATAGACAATGTGTAATAAGTGGGAGGTAAGTATGTTCTCCGATCGCTACTAACTACTTCTGTTAATTTTGTCCTTATTCCCATTTCACGTAGGTCCATTCTAGATTTTATCCCATCTTTAGTCTTACCTGGTATACTCAAGAGAGTATTGATGACGCTATCACAGACATTTTTCTCAACGTGCATGACATCGATACAATGTCTGACTATCAAAGAACTCCAAGAAGGAAGATCCCAAAATATTGAATTCTTCTTGAATAATGATTTGTCACTCCGTGTGGCCATTTTACATTGTGATCTCTTACCAAATTCATTGGCAAAGTCTTTTACTCTTTCATAAACATCCTCCCCTGGTATAGGTTTAGGTGCACTCTGTTCCTCATTCCGTCCATTGAATGCTTTGCACAACCTACGATACAGATGGAATTTTGTAAGAAACCTTCAATGACCAAGATAAATAATCTTACCATCGTGTTTTAGTTGTATTGAATCATTGTTCTCTTCACATATAGGACACGCTTTAGATCCTTTGACACTATATCCAGACAAATTCACATGTGCTGGAAAGTCATTCACAATGCAAAACAACATAGCGTGCAAACGAAATGTCTCTCTTCATGAAGCATCATAGGTCATCACACCTTCACCACAGAGTTTCTTCAAGTCATCAATCAGAGATTCAAGATAAATTTTGATATCATTTCCAGGTTGTTTAGGGCCTGATATCAACAACGACATCATAACGTACTTATTTTTCATACACAACTAGGGAGGAAGATTTTATATAACAAGCATAACTGGACAAGTGCTATGTTGGCTGCTCAATGTCCCGTACTGATTCATCCCATCTATACAAAGCCCAAGTCTTAGATTCTTGACTTCTTCACTGAATTTAGGGTATAATAAATCAATCTTCTTCCACTATGGGGAATCAGACACATGTCGTAGGATCCCATCATTATTTTTCTTAACATCTTCTTGCCACCTCAAATTTTTCGCTTCTATCAGATTGGCAAACAAGCGTTGAAACCGTGGTATTATAGGTAGATACCACATCACCTTGGTAGGAGAACTAGTTTTGGACTCCCCCGAAGTCGTCAATTTATACCTTGACACACCACATGTTGGACAATCTTTCAAATCCACATAGTCCTTTTGAAATAACACACAATCATTTGGGCATGCATGTATATTATTGGCCTCCATACCCATTGGACACAACAATTTCTTTAACCGATATGTTGAGATTGGCAGCTCGTTTTCTTTAGGAAGAATTTCTTTCAACAAAGACAACAATGACGTGAAGCTTTTGTCGTTGCATCTATTGTTAGCTTTCAGCTTATACAATCTCAACACAGTGCTAAGCTTCGTAAACTTACAACCTGTGTATAACGGTATCTCAGCCTCATGCACAATGTTTCTAAACATGGGAGGTGGATCAGTGTGCTCCACAACACAACTATCCAGCATCACATCAATGGTGTCTACTGGAATTAGTTTGTTCACATCTACGTCATCAGAGGAAATTTCTTCTTCCACACGAGCGCTGCTATTGACACCCAATGATTTTAGGTTTGAAATCTCTCCATGCTAGTGCCATTATGTATAGCCTTGTACAATCTTGTTGCACATGACATGACTTTTGATTTCGTCACCAGTGCTGACTTTCAAGTTGTAACCGCAATGCCTACATGGACAGTAGAATCGATCTCTAGGTTGTTTCCTATGTTCCTCAATAAATCTAATAATCTGATCAAGACTAGAAATAAACTCTGGGGTGCAACGATTTGGAGTGGGCATCCATGATCTATCCATCATATGATCAAAGAGAAAACAAGTATATATTAGAACAAGATTAGGGTCTAGGGTTAAAAGATTAGGGTTTATCGTTAAAACTTTAGGGTTTAAGGTGTTATATATAATAAATGTGCACCACCTATCACATTCTTGAACACCTAATCACACTAGTAAGTGTATAATGTGTATTGAGTTTTCAAGAAAATTTCGGCAACATTTCCCCGATGTTCTCCAAGTACATATGTACTTAGAGAACAAATGGGGAAATGCTGCCGAAATTTTCTTGAAAACCCAATACACATTATACACTTACATCCTAAATAAGATTAAGTGTTCAAGAAAAGTCCCAAACTAGGGACTATCCAAGATTTACTCCTAATGAGTAAATCTTGGACGGGTTTCTAGGCTAACATAATATAACACTAGTCCCTTGTTCACAGCCCTATTCAATACACAATTTTCTTATAAAAACACTTGTGGATAGCCATAACAACATATTAATGCTTCCTAAATTAATCAATGTATTATTTTATCACACAAATTGATGTGGGTATAACATACCAAAAAACTCAACACGTCACAACATAAACATGTCCTTAACCTAATATACAAATATTTGTAACCAAACTCGTGGTAGCTATACCATAGAAAATAAAGTAGCATGCCTAATATATAACAAAAGCAACATTTTTCTAGATTGTTATAACAATAACAACTCCTAACATTTTTCCATTTTAATAGCCTTATGAGCATATACCCTTATCCAAACCAACGACTAGCATGAGTAGAGGTTATTCATAACAACATATGTAGTGGAGGAAACTTTGGTAGGCTTCATTCTCTTCTTTAGATTTCACAAACTCCATGACAGACGAGGTCGAATGGATGAGCGATGGTTTAAAATCTTGGTCTAATATTTGTGTAGGTCTGGATGTGATTTGACTAGGGGATAAACGGATATCTTTCCCATCCTCTTTGGCTCTTTCTGTGGCCCTGGGTTGCATACCCCCACCATATCCATAACCTATCACCCATCAACTTCTGGGTAACCATGGTTGGTGTTTCTAATCACCATTCAAATCAAAATATCAATACATGTGGTCGTCGGATCATGTTTAGGATTAAACACTCAAAAAGTCAACAAATTATATAAGATAGGGTTTGTAGGGTAATATGTCTCAATTAGGTTAACAACGAGGATTCACGTGTAATTTCCCATATAGTTTTGCAATAATATATAGTCACATAATAGTCACATGTGTGATATTGCACATGCAAATTTTCTAGGGGTGAAATCACTAGAGTTTACCTTAACCAACGTACAATAATCACTACCTAAAAGTGGATGGATCTTATAGTTCAAAATCCCAAAGGACAATGTATCTAAGAATCGACTAATCAAGGTAAAAATACAATAACTAATATTTAAGATAAAATCTAGATTGATTGATTGTTCTAAGGTTTTGATTAATAAAAGGGTTGAATTAAATATTGAATATTCTAAGGTTGTGATTAATAAAAGGGTTGAACTAAATATTGATTATCATATGCAAGTAACACATGGTGGAATGAATTTCACCATCACTACCTATCATTCAATGTCTTACTGCATCATATTAAGCATGAACATATATGTTGAGGTCGGTTAATCCACTTTTGTTGTTGGGGTTAAAACATAGATGAACATCACTCTAAGCTTGCTATCGCATTACCTAGATATCATACATAGATTGCCTCATAAAGCATCTATCTGAAGTTGCCATCAAAGGTTTAACAAAAAATGATTGAAATGTTAGATCTTGGGAGTATCTATGAGAAGAATGGAGAGGTAAAGAATAACACCCCCTTTTCAAAGAAGCAAATAAGCATGTAACATTGTAGAGAACCAACCAAGAAGCAAGCCCAGAAAAGACTCGACCATCACTCATCGAGTGAGAGGGGAGCATCAACAAAGGAAAAAACAAACAACCAGCAATGAGAATCCAAGCCTAGTAGCAGATGCTACTACTTCCATATGTGCAAATACCCTAGAGGAAAAAGAGGAGGAAGAAGGGTACCTGTCGCTCGGTGGCGGCGGCGGTAGGTGTGGCGGCAGTGGTGCGACAGGAAAGCAAGGTGTGCGACACACAATAGGCGACCAGGCAGAAAAGCACTAGGCCGGCTACAGAGAGATCAACGGTGGCGGTGGCAGGTGTGGCAACAGTGGTACGGTAGGCGAGCAAGGCAACAGAGCACTAGGCGAGCAACGGCAGTGGAGCACTAGGCGAGCAACAAAGAGATCGGCGGAGGAATCACCAAGCCTAAGAATGTCAAGAATGAAATAGAGAAAGGGGAAGAGTTTGTTTTGTGTGGGTGCTATTAAGTTAACTATAGACGTCAGTTATTATAAAAAAATGAAACTTAAAACAATAGGTGTTATGTTCAATGATAGTCGTCAGTTTCAACTAGAAAAACTGATGTCTATCTACATATACCGACAAAAAATCTTCTCGAATTATGACCATAGTCATCGGTTTCCGTAGAAAACTGACGCCAAAGGGGGGGTAAAAATTTCCATGGGGACATCGCGTGAAAGCACTTCTGCATCAGTTATGGCAAGAAAACCAACGACAAAAATTGGCATGATTTCCTGTCTCACGAAAAACCTTTCGTCGTCAGTTTTTTGGTCAACACCCGACGCCATATCTGAAATTTTGGAGGTAATTTTTTTGCACTAGAAAAAATTGGATTTGGCGGGTGATTTTAGGCATCAGTTTCTTATTGCGCAACAGACGCTAAATAAAAAGTGATACATGTGTCTGGCCTGTCATCACATATAGATGTCGGTTTGTGTATTCAACCGACGTTGTAGTGTTTAGGCATCAATTTCTTGGATAAAACCGACACCTGTAAATGTGACATTATAAGTCATTTCTGTAGTAGTGTATAAACAAAATATACCTTTCTTGAATACTTTTCATAAGGTATATTTTTAGAAAAATATGAGAATCACTAGAAATAAATTGATTCATTGATTTGTTTCTTATCTGACTTATCTCTTTTTATTTATCCAAACTATTTCACTACATTATAAATAGATGCCTGTCTACGGTGCTTAAATACTAAAAACTTAGTATGGGCTTCATGTCATTTCCAACTTTTCTTTTACTTGCATCTCTTGTACTTCCAATTCATCAATCGTTCTATTTTCTTAATCCTTTTCATATTGTTCACTCATAGTTCTGAACTAGATCCCACATACTTTAAATTGCTATACTTTCTCTAATTGTTCAACTAGAGTATTATCTTTCAATATATCATCACTACTCTCACATAAAATATTTGTCATTATGTTTAAGATTCAAAATAGTCATTTCCTTGTATTGTGTTCATGTTAAGGAATTTAAATTACGCATCATTATGATCATACTTATCCATTTCTTTAATAAGATCCAAGATACAAGAATACATTCATATGGAAAATAATATAATCAACTCAAAAAGAAATATATGGCATACACCTTCTTGACCATTTGATAGAATGTCAAGTTTCAGAACAAGCTATTTTGACTTAGTCCATGTGGCCCAATGATTTCATATGCTCATTTTCTTGCACCACTGAGGATTCATAAACTATTATTAGTATAGTACATGTTTAGTATTACTTTCTTCATTCTAATACTTTTCTTGTATATAATTAACTCTATGAACATCCCTCTTACTTGAATTTGGTTTCATTTATAGTAAGTACCACTCCTCCTCATTTTACTATCACATAAAAATAATTAAAAAATAAGGACATTTTCTAGTATTTCAAATTCTATTCTTCAATATCCATCGAATACTTATTTCTTAGCAAGTATACTATTCTTTTCTTGTCTATATTTAATCATTTCTCATCAAATAAAATTGACTTCTAATCATTTTCTTTCTAATATTTTCTTTTGATATTTAAATATGAGTTTATTCTATATATATATATATATATATATATATATATATATATATATATATATATATATATATTCAGTGTTTCATTCATCATCATCATCTCCTTCCTGTGTATTATTCCTTCCATCTACCATTAGAATTAGTCAATTCTCATAGAAATATCTATGCAAATTAATAATTCATCATATATATGGTTCTCACTATTCCCATGGACTAAATTTCCTAGTCAATATTTTCGTAGTTAACTTCACCTCAATAAACTTAGTACATGACTTTTTCTCCATCTCAATTCATATGAATCATGCATGGGAAAAACTTTATCTTTACATCATTATATATTACATTAAAAAAATATTAATGATTTTGAGATCATGAACAAGGATCTTTCTTTCCCTAAATCCATGTATACAAAATAGATAAATATATTGTTACTGTGTAATTTTTTTCAGATGAACAAGAAGTAAGGTGTATAATGATGTAAACTTTGATAGATAGCCTTATTTTTTAGAAAAACAAAATCATCCTTGAAGAAATTATAAATTTTGTATCTTATTTAATGATTTCAATTCACTTTGTTTCAAGATAAGTACAAAATTTATATAGTGAAGAATGTAAGACCTCTCTAACGACTGAAGACGTATATTAATCATATGATTTTCCTTAAAAAAGGAACTTATGTGCAGTTTACAAAGAATTGGTGTACTAGTTGAAGAGGAACTTTTGTGCAAGTTTGAAATGTATTTTCGACCTAGATGAGGAGGAACATATGTTCAGATTTAGTAGGAACAAATGTGGATATTAATAAGGAACCTATAAGTTACTTCATGACATATTATCTAAGATACTATTATGCATACATTTCATATGGGAAACACCAACAATGAAATGGTCACTATTTTCAACTTACAAAAATTTATGAATTTAATCATACTCACAGATGTACCATTATTCAAAAGAGAATATACATGGTACTTTTAGTTGTATGAACTCTCATTTTCCCATTTCCCAATGCCTTCTACAATTTCAAAGTACATGTATGCATATGGGCGTACATAGCTGAGGAGAAATAAGAAAACTAGACCAAGAATGATTTATTTAAGGCTATAAGTATTCTATAATGACATCCATCATTATTCTCAATTAAAATGATTTCCTTTAATATTTTGGGCCTATCTCCCACACTCGAAGGTTTAATTTTCTTTTCAAAAGAATAATGTGAGATATTTTCAATCAAATCATGTGGATGTTTTACATTACTACAACAAAAATGTTGCCTTCAATTTTCATATTTGTACTATGATTCTGTCATTATGGTCTTCATCCATTATTCCTACATGGTGGTTTAGCATCATTCTTGTGGTGTGTTAATTGTCATATATAATTAATCAAGTGCTTTTACTACAAACAAAAGATAAGATAAGATAAGTTTGCTATATAAAATTATTGGTTTTATGCACTAAGAGAGATCATGTGATGATTACAATAGGGATACATTGTATATTATTTCATTATTAATAAAATGAAATTCCAAATAGCATGTTTGTTGCTATATTAAGATAATTAATATTTGTAGTAATGTACAAAGAATGACTATACTCAACCACACATGGGTTGGTATGAGAACCTGAACATGATATCATATGTATACCCCAGATTATTCATTCGTGTTATATTCTGAATCGATCATTATTATAGATAAAATTGCAGAGCAATTATAAAAAATACTAGTGCATATGCTCAATGATGACTATGTCTTTTTACTCATAATATTGGATACCAATTCAGATGCATTGGTATTTGTTAGAAAATAGGTTGAAACTACACAATCCCACTTTGAGGATGACACACAGATGCAATGTCATGCCTGTCAGAGTCATATCTCAATGTGACAATGGGGATTGTGATCCTTAGACCAAAAGTCACAACAATGTTCTCATGTTTGTCTGTGTACTTTAACATTATCCATTCTGAATATGAATAAGGATTGACATAAATGTAGTGATTGATTTCACTATGTCTTGTTAATTATTCTAAGTGATGCATATGCAATTTGTCCCACCCTTGTGTTGATATCGTTTCTAGTTGATAAGTGAGACTATGGTATGCATGACCATGCTCATGTGATTCAGTACATGATATTGAGCTGACACAATCTCATGCTACTGTCTAATAAAACAAACATTTATTTAATGTTAAGATGCTAACAACTCCATGACTCATTTTAATTTGGATATCTGAGAGAAAGGGATTCTAAGGTGATCATAACATTGCTTGCTTAAATGTTAAAGTTTTCTCAAGTTATTCCAATCACATATGTAGAAATGACGTGTTCCTAGACACCTCTCTTTGCTTGTAAATTTATGAAAACCACTTCCAACATAACATGGAACCTACAAGGTCACACATTGTAAAGACCCCAAATTTCAACCCCTAAAGGATGAACTTGTGGATTGTTATCTTGGTGTTAGGAACACACTTTCAACTATGGAAGTGAATATAATTATAAACCATGAAAAATCTAGATGAAAAGACGGAAACAATAATCCTATGTATAATAGTACATTTATAAAAAGAAGATTTAAAACATTCTAAAATTAAATTTAGAATTTACAATGAAAGTATCCACGTGCTCAGAAAAAATATCTTCAATAGGAGCATCCTAAGAAATTTCTCAAATCTTCATCTTCTTGTCATATGTTGTAACTGTAAAACTACACAACAAGAATCAACACAAGTGTGCTGAGTACTTGGGCACAAAAATAATGTACTTAATAATATTTTTGGAAGTAAAATGTCTATATATATTTCAAGATCATAACTCACACTTTTCTCTATAACCTGCTCAATTCATTTTTTACTTAATATGTTTAGTTGCATGATATTACTACGATGGTACCATACACAACATCATATCATATTATGCCATTCCAGCTTGGAGCTACCAAGTCAACCTTTTACACAACACACTTCTACTTGAGGTTGGTATGACTTTTGTGTCCCCGTGAGCTTACATCTATTGCACATATAGTCAACTTATATCATTATGTTTGTGGTTTGAAAACACTAGAAATGTGATGTAATGCAATATGGGAATCACCATAGGGAGACCATATACATGAAATTGAATGCAGTTAATATATGTCGAGTAGTTATTCTGTATAATCAAATGTTTCATCCAATTGCAAGGCTACCCATCCCCGAGCTATCACGATGCTAGGGTTTCCCGGCTGTGGAGGCGGTGGCCACGGGAGTCGTGGTTTCGGACGTGGTACTCCCCACGTCCCTCCAATCACTGGGGATGGTGAGTCATTTGTCATCCCTGGCCCTCCCCCATCAGGGGTCACTGAAGACAACACGGTGATGGACTTTGGTCTCCCACTGCAGTAAGGATCCATTTCCTATAGGGACGTGATGACTAGCCGCTCGACCAGGGCGCCCGCTTCAGTGGGGCAGGTGTCTCTGGATCTGCTGACTCTAATAGATATACGTGTAGAACTCAACGGATCGATCCCATCCATCTCCGTCAACGTTGCAACGCTTCAGGCCTTGTTGGAGCCATGAAAGTTTTCAGTGATAATCAAGGTGATCGGAACCACAGTTACTTTTGATGCACTTATGAACATGATCCCTATCTTGTGGCAACTCACGAATGAGTTTTGGGCAATTGATCTGGACAAAGGCTACTACAGAATACAGTTGGCTAACAATGAAGACTTCATCCGCACCTTGATCGGAGGGTCGTGGATGATCTTTAACCAATACTTGTTTGTACAATCTTAGTCAAAGGAATTTAGGCCATCCAATCTGATTCCCCACAAGCTGGTGGTCTGGGTAAGGGTCCCCGACCTACCAATCTACCTTTTCCAAAATCAACTTCTCTCAAGCATTGGTGATCTGATTGGTAAGACCATCAAGATAGACACTACAACTCAATATGGGCACCTGAAGAATTTTTCCCGGATTGCTATCGAAATTGACACGGTGAAGCCTCTCCTTCCTGCAATCATGCTCAATGGTGAGCATTACAGATTGGAATATGAAAACCTTATGTCATTTTGTTTGGAGTGTGGTCATCTAGGACACACTGAGGGTGACTGCAAATTCATCCCTAGCTTCCCTAGCATTAACACATCCTTTTCATCTAGCACGTCACTAACGATTTCTACACATTACTGTGCTAATATCCATCCCATGATGCCAGAAAGAAGAGGCACAAACAAAAAGAAGCCATTGTCTCATCCGGATGCGAGCACGAAGGGCAACACAAAAGTGTTGCATGTTGACAACTCTACACCACATCAGGAGGTCCCCTCTAGTCAGGCTACAGATACCACTAAGGGCATGTGGGAGATAGTGATGTCTCGTAAACAAAAGAAGAAGTTTGCAAAGTAGCACACAATGCCCAAGTCTCATGGGAAAGGTTGGTGACCATTAGTCCCATAAGGTTCCCCTGCCGCTGCTAACATGGGCGGTGACAACACCGTGGTGACATTAATAGACAATGAAATCAGTGAAAGGAGGAACAACACAACCATCACTGACTTATTTTGATTCTAAGCATCAAGCCCCAATACTCAGCCATCTGCTTCTACTGGTTTCTCACTGGGTGTGCATGGCGCTGGTAGTGGGATCATTCTCCACAATAGAAAGGTGGCTAACCAAACGGTTAGCCCTGGACGTGAGCATAAGTAGGGGAAACTCACGCAACTCGTGGGCAACATTGACTTTATTGCCAATGCAAAGAAGTCCCTTATTTTTGATAATGAAGACCCTGGCCCAGATGAGGCTATGGAGGCGATAGATAATACTCAAGGCCTACTTGCTACCATTAATTAGGCAGTCCTGCTTGCTCCTACCTTCTGTGTTATCTGAATGACTAACATTATATGATGGAATATCCAAGGAGTTGGAACCAAGGATAAGATTACTCTTCTCAAGGAATACAAAAGAAGATATAAACTCCATTTTCTAGTTATTATCGAGCCTCATTGCAATAGTATTAAGGTCGATAGCATCATCAAGAAGCTCGGGTATGTTGGGTTTTAGGGGAGACAGAGAAGGCAGCGGAAACAAAAATTTTCTTCTCCCCAAACCCAGTATAAAGGAATCACGTCATCGTCTCTACAGTAGGAAGGATGGTTTGTAGAGACATACCTTGTCCCGAGGCTTGTTCGGTGACGTTACCTTGCGGCTTGCGTGATCTTCACCTCCGGTCTTGGACGGTGTCTGTGCAGCTCCTGGTCTCACCGGGACAGTCTAGATTGACAGCTGTCCTCTGAGCGGAAGAAATCTCCCACCTCTGAAGTAGTCCACACGGACCACCTGGAACATCGATCTTCTTGTCGCACAAGGCACTGGAAGGAGTCGTACCCTCCTGTCGGCGTACTAGTCACCGACACACTCTCCTGCAACTAGTTGCCTTTTTGCAATTATCTTTCCCTTGTTATGCCTCCCTTATCGAGTACCACTTGATCGGGCTCTCCTGGTTACCACAACTAGAGAGAACGACAACTTTGCAGAGCAACTGGTGTTCTGAGTTGTACTTTGAGAAACCCCTAATACCCCTATGTTCACACCTGAACTGATCATTTGAGACACCTGAGCCGATGGGTTCAAGCATGAGCCGATCGATTCGTGGTCCTGATCAGTTCCCGGTTGACTTTTCCTCTTTTGTTTCGAATTGATCCAAATACCAATCCTTGTTCTAATCAAATTGGATAAGTGAAACAAAAGGAAATTTCTTGCTGACCTGACTTTCCCAACTTGCTCGGTTGGACTAGTTGAGCTTATCGGTTCAACCCTTGAACCGATCGATTCGGCCTGCCCTGAGTCGATCGGTTCATCTCATGAGCCGATCGGTTGGGAGTGTAGACTGCACAAAATTAGTCAATTGCAGTTTCAATCAATCTGATACTCCATTCAATCGGTCCAACAACTTGAACACTATGATAATGAGCTATCAATTGATAGAGTGTTTAATTGAACTACTAAACTCCTTTAGTAATCAATCTAAACATTGTTTGTGGATAAACTCATCTTCCAGGTTAAATCCTATGTGTGTGACCCTATAGGCCCATTTCACATTAGTAGTGAAAGTCCATAACACTTATGACTTCACAAGCAAAGAGCGGTGCCTAGTCGCACATCAGTGCAACCCAAGTGAAATAGAAAGTTGGAGAACAACTTTTAATCCTACAATCTGTGAATGGTGTTACAGCGAATGTATAATTCCTTTGTCATTGATATCCCGAATGAACTCAAGGCATGGAACAGTCATCTTGTCAACATTCATTCACATTCTTGATCTCTGAGTGGATTGGAGGAGATATGTATGACATCAATATCACATATTGATTCACACATGTGTGCGCACACCTATCTCAATCTTACTCATCAAGCGGCCATGGATATCAAACTCCCTTAGGAGGGACAAATCCCATATCTATCACTCACCCCTCAAAAGCCCCATGTGTCAAAGCCACCCAATCATCATCTTTATAACAACCCATGTTTCAGTACTGTGTTTGATGATGTCAAAGTGTACCTGTAATGACCCTGCCTCCCGGTAACCCCCAATTAAGGGAGACCCAAAGGACAGAGCCATTATTCAATTAACAGGATCAAAGGTTCGACAAATAATCAATAATAATTATGAAATTCTACTACTAAACTAAAAATTGGTATAAAATAAAAACTTTACTTAACTTTTAAAAGCTGGGATTTCTTAACTTCTATCCATGAAGAAACTAATCTAACTAATCCTCATGTGTACGTTATTTCTCATTCAGTTCCACATATGCCACTTTATTGTTTGTTCTTTTCATTTGTACCTAAAACGCCGTCAAACAAAACGTCAGTCAGCAAGAAGCTAGTATGTGGAGAAACAATAATTGTGCAACTATGTTAACAATGTAGTCAACCAAATATCATTTAACATCTAAGATTACGTTTTAAGCAATACTACTCAATCCTTGCCTATCCCCTATCTCTATACCGTCCCTGTTGTGGACATGGATACTACATCTCTCATATGGTAGATCCTTACCCCCATGGTCCTACCACATAGGTATCCAATTCCTAGGGTTATGGAGTCGCATGGTCCTACCCAAATGTAGCTCAATCCCTGACTCATGATGACTTGATGGACCTACCCAATTGGTAGCTATTTACTAAGTCATTTAATGACCTGATGGACCTACCCCATTGGTAGCCATTTACTAGGTCAATCCATTAGGCTACAAAGGGGACTAGGATCTGAGCTAGTAGGAACACCTCTTATGTGATAGTCATATTCACATTATAATTTGCATGAATTAAAATCATCCAAAAATTAATTCAAGCCACGATGTAAACATCAAGAAAATCCTCGGCAAACTAATACGGGATAATCATAAGCGTAACCACATACCTGTATCGCAGGTTTGGAGACAGAATTTATGTAGAGAGAGAAAGTCCAATCAAGCAAGCAAGGTGCACAGAAATCCTAAAATAAACATTCCAACTTCCTTTTATCAATATTTATCCAATTTCATTTGTATTCCTTAGGATTGCTATTCCAATTTTAGGGTTTCTTGAAAATTAGGGTTTCATTACCTTTTTCGCAATTTTATTTCACTTTTATCAAAATATACATCAAACCATAATTTTCTTATCTTACTTTCCATTAAGATTCTTAAGATCAGGTTTGGTCCACAAAAACCCTAATTTTCGGATTACTCTATCTTTTCTTTTCTTTTTCTCTAATTTAGGGTTCTTCAACATATTAATCAACATATTGAATTAAAAACCCTAAACATGCAATTATATAATCAAATCAGGTTAAAAACCATCTAAATCATTAATCAAGTTAAAGATGCTCGAATTAAACTAATTGCAAGACTAAGTATATCTTTTATCAACAATTAGGGTTTCTAACCACAAATTTAAAACATTTTCTAACCAAAATATGCATTTTTGCAAAAAGAGATAGATTTAGGCCTTCAAACCATTTTTAACATATTCCTCATATTTTTTTGATCATTTTTTATGTATAAATTTTCTTCATCTGAGTTTCTTATTAAAAGATACAATTTTTATAGGAAAAACCCTTTTATTGATTTATTGGATATATTCTGGAAAAATGAGAGACGTCGGATCCATGGTCCGCTGGTCCACTCAGGATCTAGCATCCCGGATCGTGCATGCCCTCTCTATGTAAACAAAAGATCAAATTGTCCATTCTAACCTTGGCGCGACTGAAGGGAGTGAGGGGTAAGGAAGTAATTTTACGAGAGGCGTTCTTCGACCTCGCGTCGTCTCCTGTTGTGATCCGATGGTCAACCTTAGGGTTGACTTTGGGCTCCAGACCTCCTGCGAGCGAGCGGATTGTACAGGGAGCTTCGTCTCCCTCGGCCGAAGCTGAAGACGACCTCTATTGATCACCCGAGCCTTGCCAAGCCGCCTCCCCTACTCGCCGGAATCTGGCAAGGTCTGTTGCGTCGACGAGGGTCCAGGTTAGGGTTGCTGGCGCAATTGAAAGCGCAAAAATGCTTCAAGCGATCTTCCGCAGAGGTTGGAGTAGCCAAAAAGGATGATGGTGTCTCCATTCAACCTCCCCTATATATAGGGTCGAGGCAGTCCCTGCTAGTTTGGGCGTTTTCCAAAACCGCGACCAAACCTAGTCAAACCAGGGACCTTTCCCTTCGGTTTCATCCCCTAGATCTAAAGGAACGATTGCCAGGCTTGCTTATGCTATGGATTCTCGAGAATTTAGGGTGGGAAATCCTCCCTGTATCCAACAGAATCCCAGTCCTATCGAGACTTAGACACTACACGTCCATCATTGGATGAAGATCCAATGGACCATATCACTTGCGTTCAAAGCAAAGGAAAGCTTTATTCCATTCATTCAAAATTAATTCCCAAATCGAATATAACTTGAAAAATTGATTCCTCCCAAACCATAACTCCTTTCTTTCTCAAATTTTAAGGGAAGGTTCCTTTTAATATTGCCTAGCTTTGTACGAAATTTTGGAAACAAAAAGCAATGGATGGGAAGGCTTCTTTCTCTCCCAATTTGCTCATTAATTAGTCCAAATTAATTGATATTCCTTTTTCCTTTGTCATTATCTTGTTATTTTGAGTCCCTTGGACCTCAAGAAATCATAAAGGCATGGATTCCCATATTGGGAGCATCTATTTGCCTTTATCCTTTTATTTATGTCTATTTCACCTATTTTCCTTATCTTTTTATTAAAATATCCTTTTTATTTTCAATTTCTTTCTTAATAAAGAAATAGTTATTTGATCTTTTCTTGTATTATTGCCTTTTCTTCGCAATCTTGGATTACTTGGCACCCAAGGAACCTAAAGGTACGAAATCCATCCTTGGATGACATTCTTTTTCCTTCTAGAGGTTTCCATATCTTTCTTTTCTCAGATTCTTAATTAATTAAATTTCCCTGTTATTGGGCCCAATAGCCAATAAAGCCCACAATGCAATCATCAAGGCTATTGTAAATGAAATTACATCATTATTTGTTCAATATGAGAGTTTACATTTATCATCATATGAACCCAAAATTGGGGTTGTAACATCCTTCCCCTCTTATAGGAATTTTGCCCTCAAAATTCCACCAAGCAAGCAAACAATTCATGATAAACCTTTCATATGTCGATCATGGCTCCCATGTGGCCTTACCCTTTCCATGGTGCTTCTTAAGAACCTTTATCATCTCATATTCTTCCATCTGAGTTCTTTCTTACCTTGGTATATCATGCCCTCATAGGTGACTCAGAACATTTTAGCCTCTTAAAAGTTGAATAGGTTCAAGGCTCAACACATGGCTTGGGTACCTCACATAGTGCTCTAGATTAGACTGATGGAACACATTACTCATCATGTTATCCTGAGGGGCAAGGTTAAACAACTATCTCCACCAATCCATCTCAAATGGACCCATATATTGTGGACTCAGCTTTCTCAGTTGTAGCTTAGAGGGGTCGGATTTTCACATCACATATTCTCCCATAGTGAACGGCATTCCAGTCTGCTTTGCATCAGCATGTGACTCATGTCACCACTGGGCTCTCTCTCGGCCATTGCACGATCAAAATGACTTCATCTACACACACTATGGTTCTTTTCTGACCTTCGTGAGGCCTCCTTCACCATCATCATCTTAATGAAGTGGTGACCGACACAACCTCTCTATAAGACTTCTTGCATCCCGATAAAGGTTATGGTGGTTATCATCACATCTTAAGAACTGTCTCTATGCATCACCCTGATTGAGCATACCTGTTCTCATCAGACCCTCTAGTCTAGATCATACTTTCCATTAGTATGGGGTGATAAACTGTACTATCATTGAGTTCTTCATGTATCTACTTCCACCTCATGGAAGTAAACCTTGGTCATACCCAAGAACTTTTGAACTCTCATCATGGTGTGGTTGAACCATCTTTCTCTCTTAAGTAGTTCAACTGAATCTGTCTCGTGACAGTACTCTTTATTTCTCATGTCATCTAGGTAAGGCGATCTACCATAACCCATATTGGATCTTGACCTTCCTTGGTCTAGGGGAGACTCACATCATCCATAGTGATGAACTCCCATTCCCTCTCGGGAGCTCTTTATACTTTATATCCATACACTGGGTTACTGGTGTTCGTCCTTCACCTCTTGGCTTGCATGGCCACATGTTACATATATTAGGCATCCAAATCTTTACCATCACTTACTATCTATGTAGTTTCATGGTGTATGGTGATCATGATTTCCTCAAGATCGATTCCTCAGAAGCCCTAAACCACTCTCATCAGGGTTTTACAACCATCCTTCTACCACATCAAGGTCTAGGATGGCTATGCAAACAACCACTAATCTTGTTCAACATATCTCGTATGTCTGAGGGTTAGCCAAACCTATCTCTTTTAGCCTAACAACCTCAACTTCTTCTAGCTTCCATCTAAACTAGGCACTATATCTCAACCAGAGCATTCATTACCACTTCTTATCCTTAGGTGTTAGGTAACATACACCTCCATGTATTATACTTATCATCGCATCTCAAACTCTGAGTTGGTCTTCATCAAGAAGCTCTGAGCTCATCCTCATGGTGATCAAACTCAACCTTAGTTAACTTGTAAATTCCACATAGCTCCTGATGAAACATCCTCATAATCTAGCTACATTACTTCTCTTAGTGTTTGTAAACCATCCATGTATCATTCACTCCCCCAAGGTATGTTACCATATATGTCCTCATACCTCGTAGCAACGTTCCAACTCGCATCATCTTTTACCCCTGGTGTATGGCATGTGTACTGCCCCATTTCTCCCTCCCATAACAACATGAAATAAGCATTTGGTGGCTGTCCAAACACAAAGTTCTTCCTGTTCCAAGAGCAGAGATGATACATCCCACATCGCCAGTACACCTTCAATTCTAAGTTGAAACATGCAACTTATGTCTCTACATCACAAACATCAAAATTAGTTCCATGCAAAACTGGTCTCGAACCTACTTGGGTCACCACACAATCCTCAGTCATCTCCTCTAGGTCTATAGCGTACCGACACTTTTGGGGTCATCCCTTTTCCCTTATGCATCCAGAAAGTTCCCTACTCATCTTCCCTTTGGGTCCCATGAGTCCATGAAGGTGATCAATCTCCTAAACCATGGCCCTCAGAGAATGATAGTTGTTACCTCCCGACCCTATGGTCATGTGCAACTAGGGAATTAGGCAACTCCTTCTTCCATTGGTCTTATCCCTACTTGACCCTAGGACAGACTTAGGATTCTATTATAGTACATGTCCACTTAGAACCTTACCCAATCCTTCATCATTTCTCTCTGCATTCACGACTGACTTTCATCCCTTCATAGGGGTCATGACAACTTGCCTACCTTGGTCAGGCCCCATACCGGTTACTTCCCTAGTAACACATCCATATGCACTTAGAGATGGTTATCTATGGGTTTACAGGTTCAATCTCATACCATGTACTTTTCACTTAGCTTCTCAAGATCCTATGAAACCTCTTTAGGTTACCTCAAAACCAACAAAACTGGTATACACCCTACCAAAGGGTCCCTCTCCCAGAATGGGAGGAAACTACAACTCTTGACGACAAGGTCACAACCGTCCTTAGGGTTTACCTTCGCATGAGCATGTCTAACCCAACAACTACTAAAGCACAAGTTGATCACCTATTAAACCATGCAAGGTCGTACTTGTTCGCTTTCCTCAATACAGGATCAACTTAGTTGTGAGGAGTTCATCAAACATACCCTCATCTTCAGGGATTTCCTTTTCCTCTACACATGAGGAGTATCATGCTCGAAACTATAAAGACTAAAATCTCATCATGATCATCGGATACACTGCTTCCCCTCTTAGGCATAGGAACCCTAGGTTCGCCTCTGGGTTTCAAACTGCATGCTCATTCTCTTAACCACGAATCAAGCATGTCCTAGATATGTCATGTACTCCCATGATCATTCTACTCAAGCAACACTTCAGATTTGATTCCTCTTCCCGGACAACTACTAGGTATAAATCCTCTCAACTGGTGACTTAACCTCCTCCGGGTCTAAAGCACTCTTTATCTCATCTAGTAGGTAATCACTTATACCATAGGTACCAGAAGCATCATCCTCTCTCTAGGGTTTGGTTACTCTCAAGCTAACCAATACATCATTAATCTCTAGGGATCATGCATGAGGCAACCATTATCATCCACATAGGTCGCAACATTTTTGACTCCCACTGTTCCTCGAGTTTTAGGGTTTTAGGCTACCAACCTTCTTGGCTGAGGTCTGCTCTCTCTCACTAGAGCTAATCCTACAACCAACCTCTCTATAATAGGTCCATTCTTTATTAACGATCAAGCTCATAAGCATGCCCCTACCTGAGTGAAGCCTATACTCGAACTTATGTTTACTCAAGATTATCCATAACCCCTTATGCTTATCTCATAAGACATCCATCATGATCCCTTGTCTAGGGTTTCATTTAACTGTCAACACTACTGACGCACTCTGGGTGCAAGTTATATCCTACTTGCAACAGCCCAAAAGGTTTCTATAGGTTCTTCTCTACCCTCATCCATGAAGGAGCTATCCTTCGCTCAAACATGCACAACCCTCTCTAGGGTTGGGTCACCAAAGCTACTAGGTTATCCAACCTCTCATGGCTCGTATGACGATCCCAAGGCATGTATGACTAAACCCCGGTCTACCATGACATCTAACTCTTCATGTCATCTCTCTTCACTTAGGATTAGGGTTAACATCATCTTCAAAGGATGTGCTAGGTCTCTACTTTTAATGGAGGTCTCTACCTCCAAGAAAACTCTCTCTACCCATCCTCCTACCAAGGAGGTCTATCCTCATGCCTCTCCTGAGGGCAATGACAACTCATGTCATATGACCTAAGCATGTATCTATTCCTTTATGCTTACTCTATTAAGCTTATGTCCATGACATCTTATTTACATGCTTTTTATTAATTTGTTGGAGGATTTCTTAATCCTTATCAACCTTACCCATACCTCAAGAGGGCGAGGAAAAGAGAGAAAACCATAATCCTTAAGGTCCTTAGAGAATTCGAGTTGAGAAAGGATGAACAAGATGAGAGAGTCCTAAAGGTATCTTATTTTGAGTCATATCCTAAGACATCGACCAGGCAGTCAAACAATCCGGGAGTCCTCATATTTCGACTAGCGGTGCGGAGGAAAATATTACCAGCCCCCGGATGTGATCCTTTTCTAGACACCTCAATCTTTCGGACACTCCTCTAATAACTCCCTCGGTTCTATGGAATTTGTAAAATTTAATAATTATTAATGATTAGATGAGGAACCTACGCTCTGATACCAATTGTAACGACCCCACCTCCCGGTAACCCCAATTAAGGGAGACCCAAAGGACAGAGTCGTTATTCAATTAACAAGATCAAAGGTTTGACAAATAATCAATAATAATTATGAAATTCTACTACTAAGCTAAAAACTGGTATAAAATAAAAACTTTACTTACATTTTAAAAGCTGAGATTTCTAAACTTCTATCCATGAAGAAACTGTGTACATTATTTCTCATTCAGTTCCACATATGCCACTTTACTGTTTGTTCTTTTCATTTGTACCTAAAATGCCGACAAACAAAACGTTGTTCAGCAAGAAGCTGGTATGTGGGGGAAACAATAATTGTGCAACTATGTTAACAATGTAGTCAACCAAATATCATTTAACATCCAAGATTACGTTTTAAGCAATACTACTCAATCCTTGCCTATCCCCTATCTTTGTACCATCCCTGCAGTGGACATGGATACTATCTCTCTCATATGGTAGATCCTTACCCCCATGGTCCTACCACACATGTAGACAATTCCTAGGGTTATGGAGTCGCATTGTCCTAACCAAAGGTAGCCCAATACCCGACTCATGATGACTTGATGGACCTACCCCATTGGTAGCCATCTACTAAGGTCATTTAATGACCTGATGGACCTACCCCATTGGTAGCCATTTACTAGGTCAATCCATTAGGCTACAGAGGGGACTAGGATCTGAGCTAGTAGGCACACCTCTTATGTCATAGTCATATTCACATTATAATTTGCATGAATTAAAATCATCCAACAATTAATTCAAGCCACGATGTAAACATCGAGAAAATCCTCGGCAAACTAATACGGGATAATCATAAGCGTAACCACATACCTGTATCGCAGGTTTGGAGATAGAATTTATGTAGAGAGAGAAAAAGTCCAATCAAGCAAGCAAGGTGCACAGAAATCCTAAAATAAACATTCCAACTTCCTTTTATCAATATTTATCCAATTTCATTTTTATTCCTTAGGATTGCTATTCCAATTTTAGGGTTTCTTGAAAATTGGGGTTTCATTACCTTTTTCCCAAATTTATTTCACTTTTATCAAAATATACATCAATCCCTAATTTTCTTATCTTATTTTCCATTAAGATTCTTAAGATCAAGTTTGGTCCACAAAAACCCTAATTTTCGGATTACTCTATCTTTTCTTTTCTTTTTCTGTAATTTTGGGTTCTGCAACATATTATTCAACATATTGAATTAAAAACCCTAAACATGCAATTCTATCATCAAAATGGGTTAAAAACCATCTTAATCATTAATCAAGTTAAACATGCTCGAATTAACCTAATTGCAAGAATAAGTATATCTTTTATTAACAATTAGGGTTTCTAACCACAAATTTAAAACCTTTTCTAACCAAAATATGCACTTTTGCAAAAAGAGATAGATTTAGGCCTTCAAACAATTTTTAACATATTCCTCATATTTTTTGATCATTTTTCATGTATAAATTTTCTTCATCCGAGTTTCCTATTAAAAGATAGAATTTTTATAGGAAAAACCCTTTAATTGATTTATTGGATATATTCTGGAAAAACGAGAGACGTCAGATCCGTGGTCCGCTGGTCCACTCAGGATCCAGCGTCCCAGATCACGCACACCCTCTCTTTGTAAACAAAAGATCAAATTGTCTATTCTAACCTTGGCGCGACTGAAGGGAGTGAGGGGTAAGGCAATAATTTCACGGGAGGCATTCTTCAACCTCACGTCATCTCCTGTTGCGATCCGATGGTCAACCTCATGGTTGACTTTGGGCTCCAGACCTCCTACGAGCGAGCGGATTGTACAAGGAGCTTTATCTCACTCGGCCGAAGCTGAAGACGACCTCTATTGATCACCCAAGCTTTGCCAAGCTGCCTCCCCTACTCACCGGAATCCGGCGAGGTCTGTTGCATCGACGAGGGTCCAAGTTAGGGTTGTTGGCACAATTGAAAGCGCAAAAACGCTCTACACGATCTTCCGCAGAGGTTGGAGTAGCCAAAAAGGATGAAGGTGTCTCCATTCAACCTCCCCTATATATAGGGTCGAGGCAGTCCCTGCTAGATTGGGCGTTTTCCAAAACTGCGACGAAACCTACTCAAACAAGGGACCTTTCCCTTCGGTTTCATCCCCTGGATCTAAAGGAACGATCGCCAGGCTTGCTTATGCTCTAGATTCTCGAGAATTTAGGGTGGGAAATCCTCCCTGTATCCAACAGAATCCCAGTCCTATCGGGACTTAGACACTGCGCGTCCATCATCGGATGAAGATCCAACGGACCATATCGCTTGCGTTCAGCTTTATTCCATTCATTCATAATTAATTCCCAAATCGAATATAACTTGAAAAATTGAATCCTCCCAAACCATAACTCCTTTCTTTCTCAAATTTTAAGGGAAGGTTCCTTTTAATATTGCCTAGCTTTGTGCGAAATTTGGGAAACAAAAAGAAATAGATGGGAAGGCTTCCTTCTCTCCCAAGTTGCTCATTAATTAGTCCAAATTAATTGATATTCCTTTTTCCTTTGTCATTATCTTGTTATTTTGAGTCCCTTGGACCTCAAGAAATCCTAAAGGCACGAATTCCCATATTGGGAAACATCTATTTGCCTTTATCCTTTTATTTATGTCTATTTCACCTATTTTCCTTATCTTTTTATTAAGATATCTCTTTTTTGAGGATTTATCTTTTATCTCTCTTTTTATTTTCCTTTTAATAGTAGAACCCTTTGGATATGAAAATCCACCAAGGATAACTCAATTGTACCTATTTTCACTTATTTTCCACATTTTAACATTGCTTTCAATTTCTTTCTTAATGAAGAAATATTTATTTGATCTTTTCTTGTATTATTGCCTTTTCTTCACAATCTTGGATTCCTTGGCACCCAAGGAACCTAAAGGTACGAAATCCATCCTTTTATTACATTCTTTTGTGTTCTAGAGGTTTCCACATCTTTATTTTCTCAGATTCTTATTTAATTAAATTTCCTTGTTATTGGGCCCAATAGCCAATAAATCCCACAATGCAATCATCAAGGCTATTGTAAATGAAATTACATCATTATTTGTTCAATATGAGAGTTTACATTTCTCATCATATGAACCCAAAATTGGGGTTGTAACAGTACCCAATGACACGTGTTGAGTGTAGTGATTTCAGGTCATAGAATCAGACTTCACTGTGAGAACTGACTGTGACTACCATGTCATGGTTACATGTGTCAAACTCACAGTGGGTCTGTCTGGTGTGCTTGTTCTCTAACAAGTACCTATGTGTTAGTTTTGATATCTCCATATCATGACTAATGAGATTTTGTAATCAACCAACACAACAATCTAGTCTTGTGTGTCATTGTTGTCTATCTACCTTCCATAATGGCATCCGACTAGGGACATAATAAGAATGTACAAACTCTTCGCATCCATATGATCTCATTGTTTAGGTCCTCAACTTGAAAGCATACGTCATTGAGTAGTGTCATTCTCTAGACATTCAATATGTTCTATCATTATCTCATATGATTGAACTAGTAAGAATTGGAAGCTTGCCTTTGATGTTTATCAAATCAATCTTAATGTATCCCACCAATCATCCCATGATTGGCTCTTAGGGCATACATACCAACAGAATCCCACTTGCACTGTGAGCCAATCACCATTGAATCATATTCATAGTGATCTTCAAACATGTCCCACTTGTTACTGTGCCCTAGTGCTAACATAGTGAGTTACGGTAACACCTTTCCAAAGTCAATATTAACTACATGTCTCTCATCTCTACACTATACGTCACACGTATGAGATGGAGTTGTCATAATATGTGATCTAGTATTCCTTTGCTAACCTTTAGCCACATTGCATGACCAAGCGCTCCTTACTTGTCATCAAAGATTGGAATATCTATAAGTGCATCTCATGAACTTCCAGATCCAGATAGCATCCACTAATGTTCTCCAACACACGGATACACGTCTTTTCTTTTTAAATCGCTTTATTGGAATGTTTCCATTTATCAACAAACATTCACTTTTATATATCCCATATATATATTGTGATTAATTTTCTGTCCTTTTCAGAAGTTCGTATCTGTCTAACTCTTTACAGTGAAACCTTCCTTATTTCCATACAACTAGTACTTCTCAAGTAATATTCAAGTTCTTATGGTATTCCAATAACCCTTACTGGAACTAGACAGACATCCACTCATCATGTCCCACATACGAGTTGTCAAGATGAGCACATCATATTGTCATGTCCTACATACAAGATGATAAATGCATTTTGTTCTTTCCATGTCCATATATGCAAGATGATGGGATGTTTACATACATGATAGATCCTTATCTATTCTTAGTGTTTCCATTCTTCATAAGAGTTGGACACTTGGCTCTGGGATACTAACTCCATGTAACATGGACAAGTTTTCTCCCACTGAATCTGTGCACACTGAGCCCTTCAGTATAGATTGCCAATGTATGCTTTCTCTTTTTAGGTCAAGAGGTTTTTGAGAACTATCTCTATAGATCTCTATTCATATCACATAGGAAACATCTCTATATTCCCTAAAGATAATTCCCACTTTGGATTTCGATTCTAGAATATTTCCATTTCACATAAACATGTGGAATGTGAATGCGCTGCCACTAAATCACAGATTTCTCTTTATCTTTGACATATTAGTCAAACCTTTTGACTATATTATCAAAATAAAGATCACAATTCTGAGTTGCTTGTACTCAATCAACCACATTGATTAGTCCATTGTAACTTATAGACTTCATTTGCATTAATGGATCCATAAACCTTATAGTTTGTGTCACGTACACATCCTTGTTTTATTCCTTGTAGGAATGCAGTTTTATTATCCATATGCCAAATCTCTTAGTCATTAAGTTACAATCAATAAGAATCATCCTTCTCAAAATGTCATCCATGTATCTTAACACTTAAGACTCACTCACACTTATGGATTTCATCCTAATGGGTGTTGCCATTAAGGTCATACCTTATGGTTCACATGGAAGTCATTTAGGATGTAATGGTCATAAATCATAATTCAAAATCCGGTTCCTCTTATTCATCTAGATAGTTGACTCATCACATGACCAACTCATCACATAGATAATTGAGGTGTATCTGTGAAGGATATAAGAACTCACAACCCTTTGTGATTCTTAATGTCCTTTATTAGTGTAGGGTATTCTTTATTTAAGAGGAACTTAGTTATTTGATAATCATCCTCTAACTCCTTAGAGTATGACTCCTTTTGATTTAGACATCACCATGCCTTAATCATGAGTTCACTATGATACACTATCATAATCACTCATAAGGATCTCAAACATTTGGTCCAAGTATTTCATTCATTGATCTCATCAGGAATTAACACTTTACCAAATTCGTACTTCATCTATGATATTCTTATTCACTTCAAGATATTCATATTGGTATTTCTCTAAACACTATTTGAAGTACTAGCATTAAATCTAATAGGTATGTAAATAAATCACATGTATTATACCTAATAGGATAATTAATCTCCCACTATGATTAGTGAAGAGTGATCATGTCCAAGAGATTCATGTCTCTTACTGGTTCTCCAACCAAATAGAAGTCTAGACTTATCCATAATATGGAAATTAGAAATGAATTTCTCATGATTTATGCTAATTTGATTGTTTGAGTTATCAATAACTTTTAGGTATCATTTTATCTTATGCATACCAAGTACCACAAGATAAACAAGGCAATGCCACAAAGATTGAAACATCAACTTTATTAATTTCCATCATTGTCGTACAATATGCAAAAATTAAGGTGCTTATATCCGTTGGAAACTATGAAATAGCAGTTCATAACTCTATTACATGCCTTCAAGGCTGAAAATAAACTAAAGTAATCCTATCTATGGCGGCAATACTTGCCCCAATTATTGGGTTCTTTACACTTTATATCTTGGTATCATATACCTCAAAAGGTGTTACAAGTTTATTTCATGACACCTTCAGGTGGAGACGTTTGTCGCCTCCTTCTTCTTTAGTTCTTCTAGATAGAGTGGACAATTCCTTTTCCAATGTCCTGGCTTTTGAAAATGGTGGAAATTGCCTCTCTTGGTCACGCTTTCCTTGGCCTTGAGAGTTGAAGACGACTTGGGATGCTGCCTAGCATCAGAACCTTTCTTAGCCTTGCCATTCCCTTGTGCTTGGACTTGCCTTTCTTGTTGCTGATCATCATCACAGACTTAGGCTTGTCCTTCTTCATTTGTGCCTCAACTATCCTCAACATGCCCAACAACTCTGTCAACAGCTTGTCAAAGTTTCTCATGTTTTAGTTCATCACCAACTGACTGTAGGATTCTGGCAACAATTGCAGTATCACGTCAGTAGCCAACTCTTGGCTTAGGGGAAATCCCATCTTGTCAGGTTCTCCACATACCCAATCATTTTGAGCGTGTGAGGACCAACTTGATCTCCTTCTGTCATGACACACTTGAACATTGCCCTAGAGACATCACATCTCTCTTATCGTTCTTGATCTTCATACATGTTCTTGAGATGTTGAATCATCTCAATGACACCCATGTTCTCATATTGTCTCTGCAACTCGTGATTCATGGAGCACAACATCAAACACTTTGCATCAATGGCATCTTTAGAATACTTCTTATTAGCATCATTTTCTGCCTTTGGTGCAGTAGGAGCAGGTTCCTCTGGAGCTGGAGTATCCAGGACATAGAGCTTTCACTCTTGAGTGAGAACAATTCTCAATGTCCTAAACCAGTCGTGGAAGTTAGTCCCATTTAGCTTGTCCTTTTCAAGGACCGATCACAACGAAAAGTGATTGTTTTTTGTTGTCATTTGTACTACAAAAGGAAATATATGCAATGTAGTCCAAAACTCAATTTTGACTTATTTGATTGATTTGAAAGGTTAACAACATAATTAGAACTTGAATTAACTATCACTCCCACAATTTTTTGTTCACATTTATAGCCCTCACTATCAATTCGGAAGATTCCAACGTACAATATTCTAGTGGGTCAAGATCCTAAAATCCTTTGTCATGGACCAGCTAGGGTTGTCACCCACAACTTAATTCTTCCAGGTAGGCAACTTTTACCAATTGCATCATATGCAACTCTTGAAAGATGTCATATGAAAATCCTTGCCATGATCACCTCCATGTCTCAAGGTGCTAGATCCTATCTAGGTCACCTTGTTAAGTCCGACCCAAAGCCAACACGATGAATATGCACCCTGCTAGGGCATACCTACATATCCATCCTTCACGCTTCCACGAGATAGACGGTGTACCACGCTAGGGCGTGCCCACACTTGGTCGATCAAACTTTTCACGTGTTTCGTATTTGGAAGGCATCTAAAAATTTAATATTTAATGAGGGATTTGGTTTAATAGGTACATATACATATCCAATCACCATAATACATAGTATGTATCATATGCATGCTATATCCCACAGAAAACATACGAAATGATAAAAGTGATGATTATGGCCATCCTAATGTGATTCCTAGAGCCAAGAGGAATCACAGTCATCTAGGTCTACATCACATGTAACCTGTCCATTATGAAGTGCTATAGCTGTCCGAGTTGATCAACTCATCATATGAATGACCTGCTCGCCCTGGCCAGTCGTCTGGGTGCCACCAGCTGATTGGTTGGCTCCTCCAACCGATTGGTTCACCTGGTCGTCGTGCATCTCCTCAAGTCGCCACCAGCTCGTCTCGCTCTAAGAGCTGATCAGATCACCAACCGATCGGTTCATGCCTTGAACCGATCGTCTCAGTTTTCGTCAGATTGTCCTCCGTTCTTTGACATAACATGAAATATAAAAAAGATCTATCTTATTTACATTTAAATTGGGAAACCCCGAGTTACATTCGGGGGGAGCAAAGGTAGGAATGAAATCTTGAGTTATCTCGAGTGACATTAGGAATAAGGAGGTAGGGAATTGGTGCACATACTGAGATGCAAGCAACTACATTCAACCAAGCACACATATATATAGGGTTTATTGGTCATAACCACGCTATACATCCACCACAAATCTCATTTAAGGGCTACGCGTATCGAGTGCATTCATATTACATATCATATATGTATTTTGGGATTTGTGGATTTAGGATTGGACATGTAAAAAGCCAATTTTATTCACATCATATGCAATAAATAAAGGTGACAAACCAAAATCGATCACATCGATAATCCTAAAGTATAGAGCAGTTGACATGGCTCTAATACCATTGTTGGGTTTTAGGGGAGATAGAGAAGGAAGCAGAAACAAAAATTTTCTTCTCCTTGAACCCAGTATAAAGGAATCGCATCAACATTTATACAGTAGGAAGGATGGTTTGTAGAGACATACCTTGTCCCAAGGCTTGCTTGGCGATGTAACCTTGCGGCTTGTGTGATCTTCACCTCCAGTCTTGGACAGTGTCTGTGGAGCTCCTGGTCTCACCGGGACTATCGAGATTGACAACTGTCCTCTGAGCGGCAGAAATCTCCCACCTCCGAAGTAGTCCACACGGACCACCTAGAACTCCGATCTCCTTGTCACACAAGGCACCAGAAGCAGTCGTACCCTCCTTTCGGTGTACTAGTCAGTGACACACTCTCCTACAACCAGTTGCCTTTCTGCATTTGTCTTTCCCTTGTTGTTCCTCCCTTATCAGGTAGCACTTGCTCGGGCTCTCCTGGTTACCACAGCTAGAGAGAACGACAACTTTGCAGAGGAACTGGTGTTCTGAGTTGTACTTTGAGAAGCCCCCAATACCCCTATATATAGGAGGCTCATGGGATGTGGTTCTCTACCCCGGGCAATGCGAGATTAAAGTAGGAGTAGAAGGGTTCGAGATTTTCCACAAAACAACCAACTGTGCCAGATGAACCGATCGTTTCAAGCATGAGATGGTTGGTTGGGGACCTGAGCCGATCAGTTTACACCTAAACTGATCGTTTGGGACACCTGAGGCGATGAGTTTACACCTGAACCGATCATTTGGGACACCTGAGCCGATCAGTTTACACCTGAACCGATCGTTTGGGATACCTGAGCCGATGGGTTCAAGCATGAGCAGATCGGTTCATGGTCCTGATCAATTCCTAATTGACTTTTCCTCTTTTGTTTCGAATTGATCCAAATACCAATCTTTGTTCCAATCAAATTGGACATGTGAAACAAAAGGAAATTTCTTGTCGACCAGACTTTCCCAACTTGCTCAGTTGGACCCGTTGAGCCGATCCATTCAACCCTTAAACCGATCGGTTCATCCTATCCTGAGCTGATCGGTTCATCTCATGAGCCGATCGGTTGGGAGTGCAGAATGCACAAAATTAGTCAATTGCAGTTTCAATCAATCTGATACTCCATTCAATCGGTCCAACACCTTGAACGCTATGATATTGAGCTATCAATTGATTGAGTGTTTAATCGAACTACTAAACTCCGTTAGTAATCAATCTAAACATCATTTGTTGATAAACTCCTCTTCCAGGTTAAATCCTCTGTGTGTGACCCAGCAGACCCATTTCATGCAGTGAAAGTCCATAACACTTATGACTTCACAAGCAAAGAGCGGTGCCTAGTCGCACATCAGTTCTACCCAAGTGGAATAGAAAGTTGGAGAACAACTTTCAATCCTACAATCCATGAATGGTGTTACAACAAATGTATAATTCCTTTGTCACTGATATCCCAAATGAACTCAAGGCATGGAACATTCATCATGTCAACGTTCATTCACTTTCTTGATCTCAGAGTAGATTGGAGGAGATATGTATGACATCAATATCGCATACTGATTCACACATGCGTGCGCACACCTATATCAATCCTACTCATCAAATGGCCATGTATATCAAACTCCCTCAAGAGGGACAAATCCCATATCTATCACTCACCCCTCAAAAGCCCCATGTGTCAAAGCCACCCAATCATCATCTTTATAACAACCCATGTATCAAGAATGCATTTGATGATGTCAAAGTGTACCCAACGACATGTGTTGAGTGTAGTGATTTAAGGTCAAAGAATCACACTCACCACCATCACTATGAGAACTGATTGTGACTACCATGTCATGGTTCCATGTGTCAAACTCACGGTGGGTCTGTCTGGTATGCTTGTTCTCTAACAAGTACCTATGTGTTTGGTTTGATATCTCCATATCGTGATTAATGAGATTCTATCATCAACCAACACCACAATCTAGTCTTGTGTGTCATTTCTGTCTATCTACCTTCCATAATGACATCTGACTAGGGACATAATAAGAATGTACAAACTCTTAACATCCGTATGATCTCACCGTTCGGGTCCTCAACCTGAAAGCATACGTCATTGTGTATTGTCATTCTCTGGACATTTAATTTGTTCTATCATTATCTCATATGACTGAACCAGTAAGAATTGGAAGCTTTCCTTTGATGTTTATCAAATCAATCTTAATGTATCCCACCAATCATCCCATGATTAGTTCTCAGGGCATACATACCAACAGGGTACTCCTCCACTCATACAGTTGAAGTGCTCGGTTTTTTTGGTGGAATCTAGATCCTCTGGGATAACTTTAGGTGCACTATTGACATCCTACAAAGTCATCTTATATACGTGCATTGCCACATCAACACCTCATGGCTTCTTACATTTTTCTATGGATGCCCAAACCCACAAAAGCGTGATCTACTATGGCATAGGCTAGCAAACCTTTCCTCCCTTATCAACAGAGCTTGGGCTCTAATAGGGGACTTCAATACCATTCTTGGCATCTCTGAGAAGCAATGCGGTCGTGAATTTGACCGACTATCCAACCTTAAATCTAATTCATTCTTTATTTCCTCTGGTCTTAAAGACATGCCATCTTCGGGTCACCACTTCACTTTCAAGAAGGGTTGTTTACTTGAAAAGTTGGACAGAACCATTACCAATGAGGACTGGCCTTCTATTGAAGGAGGTATGAATATCAATGTGCTTCCATGCCTCTATATTGATCATATTCCTATTATGCTTTTGGGTCATCATCCACTGGAGAGAGGTCATCATTTCAAGATGAAGATGAGTTGGGACCTTATTCTAGTGTTCATGTCTGAGCTCCTTCCCCTGGGATGGCTCGCACCCCCTCTTGGACGTATTACCCACATTCAAGTTGGCTACACCCAGTTAGGAATCTAAGCATCTCAAGCAATAGCATAAACACAAATATATCCTTCTACGCAAGATAGATAGATGTCAGGTACAACCCCAATCTTCTCCTTCTATTTGAAATCACGTTCTATCGCCCTCCAGGAACAACTTAGTACCATTCTCTTAAGGGAGGAGGCAGACTGGTAGCAATGCTCCAATATTATTTGGCTACAGTGTGAAGATGTTAACAACAAGTTTTTCCATGCATACGTCAAGGCACGATGGCGCCATAACAAGATATCTAGGATCCATGGTGACGATGGAGTCTAGATCACCTCTCTTGAGCACATCAAACAGCACGTGCATGAATTCTGCAAGAGGCTCCTATGCACGTCGGTCTCACCTCCTTCGGATCAGGCAGCCATCCGCAACTATGTGGGTGAATTTTGGGCCATCCCAGATGCTCACCTCCTTAGTCGAATTCCTGATGCTGAGGATATTTAGAAAGTTCTTTTCCTTATGGCCTCGACTAAGGTCCTGGGCCCATACGGTATTCACAATGGGAGGCTCTTTCATTGCTGCTATACGAGAAGGCTTTCTTACTAGTATGGTGGACCCTCACATCATAGAGTCTATACTAGCTCTCATTCCAAAAATTGTTAACCCTCAAAACTGCTCTGAGCTATGCCCCATTTCTCTCAATAAATGCTTCTTCAAGCTAGTATCAAAAATTATTGTGGAAAGATTTAAGCCATTCCTAAACGGTAGGATCCCTATGAACCAGTCAAGCTTCATCCCGAGATGGCATATTAGTGATAATATTCTCTTAGTCTAGGAGGTTTTTCATTCAATGAAGAACAAGCATGGTAGTAAAAAATGGGTGACTACAAAGTTGGACCTCTCCAAAGCGTTCAACCGAATGAGTTGACCTTTCATTGAGGATACCCTTGCAAAGACTGGTATTCCAAAATCTCTCATCAAGTTGGTTATGCAGATCATTTCTATTGGTAGTACCTCGATACTATGGGAAGGTGCACCCATGGAGCCTATCAAATCCACTCAAGGTGTTCGATAGGATGACCCTATCAACCCCTACATTTTTGTGCTTTGTATGGAACATATGTGCCAAGCAATCTCCAAGGCGGTGGCACTTGGCACTTACAAGTCTATCATGATAACTAAGGCTACCCCACCACTATCTCATGTGATGTTTTTTGACGACATATTACTTATGTATGAAGCTTCTATTACTCAAGCTCATATTATCAACAAGATCATGAAGGAATTTGCCTTATTGTTTGGTCAAGTGCTATCCAAGGAAAAGTCATGCTGTTTTTTCTCATACAACACCACCATTTCTGAGCAGTGAGCTTTCTGCAGACGTATGGGCATCTCTAGAACTTCTAATCTGGGTGGCTATCTGGGTCGCTATCTGGTGTCCATGTTCTACACCGTAAGGTAAACAAGCAAACACACTCTCATATCCTCTAGTCTACTAGAAGTCGCATGGACAGTTGGTTTGCCCATCACCTTTCACTTGCGGGTCGTATCAATTTGGCGAAAGGCTCACTGCAGACGATCCCATATTATACTATGCATACCATAAAGCTCTCTCCTATGCTTTGTGATGATGTTAATTGTCAAATTTGGGACTTCATATGGTCTGGTGGCCATGAGCAAAAGAAGATCTCCATGGTCTCTTGGGAAAAACTGACTAGAAGCAAGTTCCTTGGTGGACTTGGGATCAAGGACGCCAGAGTCCAAAATGTTGCCTTGATGATGAAGAATGCATGTCAATTCCTTAACAACTCACCAACTCTGTGGGTAGTTATCATGAGGAATAAGTATATCAGAAATGGGGCAGTCTCTAAGAAGGTTGGTTCCTCCATATGGTCGTTTATCAAAAACCACATACCTATACTTGAAGTTGTATGCCATAGAACCATAAATTTTGGAACTAGCACCAACGTCTGGCATGATAGATGGTTTTTGGGCAGGTCAATTCTTGACATAGCCCCCAACACCGTCATCCCAGATGACCTCAACGACCTTACATTACACTACATGTCCATCGACTCAGGAGAATGGGACTGGGAATTTATTCGTGCTTGCCTCCCTCCTGAAGCATGGCCACTAATTCAACATATAAGCATTCCTAGAGAAGATGCAGGGGCAGATACTTGGTCTTGGCCAATGGAATGCAGATGGGAGCTCTCAGTTCACACAACTTAAGAATGGATCAAGGGTCTGCATTCAACTACATCTATGGGCAACTAGAAGGCAATCTTGTCACTTCCCATTCCACTCAAGCAAAGAACTTTCCTCTGGCTTCTTAAGCACTGTGCCCTTCTTACAAATGCAGAGAAGGTGTGTGTCCATATTACAACTGATGATGTTTGTCATGTCTGTATGAAGGAGCCGAACACCTTGACCCACTTCCTCTGTGATTGCCTGACCAGTTTGAAGGTCTGGCAACTACTCAAGATGGATCCCTCTTTCTTAACACTGTTAGTGGATGACTGAATCACTCATATCATACATAGAAAAGACAACGTTGAGGCCATAACTCTACGTTGTACAAGGTGTTGCACAATATGGCATGCGCATAATGAATTCCTACATGTTGGTAACCAATCTCCTACTATCCTGGCATTTCATATATGTGAAAAATCTGAGGCAATTCTATCAATCCAGGAAAGCGAGACCCATACACAGTTAGTTGGGAGAAGCCATGCTACTCGACCGGCTATACACCATCAATTATTCTTTGTAGATGCAACTTTCCAATACCATGCACCAAAGATGGGCATTGATGTCCATTCTACTGATGGCAAGGGAGCATTTATATTAGGCGCTGGTGCATTTGGCTATGCATCCTCAGCCCTAGAGGTATAAGTGAAGGAAATTATTCATGTAACAAAGATATGTATACCCCAGAGATGGAACAATCCTATCATCTTCATTGTCTCATTAGCAACTATCGATATACTGCAACATGAGGACTTGCCTCCTTGAAAACTCCATCCATTGAGAAGACAATATTGCCCCACCCTCTCCTCTGTGCCAAACCTTCATCTTCCATTTATTAGCCGGAAGCATAACTTAATGGAAAATATCAATGCAAAACATTATATGTACTCCTTCTCTCAGTGTAGTTTCATGCATGTTAAGCTGGATTGGCTACCTAAGGATACTGATATCCACCCATCTGTGATTTGTCCTGGTCTAAAGAATGGGATGAATAAAAATTAATCTCTATGTGTTAAGAAAAAAATGTTTCATCCAAACAAAAGAAATATCTTACATATAACTGAAATAGACCACATACTTGTAAAAAGGACATGTGACCACATACCTAACATGTGACACCCCGGCGTGACACAAACGAGATCAAGGAAAGGCATACACTTACCATGGTTGAAGATGAGCAATGCTCACCACATGCAAGAGATATCGACCACCAAGAGCTCCAAGATCAGTCCTCTTAGCTCCCCTAGGCTCCAAGGACGAGCAAGAGAAGGTGAGGAAGAAAGAGGGAGAAAAGAGCATTTACATGGAGATAAAAGGGGTTACATATCCAAGGAGGAGGGAGGTAGAGTGAGAGGTGATGTTTCAAAACCAAAAGGCACCAACGAGACACTTGTCCACTCATGAAAACAACATACAACCACTTAAACCATGCATGCACGGGATGGTGATACAACCAAGGTTGGGTCTCAACCTCTTAGGTCCCCAACACATGGTTCCGGTCAAGACACTCCAAAGGAGGTTGAAACAAAAGCAAAGCATCACCCTGGTTGAGACAAAAAGGTCGTCAAGCACACCAGGTTGAGACACTCCACAAAAGGACAAATTGTCTCAACCCAAACCACCATGGTCGAGACAAGACACACTCGAGAAAGGTGTCTTGGTAGAGACACACCCAATGCACCCTCATAGGTCGAGACAAGGGTGATTCTTTGCTTTTGTTTCAACCTCCTTTGGAGTGTGTTGTCTGAAACCATGCGTTCGGGACCAAAGAGGTCGAGACCCAACATAGGTTGTATCACCATGTCGTGCATACATGGTTTAAGTGGTTGAATGTTGGTTTCTTGGGTGGACAAGTGTCCCTATGGTGCCTTTAGGTGTTGACACATCACCCCCCACCCTACCTCCCTTCTCCTCAGCTATATAACCCCTTTTCTCTCCATGCAAATGATATTTTCAGCCCCCTTTCTTCCTCTCCCACTCTTGCTTGTCCTTGGAGCCTTGAGGAGCTAGGAGGACTGATCCTAAAGCTCTTGGTGGTCAAGATCTCTTGCATGTGGTGATATTTTCTCATCTTCAACCTTGGTAAGTGTATACTTTTCCTTGATCTCATTTGTGGCACGTTGGGGCATCATAGTTTGGTCGGTATCAAAGAAAAAACATCTTCCAAACAAGCTCAAACTAAAGACTTAAGCTATCCAAAAACTCTAAGAACATCTCCAAGTATTAAAGTAAGGTTCTAAGAACTTAACCAAGCAAAACAAATAGCCTAAAACACATGTCAGATGCCTTACATAACACAAAGCACTATAAGAACCTCATAGAGTGAACACAACTTTGGTCAACTCTAAGAAAAGGCAATATAACCACAAATTAGATCATAACATTATTAACTTGATTAATGTCTAGTTTAAAATATTATATATTAGCTCATTTATGAACCCATTCCATGTTCATGTATACACAATATTGATCATATGTCTTGTATTAAAGTCATGTGACCTAAAACATCATCTGATACTGATTAGGTCAAATATCATTTCTGTTAGGCTTTTAACTATTATAAATACCTAAAATCATGATATATCATTATATTCGGGTTGAACTAAACATACTATTAAGTAATTGATCATATTATTCTCAGGATTTTAATCTTTGAAATGTTAATAAAATAATATGATAGGATTGAGAAACATCAAGATTAATGATTTTGTTTCCAACTTCAGATATCACATATATATACAATATAGTCATACATCACATATATAGAAAAAAACTCTTTATATCAAATAAAAAGTGAGTAGTTCCTGAAACATTCAACTGGTGCAACATTAATGATATACCAGTAATTTCAAGGTGTACCATTGATTAGAGATCAATAATGATCAATGTTATCAAAATCGGACCAGTCTTCCAACATGTGAGGACACAAGTTCCTAATTAATAGGTGTGACTAGTGGTTGAACGGGTTCAACTAGTGATATTCACCAATGTATACATGATGGTATGAATATGTGAGAAATATAAACTATATAAGCAAAATATGAAGTAGTTAAGCTATGGTGAAAGTATAAGTAGAATTCATAGAACCCATAACATAGTCATAACCTCATAGAGCACAATATATTAATGTTTGATACAAAATGATACTTCAAAATCGAAAGCTCAATAATACAATATGATATTTCAAAATCCAAAGCTCAATAATAAAATATGACACTGAACACAATTTGACTCCTTGACATTAGATAGAGAGGAAATTCTCCAAAGAGTTGAGGCTGGAAAAATTAGTGATGTGGATTTTTTTTACATCTATAAGCAAAAAAAAATGTGTCACATGTTGAGAGGCGGGAGAAAAATATTATCTCCCACTCATTGTATGAATTAGAAGTAATGGTTAATCAAGCTGGTGCAACCGGTTAACCAATTGACATGTCATTTGGCTCACGGTCCAATCGGATTTTGTTAACACATAGCATGATCAATCAAATTTTCCCTTTTCATTATCAGCTATAAAATAATGTACAAAACATTTTTTACTATAATGTACATAACAACTTAGTAATATAAAAATATTATTAATATCTCCAAACACAATAATCTTCATGGAAACACTAAGTTTGAGAATATTAATATACTATTAGGGTATGGTGCTAGTTTTAATTGAATGCATGGTCATTAGACTTGTAAAAAGAACAAAATATCCCAAAGGCAGTTTCTGTATAGAACACTATTAAAAAATGAAAAAACCATAATCAGACTTTACAACTACCAAGATATTATTAAAATATAACTACTACATAATTCTGATCATAATCTGATATCGTATTATATTTCCAATATCAAATCTATGCAAGTCAAATAATTTTGACTAGTTAAGGAATATTACTTATCAAACATCAAAGCTAAGCTTTCTAACTATTTTTTTAAAACTCTATACATTCTAAACATTCCATAAGTATTTTATTTTCCCAAATTTACCCAAAATTTTAGAATGTATGACTTTTAAATCTTATAAATTTTACAACAATGTATAATATTCATGAGTGGTGGGAATAATCGAATCGAAGTTTTTCTAGTGGGGTGATGGGAAGCCACATATCGTGTTTCCCGTGTGGGCAACTTGTCGATTCAGGTGGGCTTCTCTACGCTACTCAAACCATCATTGCATGTGTTGTGCCCTCCTTAGATTCACATGGTCAACCTGGCATTGGAGGTACAAGAACTCGGGAAAAATATCATCAAAAAACCATGGTTAACTTTTGTGGTGAGCTCTAAGGCCAACATCTCCAAAGTTACAAAATCAAGTATATCTCTCTATTTCTCTATTGAAAAAACATGGTTTAGGTGTTGTTGGATTTGTAAATGGGTTAGGAACGGACTACATATGTCAATACATAGGGAAAAAACTCATATACAAAGATCATAGTTCTATTTGAAGACTAACCAACTTCTATTCCTCTTAGAATAATATTGGATATTGGATATATATCCAATGGTTGATGTAATTCACTTTCTATGCATAAATATCTCATTGATAATACAATATCTCTCTCCTTGATAACTAATTATCAGGCTATGATTTGAGTTTCAATTGATTTTATGGTTATTAGCCTTATGAAATGACAAAAATACCCCCAAGACAGTTTCCATATAAAACACTATTAAAACATAAGAAAAAGCTAGATCAAACATTACAACTAGATTGATTTTACCAAAATATAGATACTACATAATTTTATCATAATCAAAAATTTTTTGTTGGTTTTAGTATCAAATCTATAAGAATTTTTATAATTTTTCCAATTAAATCATATCAAATAGCAATCATCAAAACTAAGTATCCTAAAATTTTTTATTAAATTCCACAACATCTAGTCTTTACTGAAGTATTTTTTTTCTAGATTAGCCCAAAAATATAGGATACATGATTTATCAAAGTTTACCTATTTTTGGGTGATGTCAATTATTGATGAGTGAACAAATGGAACTACTCAACAAAAGGAAGCTGCAACTCATCTTCCTTGTAAAACTGTGGATCAACGATGCCAAGAGTGTTGAACCTGATAAGTTGTTGCTTGCTGCTCAGACCACTGTTGTACGAGTTGTATCCCTCCTAGACTGTATTTCACCTCCCTACCTTTGAAGGAAGAAGACCCTAAAGAAACATATTTAAAACATCATGTTAGCATCTTCTGCGAGCTCAGAGTCCAGCATCTTCAGAGTTGCAATGTCAAATATAACTCCCATATTTCTCTATCAAAAAACATGGTTTAAGTGTCATTGGCTTCCAAAAAGGTTTAGAAACAAACTTCATATGTCAATATATAGGCGCAAACGTTAGATATGAAGATCCCAATTCGATTCTAGGACCATCAAAATAATTTTCCTCTTAGAATAATGTGGTACCTACCGCTGGATCTAGATCTAATTATTGTTATAATTGATGCTCTAAGAATAAATCTTGAGTTTTCTTATTTATTGAGTATCCTCTATACATGATAACTCTCTCCTAGGTTTAACAATTGCAAAGATGTTTTGGTGATAACTTAATAAAAACTATGACTAAAAACTACCTAAGCTAGATGGATGTCCTATCCTTTGGATTATATAAATAAAATCCTCCAAGATACCAAAAAATAATATGTATGTTTATCTTTAAACATGTATTAAACAATATCCAAACATTGTGATAACATTATTGAATGCTATATTACCATTCACAAACATCCAATACAAGTCTCATCATGATTCCAATCATAAAATTCGAGATATAAACCAATTAATTTCACTTTTCCTAATTATCAACAAATGAGTTCATTATCTTATTATCCAAGATTTTTGAAAATTTATTCCCATAGTACAAAGATGTAAAAGTCCTCAAAATTGATCCATAGATCCTTAATAATATATATTTCCTTATAAAACCACCAATTCCTCCAAAACATATACTAATGACCTCAGATAGGTGAAATGACCAAAATATTCTTACTTAGAAATCTATGGTAAGGATCATTCAAATGATCTCAAACTTTAGTAAAGCTTCAACATTACCATTATATCAATTCCATAAATTTATGAAAAAATTGTTCTTCTCATATTATCTTTGAAAGAACTTTTACCTCATTGCACTCATTATTGTAAACATGTACTAAACATAACTCTAAACGATATAACTTATATCATCCATTATATTTTGGCTTATCCCTTATATAAAATATAATATCTTGGATTTACAGAACTGAATGATCTGGATATTACACATGTATAAGGATGAATATGTGAATTGAAGGTTGCAATCAAACATATGTTTATAATTGTTTTGAATCATGTACAAGCTCATTTCCTCCCAAAATTGATGAGTGGGCAAGCCAGTCAGTCAACAATCATTTGGTTGGTTGAGTGTCAATTAATTAAATGATAACTAGTCGAGCAACCAACCAATCAATCGACTAGATATTCCAATCCGGCAATCATTTTTTTATTACAATTATGAATACTCAATTGGTTTAGAATTGAAGAAATCAATTCAAATCATGATAGGTTTTGTTGATTGAGCATATATGATGACTAGATAGCCCAATTGACTAGCTATACTTGTGAGGTGGCTAATTGGTTGATGAATCAGCAGACTCAGAAGTCTTTCTGAGTTTTGTATTTTCATGCTGATTGTTAGTTGCAATTAGGAAAGGGATTACATTTTTGGAATTCTAACCCATTACTATCCTATATATAAGGCAGTATGTCCATAAGGGTGAGATACACATTGAGAATCAATTTGCACAAGTTGTTGATCAGATTTCTCTCTTGGAGAGAGAGAAAATCAGCCCTAAGGATGATAGTACACAATAGGAGGATAATAGGAGGTTGGTGATTTTGGCACATTCAATAACTCTAGTTTTTCTTTCCCTTTGGTGACTAAGGTGGTTCACTAATAGTTCATGCATCGAAATAGATGATATTCAGAGGGCAAGTGACTTGTGAGAAGGATTTGAGGACAAATTCCATAAGACAACAAGGTGATCATATAAAAGTGACAACCTGGTAGAAACACAAAGATGAACTTAGATATGGAGGTTTGAGTTATTCATCTACAAATATGTGTCTACTTGTTTTACACTAGTTTGTGCCAAGGTATATTATGTATCCCTCCTATGTCTTTATCATCAACATTTTAAGGGTAAGCCAGTCATATGGCTAAGAATGTCATTGGAGAAACCTTTGTATTTTTGATGGGCTCCTTCCCTTAAAGCCCTATGTTAGTACAACAGATTTTATGCTTTTAATGCTAGTTTTCATTTTGAACCGCATATCAATGATGGGCAGATAATGTGCAATGTGTATCTACACTAATCACCTACTATTATAAAAATGATGTACCTATATTATGAAAACCAATGTGACAACTTTGAAATTTTTTTGTTTAGCATATGTCAATATGAAAGACAGGTCTCTATGTTGAATTATTGTGATTTAAAACATGTAATTAATGATTTTTTATTTTGAACAAAAATGTAATATGTATATGGCATGCATGGCATGCCTAAAAAACCCATCACTCTAGATGAGATTACTCTAAACTCAAAACACGATCGACTATAATATACCCACATAACCACAAAAGTGGGTAAATTAGAACTGATTTTCATTCCAAACATTTTGAAAATATTCATAGAAAGGCCCAACATTTTATTTATGTTCATATATCATGCCAAAAATCCTTTACAACTGCTTCGTGGCCTCAACCACCACATATACATAAAATAGTACATGATTCACAAGTACCACATCCACCATCATCACAAAGATACCGAAACTCAAGTCGATTAAATGTTATATACAAACTTTCCCACTAGACCTGAGAGTATAGCAACGACTATGACAAGTTAGACATCTAACCACCTATTCTAGGGTCCATCATGCAGCTCCTCCTCACTTCCACAAGCTTGACCATGCCACTGATGATCATCTAAAAAGATGTGGTGACCCATGAAGTGAGTCTGACATCCTAGTGAGAAATATAACTCTCAACCAACAGTTATCAATTACAATTTATATTTTACTAAATAGGTTAAAAAAATTAAGTAGATTAGACAATTAAACTGGTAGGCTTATAAACATGCATTGTTAATAAGATGTACAAACGAACAGATAAAGCTATCACCAACAAAATTAACAACAAGTTCATAGTTAACAACACAAGTGGTCTAACAACATAACATGGCTAGTATCATGAGCAAGCCAAACACTATAAGTTTAACATATTAACGTTGATCTAACCAACTGTATCAGAATATCTAACAAAATAGGCAAAACTAATATCTAAATTGCACTATAAACATTTATTTGTGTAGACAATACAAGGGTTATTATACAATGTGAAGCATTGTGTATAACCCTAAGCATATATGATACACGGCTATAGTATTTCTTTTATTATGCTTTGAGGAATTGAGATATATTGCTCAATTCCAACTAACCATTGCTAAGTTGAAATTAGTGTCATACAAGATTTGTAGGAGAGCCAAAATCATAAGAGTGCATTCACCCTCGGCCAATACAAGTCTTCCGTAGTGATACATAAGGTCAAGTTGCAAAACATCCTAGTCCACCCTTGGTATATAGGTCACGACACTAGTAAGCAACCTAGTCCTTCATTAAAATATCACGATATTAGTGAAAACAAGGTATAAAAAACCAAACATCTGAGGTAAAACTACAGTTGTCCTCAATTACGTTATACATACTAAATCATAAACAACTAAGATATGGCCTCGAACGACTCCTGCCAAGTTATGACCACATCCATCCTTGTGAATATTGCAGATACTCAATAGTATACAAATTTGAGCATCCACAAAGGGAGAACTCATTTCACCATCCAACAAGTCCTGACACTAGAATGGATCTATGGCACATGGAAAATACATGAATAGAGTTTCACTTGATTAATTATTTCCAATTGGGTGAATTAAGGATTCATCAACAAGTGGATATACAAACCTAAATTTATTTCTAACAGGCATATAAGTACAACAACATCAGAATGTATAAAATGTATGAGACATAACTCTTGTCATATCATTACATGGTACTATTTCATTTTCATACATGATTCCATACTAATCATAACACTACCATAGGGAACAAATTATTATCACATTATCGAGAGTATAACACCTCAATTAGGGATAAAGCCATGTCTAAGGTAATAAGACCATACACATTTTTCCCAGCAAGAACATCATTATCTTACCATGCCTCATCAAGGCTTCATCATATCATCACCATTCTTGTGACTCAAAGGTTTAAAACAACTTTTCATTGAAGATCTATCACGGTCACATGGTAGCGCAAAGGAAAGTATCACTCATAAGGCTATGATAATCACTAGTTAACCTTTTATAGTTACAACAATCATTAGAAAAATTAATCCTAACTCATATCACTCAAGGAGATTAAGTATGACTAGCCATCATTATTGTACTGCATTAATATTAACAAGATAATGGAAAGTGATATTATCAAATCCGTGCATCAAACCAAAACATGGGTTCATACATTTACTTATTCAAAGTACATATATCTCATATAGCATCCCCATCCAAAACATGAATGCATAGAATAATTCATTACCACCGAACCACATACTTATCCCCAAGTATGGATTCATACACATTATCACAAGATTCCACAATTGGATTGTAACATTAAGGCTAAAACCATCAACATAGTGTTACATCAATCATCGATTTCCATAGAAGAAAAATGATTAGATTATATTGATTGTAGGGCAATGGTAAGACTACAAGCTTGTGGGTTCTAACCATTGATTCTAATTATCGGGCCCAAACCATCAAATCAGGTGCACAAGCACAAACCGCCAAACCATGGACCACTCATAAATCTATCAGATTGTTGGCAAACAAGACCATTAAAACCATTTGCAAGAATCACCACCAAAGGGTTATGAAAACCATAGGAGTATACACTTATACATATCATCATTCATTGGCTTGGAATTCACCTATGTATGATCAACATCATTACTATGATGTTTTTTGCCAAACATCAGTTAAGATTAATGCGGAAGCGGTCATTAGCAGCGGAATTACTAAAAATCACTAAAAATTAAAACTTTTTGTAATGAGATCCATATAAAGGGAAAATCTTTCATAAAGAACTAAAGTAATTCAAATACATTCTAGTTTACTAGTAAATCTCTTGTACCATTCCTTCTTGTGAGTTACACTCATCAACTGCCATGTTAACTATACATAGGTAGTATAAAAATCTCGAGGCATCAAACCAAAATCTCAAATCAATATTAAATTCACTATTGACTCCTAGGACCTGAGAGTACAAAGACGACACATAGGACTCTCTATTTACAGGACATGTCAGCCAGTGTCTCCAGCTGAGAATTCATTGATGTCCTTGTCGTTGTTGTTGTTGTTGTTCTTCACCCATTGTAGGGTTTCTGCCTCTTCTTCGACGTCTACCTAAAAAGTTGGATTCCAGGGGGGTGAGACAATTGAACATTGCCCCAGTGAGAGATATAACTCTCGCCAGAAACATTATTATTACAATTAATGGAATAAAACTGAGCAGGACGATCATAAATATTCAACATCAGCTAAATCATTGACTAAACAAATTAGAGCAGTGTCCTTTATTCAAGTCATTTCAACTATATCTGAATAGAGCAGCCTGATACTTATCCAATAAGGAATTGAAGTGCATAAATAACATTTATCCATTTAGAATATGCTACGAAAAGTAATATTAACCAATCATTCTCGTATTTCAACCCTAAGCAAATACACTACATGGCTAATTACATTTTACAAACATACTTAAGCCTTGAGGAGATGAGGTATACCACTCATACTCCAACCAACCATTGCGAAATCAAAATCGGTACCATACATAGGTCAATAGAAGAGTCAGATTCCCATGACCTTATCTTCCTCAGTCAGTCTGAGGACCAAATGCATGACATCTTGTGTCTCTGCTAAATAGCTTTCCAGGGTATAATGGCAACTTCTCTATTAGAGTTACAATGGCTTGCAGTACTCTCTTCGCGATCGAGAGATTTCATATTTATCTCACATCGATCCAGCATTATCTTCATCGGGAGATTAGTGATACATCCACCCCGACATTTATAATGAAGCATTGAGAGATTAAATGTTTATCTCACATCAATTCCTCCATTAGGGTGTAAGGATATTCGCGCCCATAACCCCCACATACTCAAAAGTATGCCCTCCAGGAGTTCCCGTAGGAAAACTTGTTTCACCATCACCTAACTACTGACTATTATGGATCTATGGACAGGGCTCTACATGATAAGATTTCACTTGATTAATTAAGTACATTAACATATTCTATTAGCATCAATCATGTTTTCAAACATATATCATTATAACAAATTCTATAAAGAATGAGTACTACTTCTGTCAAGTCATTTTTGAAACTTTATAAAACATTGGGATCTAAATCCCTTGTCACATCAGGGGTATTCTGATCCCTTATCATCTCATCATCATGATTATGGGATATGGGTGTTCAAACCCTTAATTCGTCAAGAACACTTGTTACCACTTATCAGGTAACTTAATACCTTCAGGTCATCTGACCAAAGTAAACATAATATTTGCAATGCAGGCATTTCACATGGCTCTTAAAGCCCATTAATCTTTTGTCACCACTTATTAGGCAACAAAGCATATTATGGATCACAAGGCCCATAAAAAACTTTCATTAATGAAACATTATATCTCATAGCTGGCTATATCCAACATCTCATGATACCTGCATGATTAGCGCATATGATAACAGTTATATCAAATCACATATCAACACTATGCAACGTAAGAGTAGCATCAATATTTCCATATTAGAGTTAGGATTTCCCAATTCATATCAATTAGAATACTCATTTCATTACCCAAATTAGTGTTATGATTTATCATCATATTGCCCAAAATTAGGTTTTTGTACACTATCACCCAAGATTAGGGCTTCACATACCTTTATCCTATATCAGAGTAGGATTTCATATCAAGGTGTCACATATCAGTACATACCATCTCCTTGGGTTAGAGTTTCACATCACATTATTGCATCAGGGTTTCACTTTGACATCACCCTTGTCTAGGGTTCCACATGACGTCCCCCTCACTTAGGGTTTCATATGGCTCCACCCTTGATTAGGCTTTTACATAACATAACCATTGATTAGGGTTTCTCATAACATCACCCTCAATTAGGGTTTACTATTCACATCCAATTAAGGTTTATTATTAAAATACCCTGAATTAGGGTTTCTCATGTCATTATTCTAAACTAGGGTCACACCATCACCCTAGATTAGGGTTTCACATTACATCACCCATAATTGGGGTTCATATGACAACACCCTCAATTAGGGTTTCATATCATTGCCCTTGATTGAGGTTAGGGTTCATCAATCTTCTTAATTAGGGTTACATGATCTCTTTATCAAGGATCATACCCTAATTACACATTTTATTCATGTTGTGAGTATTGAGATGTAACCATTACATGATTATAATACATGTATGGATTTCTCTCTCTCTCATCCTCTCTAGGATGTTCATTACTCCAACCTTGATTAGATTGAGTCAATCCTTTATTTAAATATATACATTTAGGGTTAGCATAGTGTATTGAGTCATTGCTTCCATAAGCATTAAAGGTTAATCCCTATAAGGGTATCAATCATCTAAGTACATTAAGGATTCAACTATTGTACTTGTCTTTGCTATTATTCATTATCAATCATGGAATCAACTAATCTTTCATCACTTTAAGTACTCAATCAATTTTGTATATGTTGAACCTCCATTCAGTTTTGACCTTTGAAACTCCAAATGGTTTGAAGTCAAATGCCCTCCAAATGGTTTAGAAACTATTTGGGCATTTATGGTTAAGACCATTTGCCCTACAAACATTTGGGCACCCTAGGTCTGAAACTGTTTGGGCATCTAGCCCTTGAAATCGTTTAAACAAAACTATATAGAAACCGTGTGAACAAATCACCTGTGAAACCACTTGGGTCTCCAAACGGTTTGAGACCGTTTGATCTCAAACGGTCTTGAGACGTTTAGACTCAAACGGTCTTAAGACCGTTTGGTCCAAACCCTCTCAAAACCGAATGGACCAATTAGGGTTTCCACCAATCAAATTGATTTAGGGTTTCAATCATTAAACCTCCTATCAATTGAACGATTGAGACATTCTTCAATTAAACCATTGAATCACTCTACAATTAAATGATTAGATCCTCAACAATTGAACCATTGAGTCATTCTTCGATTGACCCATCAATTAGGGTTTTGAAATAAAAAACCCATCAATTGTTAACATTAGGGAACTAATTCCATTAAAACTATTGAACCACCATCAAACCATGACATGACCTGAGCTCAAATGGTCTTGAGGTCGTTTGGCCTCAAATGGTCTTGAGACCATTTGGTGTCAAACAGACTTGAGACCGTTTGACCCATCTAACCAATGATCTTAACTGAAATCAATTAGAGTTTATTCAATGACCCAATTTAGGGTTTGGTACTTAATGGACCTTCAAGTGTTGAACTCTTTGAAACTAATTATATTGAACAACATTAGACCATCATCAATCTATGATATCATCATCATCAAATGGTCTTGAGGTCGTTTGACCTCAAACAATCTTAAGACCATTTGATCCCAAACGGTTTTGAAACCGTTTGGTTTCAAACAATTATGAGATCGTTTAGTCTCAAGTCATTGAAACCATTTGCACTAATTCTTTATTAAGGTGTGTTCTTAGAATGATGTCATCATCATCAAGCTTCGATCCTCCAAAAGCTAGTGCCATTTTCATGGTAATTGCATCAATGGATCAAAGGAATTTCAAGTAGAACAAAATGATCAACAAATAATGGAGAATTGAATGCAATAACTACATTTAAGGGTTTAAGTTATATAACCCGCCTTCAAAATCGAATCCAAGCTGCACGCTCCACATATCCAATGGTCGATGAAGCTTTGAAAACTTCCCAATGTCCGTTCTCAAGCTTTTGAGTGAAAGGATTGGCTAGAGTTGAAAATCGAATGGAGAAAACAAGAAATCAAGCATTGATTTTCGATTTCCACCATGAAACCAAGGTGAAAGAATACCATGGAGCTTACCTTCAGGTTGGGGATCTTCCTCCTCCTGCTCCTAAGCTCCCTTTTGCTCATCCAAAGCAAGGAGAGAACAAAAATCCGAAAAAGAGTCCTAACGTGGGTGGGAAATGGGATATGTATAAGGAAATTCAAGGAAAGAGAAAGTAGTAATTAATTCCTTTAATTTCCAAAATTAATGCCACATCTCCCCCTCAACTCCTTTCCCACGAAGCCATCCTCTTCCCCTTGCAAAACCCTTCATTATCCAAGAATTAAAAGAAAAGAAACTAAGCACCTTAATCATATTACTTTTCATTAACTTAATGTGAGTGAGTCCTCCACTCACTTAAGATATTTTCATGCCTTTTCAAGGCACAATCGCTTCCAACCTTTTGCAAAAGCATCCCTTAACATTTTGGTGGAAGGCATCTTCAATTGATGTGTTTCTTTTTGCATTAAATTGAATTTTGGTTTCAATTATACTTAAATCTTGATTATTTTAATATCAAGATTCTCTCTCCTCAAAAGTAATTCAAATGAGGCGCCCCTCTCATTTTCTTTTCTCTACAGGATGCCAAGAAACATGAGGGACCCTCTTGAAGTGGTATTTTGCATATTGAACCCTAGGTTTTGGGTAAATTGCCCATTACACCAAAACTAGGTTTTAATGTGCAAAGATTTCTCAGCAAGCTCTATCTTGGTGCTCACGCTTGTGGAAGTCATACCACTACATCATACTAATTCCTATGATGCTTCAACATCTGAGGAACATTTTACAATGTAACATTTGCAAATGAACCACTCAACTTGGGCAATTTGCACTTTAGTCCAAAACAAGCAAAACATTGTTTCAACATTATTCAAAAAGGACTAAAATTGAAATATAAGTTCCTCTTGAGCCTTAATTACTTTTTCAAGAAATAGGAGAAAGTATCTAATCAACTTTATTAAACAAAACATTTAGGGTTAAAGCATAACCCATGTCAGGGATGTTACAAATTATCTACCGCTAACATGGATTTCATCCCCGAAATCATCAACAAAACATTAAGAGAAAAGAGAAGGGTACTTCCTCCTCATCTCTTCCTCTAGTTCCCACGTAGCTTCTTCAATGCCACGATGATGCCAGAGAACTTTTACAAGACATATGTCTTTCTTTTTCAGCTTTTTAATTCTTTTATCAAGGATCATTACATGTCCTTCAACGTATGATATATCATCATTTAATTCTACCTCCACAGGTTGCAGAACTAGCTCTGTGTCAGGATGACACTTTCTCAGCATGGAAATGTGGAACACTGGATGCAACTTATGCAACTCAGGTGGCAATTCCAGCTTATAGGCTACCTTTCTAATCCGTTCAATGATTGGATAAGGCCCCATAAATCTAGGAGCTAACTTTCCTTTCCATCCAAATCTAAGGACTCCTTTCCAAGGCAAGACCTTGAGATATACTCTGTCTCCAACTTGGAATTCTAAATGTCTTCGTCGTTTGTCAGTGTATGATTTCTCTCTTTCCTGTGCAGTCTTTAACTATTGTTGTATTACTTTAATCTTCTCAGTTGTCTACTGCACATGCTTAGGACCCAAAAGTTGATTTTCTCCTGTCTCATACCATCATAAAGGAGATCTACAACGTCTACCATATAATGTTTCATATGGTGCCATATCAATATTGTGCTGATATCTATTACTGTAAGCAAATTCTATCAAGCTCAGATACAGATCCCAACTTCCTACAGATTGAAGGACACATGCCCTAAGCAAGTCCTCCAAGGTCTGTATGGTCCTCTTAGATTGTCCATCTATATGTGGGTGAAAGGTTGTACTAAACCTTAACTGTGTACCCAAAGCTTTGTGTAGTCATTCCCAAAAGTGACTCGTGAATTGGGGACCTCTATCAGAAACAATAGTAACTGGGACCCCGTGCAGCCGCACTATCTCATCTACATATAACTATGCTACCTTTTCAGCAGTGTACGTTGTTTTGACAGGAAGGAAATGTGCTATCTTAGTCAACCTATCAACTATCACCCATATGGAATCATGACCTTTGGTTGTTCTAGGCAAACCAACCACAAAGTCCATGGTTACATAATCTCATTTCCACTGCGGTATAGGCAAAGGTTGCATTGTTCCTGTGGGCTTTTAATGTTCAGCTTTAACTTGCTGACACACTGGACACCGCATAACAAACTCAGCTACATCCTTCTTCAATCTTGGCCACCAATACAGATCCTTCAAGTTATGATACATTTTGGTTCTTCCTGGATGCATTGCATACATCAAAGAATGAGCTTCCTCTAAGACCAACTTCCTCAAGTCATTGGCATCAGGTACTACCATCCTACCATGGCAACAAACTACTTGATCCTCTGACTCGTGGAAGCCATCCCATTTCTCACTACCATACTATGACCTAATCTACTGAAGTACCATATCAGCTTGTTGTGCTTCTTTAATCTGTTGTCTCAGAGTAGGTTTTATGTGCATCTCAGCTAACAACCCGGCTAACAATGATACTTTAAGCTGTACATTGTTTTGCCTCAAGGAGATAAGTGTATCTCTCTTAGAGCATACTAAGGAGTTCAACTGTGCTTTATCTAAGGCTGGTGATGATGATTTCCTACTCAGTGCATCAACCACTACATTAGACTTCCCTAGATGATAATCAATTATACAATCATAGTCCTTGATTAACTCCATCCAGTGGTGTTGCCTCATATTCAACTCATGTTGTGAGAAGATATATTTTAAATTCTTATAGTCTGTGAAAATATGGAATGTTTCTCCATAAAGATAATGTCTCCAGAACTTCAAAGCATGGACTACAACAGCTACCTCTAGATCATGTGTCAGATAATTCTCATCAGGTTTCTTAAGTTGTCGAGATGCAAATGAAATCACTTGATTATCCTGCATCAACACACATCCTAGTCCATTCTTAGATGCATCACAGAAAACTATATACCATTTTCCTTGCTCAGGTAACACCAGCACATGTGCACTTGTCAATCTTTCTTTCAACATCTGGAAGGAATGTTGACACTTGTCATTCCAGACAAAAGGAACCTCCTTCCACATGGTTAGGGGTAAAGCTATAGAACTAAAGTTCTTAATGAACATCCTGTAATAGCCCGCCAACCCTAGGAAACTACGTATCTCCATTGGTGTCTTTGGTTGTTCCCATTTCAAGACAGATTCTACCTTCTTAGGATCAAAATGGATACCTGAAGTAGATATTACGTGTCCTAGGAAAGAAACTTCTGATATCTAGAACTCACATTTGCTAAACATAGCATACAATTTATGCTCTCTTAGCAAAGTTAAAGCTTGACCGAGGAGCTGCTCATGCTATTGAGCATCTCTACTGTATATCAAGATGTCATCTATGAAGACTACTACACACTAATCAAGAAAAGGTTGAAAGATTTTATTCATGAGTTCCATGAATGCAGTTGGTGCATTAGTTAGTCCAAACAACATAACTATGAACTCATAGTGACCATACCTTGTCCTAAAGGGAGACTTAGGCATGTCACCCTCCTTGATACGCAACTGATGATATCCCGACCTTAGATCTATCTTAGAGAAGATAGTTGCCCCACACAACTGATCAAATGGGTCATCTATCCTTGGCAGAGGATACTTGTTCTTTATAGTTACTTTATTCAACTGCTTGTAATAAATGCATAACCACATCGATCCATCCTTCTTCTTAACAAAGAGTATCAGAGCACCCCATGGTGAAGTACTTGGTCGAATAAAACCCTTCTCAAGCAACTCCTGCAACTATTTCTTAAGCTCTGCCATCTCAGTAGGTGCCATCCTATATAGTGTTTGTGCTATAGGCTGCGTTCTCGGGATTAGATTAATCTCAAAATCAATCTCTCGAGGTAGAGGTACACTAGGAAGTTCCTCAGGGAATACATCTTCAAACTCCCTAACTATCAAAACTTTAGAAGGATTAGAACTCTCCATTGTGGTATCTACCACATGTGCCAAGAATGCAAAACATCCTTGCCTCATCAGCTTCTCAGCTACCATAGTTGACACAAGACAGGTTGGAAGAGTCTTTCTATCTCCCTGAAAGATCCATGTGTCACCCTCACCAGTGAGCACATCTTTCTTGGACTCACAATCCAAGACAACCTTATACTTTTCTAGGTTGTCCATCCCAAAAATTATATCAAACCGATGCATCTCAAGTGGTATGAGATCCACATGAATGGGATGTTCAGAAAAGGAAAGAGTGTAGGGAGAACACATCTCTTGTAGCATTGCATATCCCAACAAAGGGGTTTCTAACAACAAACTATCTGCTCTATGACTGACAGTCAGGTTGCAGTCATGGATCACTCTTCTAGTGTTAAAGGAATGCATAGCGCCCAGATCAATTAAAACAGATATGAAGTAGGATGAAGACATATCAGAATGAAACAGTTCTATCTGACCTGTCACAACTCAAGGGTTGACCACTGCTTCGGGTTGATTCATTGCATAGAATCTCGCTGTCGCATGTTGTTGACCCGATGCTCTATTGTTGGGTGCTGATGAACCAGCTTGGGACGCTTGTCCACGTCCTCTAGAGACACTTGGAAACTATCACCTATGATAGCCTTGCTGACTCTTCCTATGAGGTTTAGTCACACTGACCTCTCTAGCTTGACAATCTTTCATCAAATGCCCCATCTTTCCACATATAAAACATCCTATGTTCCCTGACTGCGGCCTAGATGGTCCTGTCACCGACACTGATGCTGAGCTGTGGTCTCCTTCTAGTGGTAAACTACGGCCTCTACCCCTATTTGACGTCCATTGCATCTGGGTATTGAACCTTGGTGTTGCTATTGGTGTAGAAAACCTCAGTTTCTTAAAAATTTTGGACCCTTGTCCTTGAAATTGAGTATACACCTTTTTACTTTTGGTCTGTCGCTTCTCAGCCACAGACCTCTCTATCCGTCTGACAGACTCCATAAAAGTAGCAAACCTCTCCCTGTTCTCTAAAGCAGACACATGAATGGTCAAATCAGCGTTCAACCCCTTCTTAAAATGTCGAATCCTTTCTTCATCGATAGTTTCCATATGCGGAGAGAACCACAAAAGCTCCATGAACTTAGCCTCATACTCGCTAATGTTCATTGGTCCTTGCCTTAATCTCTCAAATTGAGAGATCTTCTCATCTAGGAATGTCTTAGGAAAGTATATATTGACGAATTCTCATCGAAAAACTTCCCATCCAATCTCAACACCTGGCCTTTTGCCCTCTTCTATGGTCCACAAGTGGCCAGCACTCCCCTTAAGAAGGTACACTACATGTCGAACCTTCTCAGCTTCTGGGATATTAAGGATTCTGAAGGCCTTCTCCAGCTCAGTTAGCCACATGTCAACATCTGCTGGGTCATCTGTACCAGCATACTCTGTAGCTCCAACCCGGCGAAGTCGTTCAAATGTCTTGTGGACTCCCTATCCTTCATGGTGAGCAGGTGCCCTAGGTGTAGGTAGTGGCATTCTATCTGCCATGAACTTCCCAAATAGATCATGGAAGGTTGGGTTCTCCATCATGGTTGCATCGTACCTGGGATGTTCAGGTGCTGGTTCCTCCCTAGCTTGGTCTCTTGCACCTCCTCCTGGTGCATCAACATTGCTCTCAACAGCATGTTCATCATGTGATCCAGACATCCTTAAGTTCTTCTTCTCCTATATGAGCAGAAGACACTTATCAGATAAACTGGAAAACACTAGAACATACTCAAAAACCTTAATCCTATGTCTTTATAGACTCAACAAGCCTAGAGCTCTGATACCAACTAAATGGTGACATATGTTGCCAAACATCGGTTAAGATTAATGCGGAAGCGGTCGTTAGCAGCGAAATAACTGAAAATCACTAAAAATTAACACTTTTTGCAAAGAGATCCAAATACAGGGAAACTCTTTCATAAAGAACTAAAGTAATTCAAATACATTCTGGTTTATTAGTACATCTTTGTACCATTCCTTCTCATGAGTTACAAGCATCAACTGCTCTATTAAATATACATAGGCAGTATAAAAATCTCGAGGCATCAAACCAAAATCTCAGATCAATATTAAATTAACTGTTGACTCCTAGAACCTGAGAGTAAAGAGACGATACATAGGACTCTCTATTTATAGGACATGTCATCCAGTGTCTCCACCTGAGAATTCACTATTGTCCTTGTTGTTGTTTTTGCCGCACCCACTGTAGGGTTTCTTCCTCTTCTTCGTCGTCTACCTAAAAAGTTGGATTCTACGGGGGTGAGAGAATTGAACATTGCCCCAGCGAGAGATATAACTCTCTGCCAGAAACATTGTTATTACAATTAATGGAATAAAACTGAGCAGAAGGATCATAAATATTCAAGAACAGCTAAATCATTGACTAAACAAATTAGAGCATTATCATTTATTCAAGTCATTTCAGCTATATCTTAATAGAGCAGCCTGTTACTTATCCAATAAGGAATTGAAGAGCATAAATAACATTTATCCATTTATCCATTTAATCCAACCGACCATTATGAAATCGAAATCGGTACCATACATAGGTCAATAGGAGAGCCGGATTCTCATTACCTCATCTTCCTCAGTCAGTGTGAGGACCAAATGCAGGACATCTTGTGTCTCTACTAAATAGTTTTCTAGGGTATACTGGCAACTTCGCTATTAGAGTTACAGTGGCATGATGTACTCTCTTCGCGATCGAGAGATTTCATATTTATCTCACATCGATCCAGCTTTATAATCATTGGGAGATTAGTGATGCATCCATCCCGACATTTATAATGAAGGATTGAGAGATTAAATCTTTATCTCACATCAATTCCTCCATTAGGGCGTAAGGATATTCACACCCATAACCCCCACATACTCAAAAGTATGCCCTCCAGGAGTTCCCATAGGAAAACCTATTTCACCGTCACCTAACTACTGACGATGATGGATCTATGGCCAGGGCTCTACATGATAAGATTTCACTTGATTAATTAAGTACATTATCATATTCTTTTAGCATCAATCATGTTTTCAAACATATATCATTATAACAAATGCTATAAATAATGAATACTACTTCTATCAAGTCCTTTTTGAAACTTTATAAAACATTGGGATCTAAATCCCTTGTCACATCAGGGGTATTCTCATCCCTTATCATCTCATCATCATGATTATGGAATATGGGTGTTCAAACCCTTAATTCATCAAGAACACTTGTTACCACTTATCAGGTAACTTAATACCTTCATGTCATCTGACCAAAGTAAACATAATATTTGCAATGCAGGCATTTCACATGGCTCTTAAAGCCCATTAATCTTTTGTCACCACTTATTAGGCAACAAAGCATATTATGGCTCACAGGGCCCATAAAACAATTTCATTAATGAAACATTATATCTCATACCTGGCTATATCCAACATCTCATGATACCTGCATGATTAGTGCATATGATAACAGTTATATCAATCACATATCAACACTATGCAATGTAAGAGTAGCATCACTATTTCCATATTAGAGTTAGGATTTCCCAATTCATGTCAATTAGGAATACTCATCTCATAACCCAGATTAGGGTTATGATTATCATCATATTGCCCAAAATTAGGTTTTCATACACTATCACCCAAGATTAGGGCTTCACATTCCTTTATCCTATATCCGAGTAGGATTTCATATCAAGGTGTCACATATCAGTACATAACATCACCTCGAGTTAGAGTTTCACATCACATTATTGCATTAGGGTTTCACTTTGACATCATCCTTGTCTAGGGTTCCATATGAGATCACCCTCACTTAGGGTTTCATATGGCTCCACCCTTGATTAGGGTTTTACATAACCTAACACTTGATTAGCGTTTCTCATAATATCACCCTCAATTAGGGTTTACTATTCACATCCAATTATGGTTTATTATTGAAATACCCAAAATTAGGGTTTCTCATGTCATTATCCTAAATTAGTGTCACACCATCACCCTAGATTAGGATTTCACATTACATCACCCATAATTAGGGTTCATATGACATCCCCCTCAATTAGGGTTTCATATCATTGCCCTTGATTGAGGTTAGGGTTCATCAATCTTCTTAATTAGGGTTACATGATCTCTTTATCAAGGATCATACCCTAATTACACATTTTATTCATGTTGTGAGTATTGAGATGTAACCATTACATGATTATTATACATGTATGGATTTCTCTCTCTCATCCTCTCTAGGATGTTCATTACTCCAACCTTGATTAGATTGAGTCAATCCTTTATTTAAATATATACATTTAGGGTTAGCATAGTGTATTGAGTCATCGCATCGATAAGCATTAAAGGTTAATCCCTCTAAAGGTATCAATCATCTAAGTACATTAAGGATTCAACTATTGTACTTATCTTTGCTATTACTCATTATGAATCATGGAATCAACTGATCTTTCATCACTTTAAGTATTCAATCAATTTTATATATATTGAACCTCCATTCGGTTTTGACCTTTGAAACTCCAAACGGTTTGAAGTCAAATGCCCTCCAAATGGTTTAGAAACTGTTTGGGAATTTATGGTTAAGACCATTTTCCCTTCAAACTATTTTGAAACCATTTGGGCATCCTAGGTCTGAAATCGTTTGGTCTTAAACAGTTTGAAACCATTTGGGCATCTAGTCCTTGAAATAGTTTAAACAAAACTATATAGAAACCGTATGAACAAATCACCTTTGAAACCATTTGGGTCTCCAAGTGGTTTGAGACTATTTGAGCTCAAATGGTCTTGAGACCATTTGGACTCAAACGGTCTTAAGTCCGTTTGGTCCAAACCCTCTCAAAACATTATGGACCAATTAGGGTTTCCACCAATCAAATTGATTTAGGGTTTAAATCATTAAAACTCCTATCAATTGAACCATTGAGTCATTCTTCAATTAAACCATCGAATCACTCTACAATTAAACCATTAGATCCTCAACAATTGAACCATTGAGTCATTCTTCAATTGACCCATCAATTAGGGTTTTGAAATCAAAAACCCATCAATTATTAACATTAGGGAACTAATTCCATAGAAACTATTGAACCACCATCAAACCATGAAATGACCTGACCTCAAACAGTGTTGAGGTAGTTTGTCCTCAAACGGTCTTGAGATCGTTTGGTGTCAAATAGTCTTTAGACCGTTTGACCCATCTTACCAATGATCTTAAGTGAAATCAATTAGAGTTTCTTCAATGACCCAATTTAGGGTTTGGTACTTAATGGACCATAAAGTCTTGAACTCTTTGAAACTAATTCAATTGAACAACATTAGACCATCATCAATCAATGAAATCATCATCATCAAACGTTCTTGAGGTCGTTTGACCTCAAACGGTCTTAAGACCGTTTGATCCCAAACGGTTTTGAAACCGTTTGATTTCAAACAATCTTGAGATCGTTTAGTCTCAAGTCATTGAAACAGTTTGCACTAATTCTTTATTAAGGTGTGTGTTTAGGATGATGTCATCATCATCAAGCTTCGATCCTCCAAAATATACTACCATTTTCATGGTAATTGCATCAATGGATCAAAGGAATTTCAAGTAGAACAAAATGATCAACAAATAATGGAGAATTGAATGCAATAACAACATTTAAGGGTTCAAGTTATATAACCCACCGTCAAAATCGAATCCAAGTTTCAAGCTCCACGTCTCCAATTGTGGATGAATCTTTGACAACTGCCCAAGGTCCGTTCTCAAGCTTTTGAGTGAAAGGATTAGGTAGAGTTGAAAATCGAATGGAGAAAACAAGAAATCAAGCATTGATTTTTGATTTCCACCATGAAACCAAGGTGAAAGAAGACCATGGAGCTTAACTACAGGTTGGGGATCGTCCTCCTCCTGCTCCTAATATCCCTTGTGCTCGGAAAAATCAAGGAGAAAAAGAAAATCCAAAAAAGAGTCCTTATGTGGGTGGGAAATGGGATATGTATAAGGAAATTCAAGGAAAGAGAAAGTAGTAATTAATTCCTTTATTTTCCAAAATTAATGCCACATATACCCCTCAACTCCTTTCCCACAAAACCATCCTCTTCCCCTTGCAAAACCTCTTCATTATCCAAGAATTAAAAGAAAAGAAACTCAACACCTTAGTCATATTATACTAATATCCCATTTTTAGTGGATATTACTTTTCATTAACTTAATGTGAGTGGGCTCTCCACTCACTTAAGATATTTTCGTGCCTTTGCAAGGCACAATCTCGTCCAACCTTTTCAAAAATCATCCCCTAACATTTTGGTGGAAGGGCTCTTCAATTAATATATTTCTTTTGCATTAAATTGAATTATGGTTTCAATTATGCTTAAATCTTGATTATTTTAATATCAAGATTCTCTCTCCTCCAAAGTAATTCAAATGAGGCGCCCCTCTCATTGTATTTTATCTACATGATGCCAATAAACATGAGGGACCCTCTTGAAGTGGTATTTTTCATATTGAACCCTAGGTTTTGGGTAAATTGCACATTACACCAAAACTAGGTTTCAATGCACAAAGATTGCTCAGCAAGCTCTATCTTGGTGCTCAATCTTGTGGAAGTCATATCACTGCATCATACTCATTCCTGTGATGCTTCAACATCTAAGGAACATTTTACCATGTAACATTTAAAAATTAACCCCTCAACTTGGGAAATTTGTACTTTAGTCCAAAACAAGCAAAACATTGTTTCAACATTATTCAAAAAGGACTAAAATTGAAATATAAGTTCCTCTTGAGCCTTAATTACTTTTCAAGAAATAGGAGCAAGTATCTAATCAACTTTATTAAACAAAACATTTAGGTTTAAAGCATAGCCCAGGTCAGGGATGTTACAATTACTTAGATGTAGTAGGGTTAAGCTTAACAAGGTAAGTTGAATTAAGGTTACAACCACATTAGGAGAGACAAAGCATTCCATCAACGTATTAATCACACGGGAAGCTATGTATCATCATCACTTGCTTCCATTAGGGTTAGGTTCAACAAGGTAAGCGAATAGGGTTTCAAAATAGCAACTAATAGAAAACCCTAATTCTCACCATCTCCATCACGCATGAAAGTAATTTGGTCAAGCATCACCATTCACCATAGAACAAAACATGTTGACCATATATGCTAAGGACACTGCAGTGACCACTAAGGGTTACGGATGATAAAGACCAACATGGATCAACTTCATCGACCACTAGGGTCAGAAGACATAGCACTGCTAGGGTTTGGGTTATCAGTGACCACCAAGGTTAGAGAACCTCTTCGACTGTTGAAACTAGGCTCACCTTCTTTGGAGATCGATGGGATTAGTCACCTTCAAAGACCATAAGGATAAGCAACATCATCGACCAAAGAGAACATGGAACATTGACAATCGAAGAGAACATAGAACATTGGCTACTGAAGTGAATGAAAATTCCATCGACCATATAAACTCAAGAGCTTAGGGACCACTCACAGAGTTCAATTCTTTGTGACCCATAAGACATCAAAAACTCATCGAATGCATAATTCACAACTTAGCAATCATCAAGGGAGAGAAAAACGTGGTGACCATGAAGAGACTAAGGAATCGTCAACCACAAGGTTCCAAATAGGTTGGTCATCACGATGAAGTCAAAAGCCATCGAGTTGCTAATCACAAGAAAAAGACCAACTCCAAAAACCTAATTTAATAAGAATCACTTGAGAGAGAGATCAAACCATCATTTCTCAAGCATGCAAAGATCAAAACCTCCATCACCAAAGAAAATTTTGTATACAAGAATTAGGGTTCATCCAATAAGAGTTATCTACTCACGATCACCAAATAAACACAAATCCTAAATCAAAGAAATTAACTTTATATTAGGAGGCACATTTTAGGGTAAGATTAAGTGCATGTAACAAGCGTGTAAGCAATAATCAAGGAGAAAGTTATATACATAACCTTAGAGATGATGTAGAAACTTCAAATAGTTAGGAAGCTCGAAGGAAAGGGAGAGAAAACCCTAGCTTGAGCACTCCTCTCGGCCAAGCTAGATCCACCACCAAGAAGGGAGCAAACCCTATGTCAAGGAAGCAAGAAAGAGATGACTTTCAAGCTCTAACTCAATAACTACCATGGAATGCCATGGGTTTGGACAAGAATAGAAAAAAGAAGGGAAGAACAACAAGAAAAACGAAGTTGGAGAGGGATATCTCACTTACCAAGATCAAGAAAAAGAGAAAAAAGTGCAGTAAATAATCACAAGAAAGTTAGCACCAAACCCTGGCCGAACATGCAAGATGGATCTACCATCCTTCTCCATCCTTGAGCTCCTCCTTCACAAACAAGAAGGAGGGGATGAACTCCAAGAACAAGAGGAGAGAGAGAGGGTTCATATGGTTAAGTTGAATGCAAAGAGAGAGGTTTATATAGCATAGGGTTGGAGAGAGAGAAAGAGGTTTGGTTGTCATGCTAAACATACCATGTGTCTAGAGCCAACACACATCAACCATGCAAGAAAAACCGCTAAGAAACTAGGGTGACCAAATCATAAAAACCAAGAGACCACTGGGTCCAAAAAAGAAAATGACTGATGAGAAATTTTGGCTAACAACATGACCAAAAAACTCAAACTATTGCTAACCCTAGATCTTGGCAACCAAGTGGGGTCATAAGCCTCTTCGACCACCAAGACTAGAGGGAACACACAAAACACCATCGACCACCAAAAAAATGGATCACAAGAAGCATGGAAATTGGCAAAACAAGGGCTCATCATTCAACACACTCCAAGGTCAACCATCAACTAGGGCATTCATGCAAACCCTAATTCTAAACAAATGATGTCATCACTCAAACCAAGGTGTGACAACGCACCCCAAGGATCAAATACATCCAAAATGATGTCAAAACATGTGAGGCACAATAAGCATGTAACACATTGCAAAAAAACCCTAGAAATGTTTAAATTGCAATTAGGTCCAAGACAAGCACATATATGCATAACTAGCTCGAACAACATCCAAGCCAGACAAAACTTTAAACATTAGATCATCACATGATATTAAAACACATCATAAGGTTTTATTAAGTTTTTAAGAATTTAATTATGGGAAGAAAGAATGTTCAACCAAAAAAGCTAGTCCAGGGGTTTTACACCCCCCTAACAAGGATTTTTCCCCAAAATCTAGGCAAAAATATGGGTTCCTCCCATTCACCTCATCCACTAATACACACATGGTTAGCTCCATATCATTATGATGTCATGATACTTCTTAAGAACTTAAGTTCTCCTCCCTCAACTCATGTATCTTCCACCTTGGGTTATCATAGAAACATCCACATAGAACATCCTCATGCAACTTCACTTCCATTGTCTATGTCACTTGTCTTGTACCTGGTTGATACTTCCTCACATGGAATGTGGAAACTCATCATTTTAACTGAGTCACCCTAGTGGTAAATCTGACTTGGGACTCTAACAGTTTGTCATGGATTGTTTCCCTCAATTGCTAAAACATCATGTCATTTACTGTAGTTTGGATGTATCAGCACATCTTCATAAGCTATTGATTAATTGCCTAAAACAATCACAAAATGGCATGTATATCTTACCACATGTAACTTCAAAGTCCATGTCTATGTTTCTCAAGTACTATCTCACTCAACCCATCAGCATATGGAACCATTGTCTGGTTGTAGAATCATATGTTATTTTCATTCTTTGTGTTATGTACTCTGATCTGACATCCTACATGATGGTATTGTCAACCTATACTACTATATTTTTCTATAGTATCATTTATTTTAACTCATTAATATGACCACGACCCTACCAACTGAAACATTTCCAACTATACCTCCTTCTTCCTGGTTGACCATCTATCACACAATCATAATTTTGCCTTAGAATGTATCCCAAACTGTTCTGACAACATTGAACACTGGAACACTTGTCAAATTCTCCTGCACATTTGGAGAGAATGTTGATACCAACACTGACACCTACCACTCCATACAGTAGGGAACACCTTTCCTAGCCAACTTTTTTAAGGGTTAAAAAAACAATGACGCTGACATCCTGAATGGACTTTTTGTAGTATCCTGATAGGCTTAAGAAGCTTTGGTTCTTCGTCAGTGTCTGGGGTTTCTCCCACTCCAACATTGTATATATCTATATGGATGTACACAACATACTTAAGTGGCTATATAATAACTATGAGAAGACAGTCTAGTCCCCAAAGTCACTCTTGTTAAACTTGATGGGAAGTTATTGTTTCTTCAACAAGCCTTGGGTCTTAGCAAAGGTGTTATCCATGTTGTTGACCATCACGGAAGGACATGACCTGATCACTATGTTCATCAAGTCTATAAATGTTGTTGATATATTGGTTAGTCCTAAAAAATGCAACTACAAACTGATAATGAACATACAACTAATGTCTTCCACGTTGATTCTCATCTGACGCTATCTTGGCCTCAGGTCTATATGAAGGAATATTGTAGCAGTTGTTGACTGATAAGAAACTAACCGCCCTTGGCAGTGACCTTGTCCAGCTGGTGGTAGTCTGTATACGTTATCCCAAAGACACTCCCTTTCTTTCCAAATAATACTTGAAGGGGTTTATCATTAGACTCGGTTTCCTTCTAGGGGAAAAGAAACACCAGGAAACTCATATGCTGGACATCCTCAATTCAAATTCTACCGGTACACTCCCGATATTAGGATTCATCACCTTGGTATCTACTACATGTGAAACTCACACCTCAGTCTCAAAAACTTCTCCATCATCATAACCAGATCAACATGTATAGGGGCAGTCTTGCTAACTCTTGGAAGGCTCAAAAAGCATACCCTCACAAAACATCATGATCTTAGAACCACAACCCACGTAACCACATGTGATATTCAGATATCCACCTCTATGATTATAGTGAATCCTCTCATACCAAGAGGCATAAGGTCCACTTGAAAGCTACAACCCAACAAGAAAGAACACAAAGGATAACACACTTCCCACAACACAGCGACACTATCCAGGGGTTACTAGTAAGAGATTGCCAATTTTATTTCAATCATGCTACTTACAACTTTTTAGGTATCATTTCACATTTTTCATGTGGGTTCCTTTCAATAAACGTAGGAATGATTAAGACCAACATATTTCATTTCTCTTTCTTATTAATTGTTTACCATATTTTGTATGTCCTCTCACGTTATCATGTTTCTCGATCACTTATCAAGGAATAGTTCATTATATTTTACACTTTTCCTTATTTAACAGGGATCATCTCCCTTATTCCTTTTCATATGTCATGAAATTTTTTACATTAACTCTCTCTTACTCATATAGGTTGGTCTGAGTTTTACTCAAGTTCCACTTTCTTCATTTGTCATTATTATTATTTGTCTTTTTATATCACACTTATAGCAGGAGTTCTCTTCTTCTTATGTGGATTTTACACCTCAAATCAACTTATTAACATATTTTTATCTCCTTTTTACATTATTAACTTTTAGAATTATTTCTTACAAACTGCTCTTTAGCGTATTTATGTTCAAATTTAGATTTTTATGGTGTCATATCTTTCTCTTTAGTCACCAAACATTCGAGTTTTGATAAATTACAATGCGATTTTTGTTTCTCCTTAGAGTAAGATTAAGATATCTTCACCATGATTCCTTATTCATTATGCTCTTTAGATTGTTTCAAACTATATACTTGATCAGAGTAATCAGATAGATACAACCTAAGAGTTCCACACTTACCTTTACTTTGATATTTGAATACATGGCCAGGGAATCGAAGTACTAAAATTATGTAGTATGCATCATGTTTACATGTCATATTCCTTACCTAGTCTCGTCCTAGTCCTAAGTCTTAGTGTCCCTATAGACTCGTAGAACCTTAAGCTATGATAACAATTTGAAACAACCCATCACGCTAAAAGAGATTACTTAAAACTCAAAACATGATCGACTATAGTTACCTACATAACCAGGAAAGAGGGTAAATTAAAATCAATCTTCACTCCAAACATTTTGAAAACATTCATATAATGACACAACATTTTATCTGTATTCATATATCGTACCAAAAATCCTTTACAAATACATTGCGGCTGCAACCACCACATATACATATGGGAGAATATGATTCATAAGTACCATATGTACCAAAATCACAAAGCTACCAAAAGTCAAGTCGATTAAAATGTCATATACAAACTTTCCCTTCTGAACCTAGGAGTACAAGAATGACAATAGGACACACTAGACATCTAACCACCTATTCTAGGGTCCATCATGCAACTCCTCCTCTCTGCCATGATCCTGACAACGTCGTTGATGATCACCTAAAAAGATTTGGTGACCCACGAGATGAGACCAACATCCCAATGAGAAATAATTCTCAACCAATGGTTATTGATTACATTAGACATATTATTAGATAGGTTAAACAAATTAAGTAGATTAGGCTATTAAATTGGTAGGCATAGAAAAATGTATTATTAACAAGATATATGAAGGAATGGATGAAGCTATCACCAGCAAACCTAATAATAAGTGTAAAGTTAATAGCAGAAGTAGTCTAGAAGCATAACATGGATAATATCTTGAGCAAGTCCAACATTATAAGTTTAGCTTATCAACATACATTAAACTAGCGGTATTAGGATATCTAACAACATAGGCAAAATTGATCTCTCAATTTCTCTATACAAAATTTATTTGTGTAAAAAATACAAGTGTTGTCATCTAATGTGAAGCGCTATGTATAACCCTAAGCAGATATGCTACATGGCTATTTTATGTCTTTTATTAAGCTCTAGGGAATTGAGGTATACCTCTTAATTACAACTAACCACTGCCAAGTCAAAATTAGTAACATATAAGATATGTAGGAGACCCAGAACCCAAAAATCTCATCCTCCCTCATTTAGTACGAGTATGTCGTAACAACACATAAGTTCAAGCTGCAAAATAGCCTAGTCCTCCCTTGGTATATAGGTCACCAAACTAGTGAAAATTCATCTTGTAAAGATCATGATACTAGTGAAAATAAGGAAAACAAACCCAAACATCTAAGGTACAACCAAATTTTCCTCAATTACATTATATATATAGAATCACAAACATTGGAGTTATAGTCTTGACTATTCTCCTACATAGGTATGACTGCGGCCATCCTTGTGAACATGCATATACTCAACAATATATGACTCTGAGCTTCCAGTAAGGTAGAACTCGTTTCACCATCCAACATGTTCTGACACTAGAATGGGTCTATGGCACATAGCAACTACAAGATTAGCAAAGCACTTGATTAATTATTTACAATTGGGTGAATTAAGGTTGCATCAAACAAGTGGACCTACAAACGTTAATTTATTTATAATAGGCATATAATTACAACAAATCAAGAAGGCATAAAATGTAAGAGACATAACTCTCGTCTTATCATTACATGGTACTGTTTCATTTTCATACATGAGTCCATACTCATCATTACACTACCACAAGATTCAAGTTCTTATAACATCATATAGAGGATAACACCTCAATTAGAGACAACGCCATGTCCAAGGTAATATGACCATCCACATTGTTCCCTACAAGAATAACATGATCTTTCCACGTCTCATCAAGTCTTCATCACGATTCCTATCACTCATAGGTTCAACACAACTTTGCATTTAAAAGATATCATGGTCACATGGTAGCACAAAGGAAAGTATCGCTCATATGGCTATGATAATTACTAGTTAACCTTTTATAATTAAAACAATCATTTGAAAAATTAATCCTACCTCATATATTCAAGGAGGTTAAGAATGAATAGCCATAATTTCTTTGTTGCATTAAGATTATCAAGATAAGGGAAAGTGATATCATCAAATCAGTCTCTCAAACCAAAACTATGGTTCATACATTTACTTAAGCCAAGTACATCCTTCTCATATAGCATCCCCATCTGAAACATGGTTACATAGAATAATTCATAATCACCGAACCCTATAATGTCCCCAAGTATGGATTCATACATATTATCACAAGGTTCCATCATCGCGTTATAACATTAAAGTGAAAACCATTGACTTAGGGTAACATCAACCATCAATTTCCATAGAAGCAAAACGATCAGATTAGATTGATTCAAGGGAAAAGGTAAGATTACAAGCTTGTGGGTTTTAACCATTTATTCTACCCAAACCATCAAATCAGGTGCACAAGCACAAACCATCAAACCATGGACCACTAATAAACCTATCAGATTGTAAGAAAACAAGACAATTAAAATCATGTGCAAGAATCACCACCAAAGAGTCATGAAAACGATAGGAATATACATTTAGATGGACCATTATTCCCTAGCTTATAATTCACCTAAGTGTGATCAACATCATTACTTTATTGTAGTAGGGTTAAGCACACCAAGGTAAGTTGAATTAGGGTTACAACCACATTTGGAGAGAGAAAGATTTCCATCGTACTAATCACACATGAAGCTATGTATCATCATCACTTGCTTGTGATAGGGTTATGTTCAACAAGGTAAGTGAATTAGGGTTTTAAAATCCTAATTCTCACCATCACCATCACTCATGAAGGAAATTAGGTCAAGCATCACAATTCACCATATAACATGAATGAATAATGACCACATATGTCAACATAACATAGCGACAACTTAGTGTCAGAACCTACTACAATAAATGAGATCACTTAAAACACAAAACATGATTACACATCAATTAAACACAAACCCAAAAAACATGATAAATTAAAATTGATTTCAACATTTCCCAATTGCTCAGAAACATTTTCATAAAAGCCTTGTAACTTGTTGTATTTCATATAATGCTTAATATCGGATGCGATGATTTTGAGTCGCATTTATAGACCTATTTCATATGTGTTTTGTGCTCTAATTACTCATTTTCATGGATAATATTGCATAATTCACTTAATTTGGTCTTTGCCATCATATTTTATCAAATCCCCTTTGTTTTACTATTTTGAGCATTATTTATCTTCTTATTATAAATTGTGTGGATTTACTTGGGCTTGTTGTGAAATTTCAGGAAAAACAAGTATCTGCTTCCGTCGATACCATCGACGGAAGTCGATACCATCGACCAAGCCACAGGTTGTCAGCCGAGAAGAGCAATACAGAGTCAATACCATCAACACCTAAGTCGATTGCATCGAGATCACTTCAGGTTGCTGGCGAGGATGCAGTCGATACCATCGACGAAAGTCGATGCCATCGACACAAGGAGAGCTACATCGTCACTAGAAGACAAAACCGACGCTACAGGAGTCGATACCATCGACGCCCAAGTCGATGGTATCGAGATCACCACAGGCGCTCAGAATAAAAGAAAGGAAAGCTGCCGCTAATCCGCTGCGTCGATACCATCGACCCGCGTCGATGGTATCGACGCCGACAGATATGCGTTGGATCTGTTTTGATCTCGATTGGACGACTGTTGTTATTTGACGACCTAATTAGGGACTTATACCTAATGACGGCCGCCCAGACGAGGGGAGGATCTCATTTTGGATTGAACGAGTGCCGAGGAGGAGAAAAAGGAGAACGGAGGCCGAGAAGCTCATCCCGGGTGATTGGGACACTGCCGAAGACGATTTCCACCACCGATAGGCGGGGAAGCTCGTGTTCTACGCCAAGGATCCACCGGTTCTTCTCCGTTCAGGGGTTTTCCCACTTGTTTCCCGTTGTTCTTATGAATTCCCCAATTTCTACCATGTATTTGTGTGAGATGAACATGAGAGGCTAAAACCCTCAATCTTTAGGACCGGGAGTAGCCCGGGAATGTATTGTATGACATTTTTATATCAATAATTCATATTTTTCTCTCAAATCCGTGGTATAGATTCATTTTCTCCATTTCTATTGTTATGCTTGATCACCATAATAATAACTTAATACCCTTAATCACTTCGACAGAAGGATTAACGGTTGAAAAGAGACGAAATCTACATTAATTAATAAAACCCTTGATAAAGGAGTTGTAAAATTAATGGTGGGAACTGAGAGACCATTTTTAATGCGCTTAGTTTAGGGGAATGATTACTACGACGGTGGAATCAACCTAAACCTAAGTAGTGAATTACACCACGACAGTGGGTAATTCTCATTTCAGGCCACTACCCGGATAGAGAGAGAAGTGTGAGGAATTATATGAAACCTAATACAATGTTGACCCGAGGTGAAACCGCTATCCTAAAGATATACTTTTGAATTGATTAAATTAACCTTTAATCGATTTTTTTATTTGTTTGATTTTTATTTTCTTTTAATTTCAACAACAAAACCCTACTTTTTTAATCGGCCTAGCTGATTGCGATTAGTTAGTAGAAGTCTTCAATAATTCACGTATCCCTGAGTTCGAATCGGGCCTCACAAGGCCTATATTACTCGACGTGTATACTTGCGTTTAAACGCGTAGTAAAATACACGTCAAGTTTTTGGCGCCGTTGCCGGGGACACGGAGAATTATTGGCACTTTGAGTGCTAAGAGCGGCCACTCTAGGCCACATTTCTTTTATTTTATTCTGAAACAATTTTAAAAATTCCTATATTTCTCTATAATTGTGTTTACTCGTTCAAAGCATTGTACTGAACCCCGATTTTCATATTTCAGGTACTTTGCATGGTGCATACGCGTAGTACCGACTACGCGAATCGCACACCTGAGGTTCCATCTGCGGGACCAGAGGACGAGGACTACTACGAGCAGGAGCACCAAAGTGATATAAATTCTAAATCTGAGCAAGAACAAGAAGAAGCAATGGCTGAAGCACAGACAATATGGGAGAAGATAAAGGCGTCTTCTTCCTCGGCATCAAAGGGGCCTATAAAGAAACAGGGGCTAAACATTCCAACATACAAGATCAATCCAGCATTGATTAACCTGGTTAAATCAAACGCATTTCACGGATTAAAAAATGAAGATCCAGTGGCCCACATCAGCCAGTTCGTGGAGAACTGTGATATGGTGAAGATAGATCGATTTCCACAGGATGTGCTCTACCTCAAGTTATTCCCGAGTTCCTTGGCTGGAGTGGCAAGAGAGTGGCTTCATAACCTCGACGACGAGTTTGTTGAATCATGGGATCACATGGTGTAGGTTTTCTTCGAGAGGTTCTTCCCTCCTGAGAAGACCAATGATATGATCCGGAAGATCCACAATTTCACCCAACAGGCGGGTGAAACTTATTCTGAGACTTGGGAGCGATTCCAAGTCATGTTGAGGAGATGTCCACATCATGGATTGGACAAGGAAACCCAAGTGAAGATCTTCTACTTTGCTCTCTCCGAGCATGATAGAAGCAACCTGGACTCGGCTGGTTCCGGATTTTTCTTAAATAACACTGATACAAGATGCTGGGAAATACTAAAGAATATGGCACGAAAGCAATCTTGGGGAGAAAGAGAAAGAGGCCCAGTTGAGCAAGCAAGAGTTGCCAGTGAGTCAAAGGCAATGAGAGAGCTGAACGAGAAGATGGATCTTCTCGCAAAGAGGTTGCTGTAGAAGGAAGACAATGAGTCCGAGGATGAGGCTCAGGTCAAGTATATGAGGCAACAACAAGGGTACAGGAATAATGATTATTCATGGCGGAAGGATAAGAAATTTTCATGGAAGGATCCAAACAATTTTCTACAGGATCTGGACGCCAAGCCTGCACCGGTCACGGAGGATAAGAGCACGGAGTTGCTCAATCAAGTCATAAAGCAAAATCAAGAGTTGATGAACACTTTTGGGCAGCAAATAAAGCAACAAGGTGAATTTATGAACCAGTTTGGGCAGAATTTGCAGAGCCACGGGGCTCAAATGAGAACTATAGAGACTTCCATGGCGCAGATGGCAGCCGAGATTGCAAGCTTGAAGAAGCCGGCACATCCGGGTTTTCCGGGGAACACCAATGTTCCCGGGGGAAACCAACAGGCCAAGGCCATCTTATTGAGGAGCGGTAAGAAAGTGTTAAATCCAAGGGCGGATGACACAAGCACACCGCAGGACACAGTTGAAGAAGCAGTAGTCAAAGAGCAGCCCGCACCTGTCATAGAGCAAACTGAGGACATAGCTGAAGATGGTAAGGAAGAACAAGCCACTGAGGAGGAACCACAGAAATTAACTCCCTATGTGCCACCTCACCAAAGGGCACATACCGTTCCAGTCCCCTATCCCAATAGTGCAAAAGCAAGAAAGGTGGATGCACAGTTTAAGAAATTTCTGGACAACTTTAGGAAGTTATCAGTGAATATTCCTTTGCTAGAGGCAATTGAGAAAATACCGTCTTATGGGAAGTTTCTTAAAGATGCAATCACAAAGAAGAGGAAAATACCCGACACTGAGGTTGTGGTATTGAAGGAGCAAGTGAGTGCTTTTATTATGGGCACTTTGCCGCCAAAGAGACAGGACCCCGGTTGTTTTAATATTTCTTGTTTTATCGGGAAGTTCAAATTTGGAGAGGCACTTTGTGATTCCGGGGCAAGCATCAATCTGATGCCCCTTTCTACGTTCAAGAAACTTGGATTGAAGGAGTCGAGGCCAAGTAACATGACCATCCAATTGGCCGATAATTCTGTGGTGAAACCGTATGGGATCTGTGAGGATGTCTTGGTAAAGGTAGACCGCTTTGTTTTTCCGGCTGATTTCTTCGTTATGGAAATGCAGGACGAGCACGACAATGAGTTACTACTTGGTCGCCCATTCCAAGCAACAGCTGATATGATCCTGGAGATGGGGAGAGGTCGCTTGACCTTGGGCATTGTGGATGATCGCTTTGAGATGGTCATGCCCAATGGCTATGCATCTAATAAAGCAAAAGCACAGTGCAACATGGTGAAGCATGTGGAACACAATATCTCACTTTGTCTTGGGAACCCATTTTTAGATATGGCTCATGTGATGAGCAGGATAGATAATGGGACCTTAGCGGTGGACCTTATGGAGCAAATGAAAGTTGTATCTTTATGAAAGGCTGTTGGGTTTCCAAATGATGAGAATGAGGACATTCCATCTTCATGGGAGGATGATGCGATTATTACTCCTGTTTCCGACGCATATCCGGAATTGCCTTTGGAAGCGTGCTTGCTAAATGTCACTTATGATTGGATGCGGAGTACTTCACTCAAGGAGTGCGCCAAGATGCTTCAAATGCTTCCATGTTTCTACACGAGGCACTATGAAGATTTGGGTACACTTCCCCCACCGCTACAATCATCTCTTATTTGCCCACCTGATCTGGAGTTGAAGCCATTGCCCCCGCATCTGAAGTACGTCTTTCTAGCTGAGGAGGACAAGTTACCAGTGATTGTATCTGCATACTTGAGTGCGGATGAGGAGGAGCAACTACTGATAGTGCTCAAGAACCACCGTGGAGCTTTTGGGTGGTCTGTGGCGGACATGAAGGGGATCTCCCCTACACTTTGTCAACACAAGATACGGCTCGAGGAGGGAGCCAAGCCAGTCATACAGCCTCAAAGATGTCTAAATCCAAGCATGATGGAGGTTGTCAAGAAGGAAGTCATAAAGCTTCTTGCTGCAGGGATCATTTATGCCATATCCGATTCGACGTGGGTGAGTCCCACACAGGTAGTCCCTAAAAAGGGGGGAATCACTGTCACTACAAATCTTTTGAATGAACCTGTCACCACCCGATTGGTAACCGGGTGGCGTGTTTGCATTGACTACCGCCGATTGAATGCCGCAACTCTTAAAGATCATTTTCCATTGCCATTTATCGATCAGATTTTGGAATGTCTAGCCGGTCGGTCGCATTTTTGTTTTCTAGATGGCTATTCGGGATACAACCAGATTTCTATTGATCCTTTGGATCAAGAGAAGTCTACATTCACATGTCCCTATGGGACTTTTGCCTACTGCCGTATGCCATTTGGTTTATGCAATGCGCCGGCGACTTTTCAACGCTGCATGCTCGCCATATTCTCTGACATGGTAGAGCGGTGTCTTGAAGTTTTCATGGATGACTTCTCGGTGTATGGAGCGTCTTTTGATGAATGCCTTTATAACTTAGATAAGGTATTGCAGCGATGCGAGGACACACATTTGGTCCTCAATTGGGAGAAATGTCACATGATGGTGACGAAAGGAATTGTGCTAGGACACACGGTGTCTAGCAAGGGTCTTGAGGTAGACCCCGTAAAAATTGAGGTGATTTCTAAGCTACCCCCACCAAATTTTGTAAAAGGGGTGAGAAGCTTTTTAGGACACGCCGGGTTTTATCGGCGATTTATTAAGGATTTTTCAAAAATCGCAAAGCCATTATCGGAATTGTTGGAAAAAGATGCAGTTTTTGATTTCAATAAGAAATGTCTTCACGCATTCGAGGTTTTGAAGGAATGTTGATTTCAGCTCCGGTTGTTCAAACGCCGGATTGGACAAAGCCATTCGAGTTGATGTGTGATGCTTCCGATTATGTTGTGGGAGCTGTTTTGGGGCAAAGGGTAGATAATAAACCTGCTGTGATTTTCTACGCCTCCAAAACACTTAATGATGCTCAATTGAACTACACAACTACGGAAAAAGAGTTACTTGTCGTTGTGTTTGCTTTTGAAAAATTTCGACAGTACTTAGTGGGTTCTAAGGTGGTTGTGTGGACTGATCACGCTGCAATAAAGTATTTGATGGAGAATTAGGATGCGAAGCCTAGACTAATTAGGTGGATTTTGCTCCTATAAGAATTCGATATTGAAATCAAGGACAAGTCGGGAATTGAAAATGTGGTGGCTGACCACTAGAGGGTTGATGAACAATGTTTGCACATACCCATTACCGAAACCTTTCCCGATGAACAACTTTTAAAAATTGATTCTAAAGAACCATGGTTTGCGGAAATTGTGAATTATTTGGCTTGCGGGATCATCCCGGAGGATTGGTCCTATCAAGAGAAAAAGAAATTCTTTCATTCATTGAGATATTATTTTTGGGATGACCCGATTCTCTTGAAGCAGTGCAGGGATGGTATTCTTCGCAGGTGCGTGCCGGAGGTGGAGTACGAGAGTGTTCTCCACCACTGTCATGCGTCGCCTACAGGAGGACACCATGCTAGCTCACGGACAGCAGCCAAGGTTTTGGAGAGCGGCCTTTATTGGCCCACTTTGTTCCGGGATGCCTATGATTTTGTTAGGAAATGTGACCCGTGCCAGCGCGCAGGTAACATCTCAAGGAGATAAGAAATGCCCCTGAATGTATTTCAGGAAGTTGAGGTATTTGATTTATGGGGCATTGACTTCATGGGACCCTTTGTGTCCTCAAATTCAAATCTTTATATCTTACTTGCTGTAGATTATGTGTCGAAGTGGGTGGAGGCAATCCCCACAAGGACTAATGATTCGAATGTAGTGTGCAGGTTTGTCAAAGAGAACATTTTCTGCAGGTTTGGGATTCCCCGAATGATCATAAGTGACGGAGGCACACATTTTCGAAATCAGAAATTCGCGACACTTTTAAAGAAATATGGGGTCAAGCACAACATCGACACCCCATATCATCCACAGACGCAAGGACAAGTGAAGGTATCAAATAGAGAAATCAAGAAGATTTTAGAAAGGACCGTAGCATCCACAAGAAAAAATTGGAGTGCATTGCTACCGGACGCACTTTGGGCGTATAGAACGGCGTAAAAACACCTATCGGCACCACGCCTTTTAGGTTGGCGTACGGTCGGGCTTGCCATCTTCCGGTGGAGCTGGAGCACAAGGCCCATTGGGCGCTACGAAGGCTGAACTTGCGCTATGATGAGGCCGGGAGAAAAAGGATGTTTGAATTGAATGAATTGGATGAGCTACGCATGACGGCATATGAGAATTCCCGCATCTACAAGGAGCGCACAAAGCTGATCCACGATCGCCATATTGAGATGTGAACGTTCAAGAAGGGAGACATCATTCTATTGTTCAACTCCCGTCTCAAACTGCATCCCGGGAAGCTGAAATCCCGGTGGAGTGGACCCTTCAAGGTGGAAGAAGTGAGACCGCACGGAGCGATTCTCGTGCGTGATGGAGATGCCACGTTCTTGGTGAACGGGCAACGCTTGAAGTTGTATTTTGGTGAGAATTACAAGAGGAAAGTGAATGAGGTCAAACTCAGTTCACTTGTGCATGAATGAGATGAAGGGAAGACGTCTAGCCTAAGACGCTAAAGAAGGGCGCTTGTTGGGAGGCAACCCAACCATCGGTACATTAGGATAGTTTAATTTTAGTCATAAATTGCTTTTATTTCGTTTAAATTTTAGTTTAAAATGATACCTTGATCCGTTTGTTGAATGTGCAGGCACAGGCAGGGTCGATACCATCGACACACTCGTCGATGGTATCGACATGGGTTCAGGTTGACACCAGCAAAAATCGCACTGCGTCGATACTATCGACACCCCCGTCGATGGTATCGACATGGTCACAGACAGGTCGCAATAAAAGTGTCGATGGTATCGACACCCCAGTCGATACCATCGAGATCTCTAGAGATATTTAGACGAATTTTGCTCAGTCAACTCGATACCATCGACGGCCTCATCGATGGTATCGACATCATCACAGGCTGAATGCAACACAACGGCAGTGTCGCAATAAAAGCAAGTCGATACCATCGACATCCGTCGATGGTATTGATGGACATGTCACCGATCCGCACACAGACATCGACGACGATCGCAACAACCACGTCAGCGATCCGGGTGCTGCGTCGTCGATGGTATCGACCCATCATCAATCCGGGTTTCTCGATCCAGCAAACGTCAGCCATCGATACTCACGAAGGAGGCGGCTACCCGCGAGATGTGTCGATACCATCGACCCGCGTCGATGGTATCGACGGGTCGATAGTTGCGCCGATCAAGCCTATTTAAGGGGACTTGCAACGTCATTTGACGTCACACCTTCAGAGCAAGTATCCTCCTTTGCGCCGAGCACTCCCCCGAGCCCTCCAAGACTGAAGAGAAGCGTCATTGAGTGGAGATCTTCATCGAGCGGAGAATTTCTTCTCCATCTTCACCGAGCTATTTTCTTCTAATCCCAACTTCTCGCAACCATGGTGCACGTCGCAAGAGCGTCGTCCTCAAGCGCACACCCTATGGAGATCGAGGAGTTTGTTCCTCCCCCAACCGCTTCCATCCCTCGTCCACACCTAATTCATGCCAACATGGAGGTGAGGAAGGTCTACGAGGAGATAATGAAGAGAAAGTTCGAGCCCACCCGGTATGTGGACCGGGGCATGATCCAGGAGTTGGGATTCGAGGCCAACTCGGCCTATGTGCTTCATGGACAAGCACACAACACCCGCAGAAGCCTACGCCCTGACGAGCTACAGTACCATGCGGATGGGCAGCCGTTTTTCAGCGAATGGCCCACCTACAAGGAACTGGTGGCAGAGTTCATGGCGTCTCTCGACGTCTGCGTCGTACCAAATGACGTGGTAGCATCGGACCGGGAATGGATCAAGGGAAGGGTGTCCTTCCGACTCTTCAACAACAACTACAATCTCACACTGGTCCAGTTCAATCAAATCTTCAACTGGTTCCACTCTCCACATGATCACCGAAGGCCGGACTCCCGCACCGACTATGCAAAGATCTTCTCCGAGCTAGTTATAGTGCCGGCGGGGAAGACCGTGAGCTACCACAATGCAGCGGTAGCAGATTTTGAGCACCCATTCGTCCGGGTCTTGCATAGGATGTTGAGCTTGACATTCTTCGCTCGCAGTGATCTTGCTTTGAGCAAGTTTCAGGAGAGTGACTTGTTCTTCCTTTACGCACTCCTGAAGCGTCAACCATGCAACTGGGGGGCGTTCTGGCTACAGCGCGTCCTGGCGGTGAAGAGGAGCACAAGGAAGGCTCCAATCCATTTTGGTGGTCTTGTCACCAAGTTGGCGCTTTACTTGGGGCTGAACTTTCAGTCCATGACTCCGATCTCTACGAGGAGCAAGGTGAACGTGCAACACTTGCACCGTTCAAACCTCATTCTTCTCCGGGACGGGTTGGCGTACACTCATTGCCACGTCAACCAAGCTTATCAGGAGAGCTCCCTACTGGACGACGTCTTCAACATAGAGGGCAAGCAGCATTTCAGGTGGCCAATCATAACCATCGAGTCCTCCGAGGAAGAAGGCGGCGACGACGAGCAGGAAGCCGAGGCTGCAGAGGAAGAGGAGGCTTTCACACCTCTTCAAGCACGTGTGGCACCACGGAAGCATCCTAGGATGCATCCGGGTGCTTCTTCATCATCTCAGCCCCCGCCACCATCACCACAACAAGAGCATCCAACCGAGGATCCCTATTCCATGCAGGGGATGTACACGATGCTGCAGGATATACAGCAGACTCAGCAGCAGCACATGGCTATGTATACCGGCATTCATGAGACTACGAGTCGGGTACTTGATAATCAACGGGCTATGTTCGAGAACGAGCGGCTCATCCTCGCCAACCAAGAGCAAATGCACAACGGTTGCAGTGGATAGAGACGTAACAGGAGCCTTTCTTCGACCATTACTGGAGTCAAGACTACTTTGGAGGCTATCCACAGCCTCCGCTGAGGACCCAATATGATCCAAGCTTCCAGGGGGAGTACCCGTCTTGGGATCCTACGGCGCCACAATACCCACCACCGCCTCCACAAGATTGATCAGGGTATCACTGTTCCACCCTTAAGTTGGTTTTTGACTATGAGGCCATAGTCGAATTCAAGCTTAGGGGGGTGGCTGGAACAACTCTATCTTTTATCTTTTCTTTTGTTTTTTTCTTAGTTTTTGCTTTTTGCTTTGTTGTTTGTTCTTGCAATTTTAGTTTGTTTAGGATCCACATCTATCTAGTGTAATCGTGGATGTCTTAAAAATTGTCATCTCGCTGTTTTCATGGGAAATTTAAGGGAATTTAAAAATTTCTGTGTCTTTAGGATAGCTTAACTTGGTTGTCCTTGGGGAACTTGTCCTATGAAAATGATTGATTATGTCAACTTTGAAGCAATATGTCACACCCACACCCCGATTGACTCATGAAAAGTGGATAGTAACGGTTGTTTGAGCCTAACCTAATCAAATGGTAATGAGACCTTAATTGGATATAAGAGAAAGAACCCTTTGAACTACTACACATGTCAGTAAGGAGGGACACATGATATTTTTCTAAGGTTCAGTAACTTAATCTTGTGATCATTCCACTTCATATTTTTCCATAATCTACCAAAGAATTGGAAGTAAAGTACAGTTTTAATTCCTTCTTGCGCGCATAGCATGTAGATAGGATTTGCATTGTTATTTACATACTTTTGCATAAAACGAAAAAAAAAATGTATAGTGATTCATGCACATTACCTTTAGGTGCATGTCATGTAGTTGCACTCATAACTTTCATGATTTTCACGCATAAGTACACCATGTACCTCAGGTTGTCTTAAAAAGTGATCTAAATTGTTCCATACCCTCGAAATAGTACAAAGATTTCCAATCATGAAGAAAAATAGCCTAACACATGTATCTCTAAGCAATTATGGATATGTGGGCTAAAAAAAAAATCTGAAAATCTGAAAAAATTGAGAAAAGAAAAAAATAGAGAGAATTTAGAAGGAAAGGGAATAAGAGGGAGAAAGGAACATGATATCACTTGCATGACAAGGAAATTGAGTACATGATGTGGCTTAATTAGATTTCTATCTCTTTTTGAGGTGGAAGGTTAGTGCATGCATCATTCCACCCAATTATAGGCATTAGGGCATTTTTAATGTGCATTCACATCATTTAGGGCATTTTGTTTTATGCATTTTGAAACTGTGTAATACTTCCAAATTCTTCCATGAACCACCCATTCCATCCACCCGTTGCTCGAATTGGTAGGCCACCGTGATTTTCTCCTCACTCATGTTTATTAGGAGAACTGCTTCCATGTAGATGGTAGTTAGGGCGAGCAACGTAGTGTAGGCAATCACAAGATGCACCAATGCTGAATCGGCAAATTTTATTATGTTAACTGCCTTATGTGATAGTGTTCATCGGTTTTAAGGATAATTTCTTTTATTGATGATTATTGTCGCCTGTAGGGTAATTACTGTTCTGTGATTAGGAAAGGCCGGTTTGAGAACGTTCAGTGGGAGTCATGTGGAATGTAGGTTGCTATGTTGATTGTTAGTTGACATCTGCAATCCTATTCTAAGGATTAGTTGCTCGAGGGCGAGCAATGTTTAATCTTAGGGGAGTTTGATGCGATGATTTTGAGTCGCATTTATAGACCTATTTCATATGTGTTTTGTGCTCTAATTACTCATTTTCATGGATAATATTGCATAATTCACTTTATTTGGTCTTTGCCATCATATTTTATCAAATCCCCTTTGTTTTACTATTTTGAGCATTATTTATCATCTTATTATAAATTGTGTGGATTTACTTGGGCTTGTTGTGAAATTTCAGGAAAAACAAGTATCTGCTTCCGTCGATACCATCGACGGAAGTCGATACCATCGACCAAGCCACAGGTTGTCAGCCGAGAAGAGAAATACAGATTCGATACCATCGACACCTAAGTCGATGGCATCGAGATCACTTCAGGTTGCTGGCGAGGATGCAGTCGATACCATCGACGAAAGTCGACGCCATCGACACAAGGAGAGCTACAGCGTCGCTAGAAGACAAAACCGACGCTACAGGAGTCGATACCATCAACGCCCAAGTCGATGGTATCGAGATCACCACAGGCGCTCAGAATAAAAGAAAGGAAAGCTGCCGCTAATCCGCTGCGTCGATACCATCGACCCGCGTCAATGGTATCAACGCCGACAGATATGCGTTGGATCTGTTTTGATCTCGATCGGACGGCTGTTGTTATTTGACGACCTAATTAGGGACTTATACCTAATGACGGCCGCCCAGACGAGGGGAGGATCTCATTTTGGATTACACGAGTGTCGAGGAGGAGAAAAAGGAGAATGGAGGCCGAGAAGCTCATCCCGGGTGATTGGGACGCTGCCGAAGACGATTTCCACCACCGATAGGCGGGGAAGCTCGTGTTCTACGCCAAGGATCCACCGGTTCTTCTCCGTTCAGGGGTTTTCCCACTTGTTTCCCATTTTTCTTATGAATTCCCCAATTTCTACCATGTATTCGTGTGAGATGAACATGAGAGGCTAAAAACCTCAATCTTTAGGACCGGGAGTAGCCTGGGAATGCATTGTATGACATTTTTATATCAATAATTCATATTTTTCTCTCAAATCCGTGGTATAGATTCGTTTTCTCCATTTCTATTGTTATGCTTGATCACCATAATAATAACTTAATACCCTTAATCACTTCGACAAAAGGATTAACGGTTGAAAAGAGACGAAATCTACATTAATTAATAAAACCCTTGATAAATGAGTTGTAAAATTAATGGTGGGAACTGAGAGACCGTTTTTAATGCGCTTAGTTTAGGGGAATGATTACTACGACGGTGGAATCAACCTAAACCTAAGTAGTGAATTACACCACGACAGTGGGTAATTCTCATTTCAGGCCACTACCCGGATAGAGAGAGAAGTGTGAGGAATTATATGAAACCTAATACAATGTTGACCCGAGGTGAAACCGCCATCCTAAAGATATCCTTTTGAATTGATTAAATTAACCTTTAATCGATTGTTTTCTTTGTTTAATTTTTATTTTCTTTTAATTTCAACAACAAAACCCTACTTTGTTAATCGGCCTAGCTGATTCGATTAGTTAGTAGAAGTCTTCAATAATTCACGTATCCCTGAGTTCGACTCGGGCATCACAAGGCCTATATTACTCGACGCGTATACTTGCGTTTAAACGCGTAGTAAAATACATGTCAATATCCTTTACAACTACTCCATAGCCTCAGAATATCATAAAATTTACAAAGGAACACTATCCACTTATACAAACATCAACATGTTATCTAAAGCTTGATTACCAACTTTTCACCCAAACTTGAGAGTATAGAGATGACTCTAGGACACACTAGACAACTAAACTACCATCTCTAGGGTCCACCACCTCAGATAGTCCTTGCTACCATGGTCTTTTTCTGCTACTACTGATCATTCAAAAAGTTGTGGTGACCCACAAGGTAAGACCCAGTCCCAACGAGAGATATAACTCTCTCCATCAGATATTAATTGCAACATATTAATTAACAATAAATAAACTGAGCAATTCGGCTATTGAATAAGCAATATGAGCAAGTTGAAGAGTATATGCCTACTAAGATGTTAAGAAAATAAGCTTTAGCATCAAGTATGATTATCAATGTATATACATGTAATAGGCAAATCCATTTCTTCTATCAGATATCTACTTAGGTTTCATAAGATTGCATCTTATAACAATCATTGTCATTAGTCTGACTATCATCATATACCATGCTAACAACATAAGCAAGCTAGTAGCATAATCATCTCTAACATCAAGAATATGTCTAGTATCATAACATGCCTATCAATATCGACATGCTTAATAAATAGAACATATCTACATCATAAGTAGAGATAACATCATAAACACAGCTAACTACACAAGAATGTTTAGAAGTTTAAGCATTTATAATTATAGATGCATGGATAACAATATTAAATATAGATAGAAACATCATCTTAACTATTAGTGTCAATATATCCGACAACATAAGCATGTTTACAACATGAGCATAACTAAAACTTAAGCATATCTCTCATCTCTTATTATACTATACATCATCTCTATGTAAGGAAAGCAAACAAGGGTTATCATACAATATGAAGCATTGTGTAACCCTAAATACCATATATAGATAGGCTACAAGGTTGTATTACACATTTTATTATGCCCCAGGGAGTTTCAATTGTACCATCCAAAGTCCAACCGACCCCTACAAAGGGCTATTCGGTTATGTATAAGACCTAGGAGTGTTGGTATCCTAAGATCTCTCCTCTACCCAGTCAGTACGGGCCAAAAAGGCAGTGACATATTAGTCAAGCTACCACTACAATGACATATAGTAAAGATGCTAAAAACTAGTCCACCCTTGGTACATGTCATGACACTAGAGAATAGGCTCACACATGGTCGTTCTATAAGAGATGTCCTATAGTTATATTGCTTCCTTTCACACATCACAATATCTGAGGAATGACCACCGCCATCCTCAATTTCTTGATATTAGGTTACCAAGTTGTCTCCACATACTCAACATGTTATGTATGCACTCTGAGGTTTCCCGTAGGAATTTCTCATTTCACCACCAGGAAGTTCTGACAATGAAATGGTTCTACATCATAGGGAACTACATGATTAGTGTTTTTCTTGTTTAGTTATTGCCAATTGGGTGATTTGAGGTTGCATCAAACAAGTGGACATACAAGCCCTAATTCATCTCTAGCTACCATTAACATATAAAAACATTAGAAGATATAAAACATATGAAACTTACTTTTCCTCATCCCATCATCACATGGTACTATTCACTTTCCATTCATGAGACTACACTTGTCTTCATACTATCACAAGATATGAATCCTTTTCAAAATATCATTGGGTGTCAACCCTTGTCATAATAATACGATTGCACCACATTCAAGGCTCAACCATGCCCAATGGTCATTAAGAACACCATATCATTTCCTGCAAGTTCATCGTTATCTTTTTATGCCTTATAATAAGGCTCAACAAACATCACAATACATGTGATACACAAGTTTAGCCTGATATTCCATTAAAGAATTAACAAATGTTCATAGGAAAACATTATAGGGATATCTTAGCATTTAAGATCATTCCTTTATTATATCACTTATAAGGAAGCTATATAATTGGTCATCATTACAATTATAGTATAGAAGTTTAGCATAAGAAATCACAAATCATGAAGCTATGATGACCACTAGTTAAACATATTTGAGTTTCAGTCAACCATTAGGTAGAATATTCCGTCATTGTATTAATATTTCAAGAAAGGATAACATTAATAGCTTCAACATGTATTAACAAAACTTCAGTGTTAACTTCCCCATATAATCTTATATGCATAAGACAACATCATAATAATATTCCATACCATTCTCAAGTATGGATCCATGCATAAATAAGGATATTACAATTAGATTATAGTATACTCGTGTTCCACAAAAATAAATGAGTACCCCATAATTGTATTATTCCACTAAGGAAGTGTGATCCTAATCAATCACCATCACTAGGTTACATTAGGATTAAATGTAACAAGCTATATCCCATTAGGGTTACATATCAACACAATATGGTCATTAAGTTGTGACTAGAAAGAGTCATTATCTAACCCCACACCTTCCTTCATTAATAACATAAAGGGTACCATTAATTCTAGGGATAAAACACCATCATAGAATGTGAGGGTAAAGCCCACCACCAGTTTCATGTTTAAAGTAAACCATCGATGGTCAACAAACGGTTCCTTAAATTGATCATATGGGGAAAACCATCAAACTCAGATTATTAAAACTCACATATAATACTATGGGATTAATTCTAATACATTGGATGTTGAAGCATCCAATCTCAACCATTAGATTTTGTCCATTATTCAAAACTATTAGATGAGGAAGTGTTAGATCATAACCATTGGATCAGGTTCATAATTCAAAACCATCAATTGGAGTATAGGTCTAACCCTTCAGTCATTTGATCCAAGAAACTATTAGGATGGGCTTAATTGATGCTACAACAACATCCTTAACTCACCATAGGTTTTGGAGACATGATCCACCATCGATTATGACCATTAAGCCCCCATCAGTTATTAGATCGACACTATATTCAGTTAACACTATCAAATATTAAGCTAATATCATCATTGATTGATAGCATCATTATGGTACTGTATGGTTGATCATTAAGCTTATAATTGATCCAAAACCTAACCTAAGGAGTGAACTTCGGTTGCCACCGTTGATTGACACCCTTGGTTACCACCATTAGTTTTCATGGTAGCATCACCATTGGTTGTTGCATGGTATCACCATCGAGTCATGTGGTAGTGAAGGAAATAGCTTGAAAACCCAAAATTGAGCAGTCAGTTGTTAGGTGGTTAGGACCATCGACTATGTTACCAACCAGTCCTATATCATATTCTACCTTAGAAAGGATGTACACCTATTTACATGTTCATCTAGCAGTAGAATAGAACAACATAAAATTTTGAAACCCTAAACAAGCATGGTTTCTTCATGCTTATATCATCACTTTAAAGCATAAACATGAACTAACAAGCTTTTAGCAAGAAATATAAGTGAAGAATGTTATAAATATCACCTCTACAGAGAAGAACAACGTCTTAAAGAAAGAAACTCAATAAGGAAGGCAAGAAAACAAAAGTTTTAGATCTGAACTCGTCCAAGTAAAAACCCTTCTCCATAAGGAAGAAAAACCATAGAAGAAGAAGCAAGAAAGGTAGATTCTTGAGTTCTAGAGCAACTTATACCATGGAACATAAAGGTTCTGACTTGGAGAATGGTAGGAGAAGAAGAACAGAGAAATAAATGTAAGAAAGAAGGGGATACTTACTCATTTAGGTTAAAATCACCAAGAAGGAGCTTTAGAAACCCTAATGGAAGTGAATCATAATAATAGATGCTTCTACAAAGAAGATATGCACATTCTTCTAACTTGGAAAGGTACTCCATAGTAGAACAGAGGAACGATGAAGCTCTTAGTATGAGGGAAGTGGTAGTGTAATGACCCCGCCTTCCAGTAACTCCCAATTAAGGGAGACCAGGATGTCAGAGCCGTTATTCTAATTTCCGAATCAAGGTTCGACAAATAAACATTAATAATTACCAAACTTTACCAGACTATACTGAAAAGTTGTAATAAATAATTTTTTTTGCATACCATTGAAAAATTGGATTTCTAAACTTCTATCCACGTATGAATTCTACTCTAACTAATCCTACTTCAAATTTAATTCACGTATTCACAATGTGACAATTTACTATTTGTCCTTTTGGGGTTTGCACCTAAAATGCCGGAAAACAAATACGCAGTCAACATAAAGTTGGTATGTGGGGAATTACAAACATTGTGCAACTATGATAGCAATGTAATCAACCAATTATCATTTAACATCCACGATTATGTTTTAAGCAATACTACTCAATCCTTACCTATCCCCTATCTCTGTTTTGTCCCTATAGTGGATATGGATACTACCTCTCTCATACGGTAGATCCTTACCCCCATGGGCGGCCTACCTTACAGGCATCCAATACTTAGGGTTATAGAGTCACATGGCCCTACCCAAAGGTAGTCCAATCCCTGACTCAAGGTGACTTGATCGTCCTACCCCATTGGTAGCCATGTACTAAGTCATCCAATGACCTGATGGACCTACCCCATAGGTAGCCATATACTAGATCAGTTTATCAAGCTACAGAGGGGACTAGGATCTGAGTTAGTAGGCACATATCTTAGGTGATACTCATATCCATATTATAGTTTGCATGAATTAAATTCATCCAAGAGTTTAATTCAAGCCACGATGGAAACATCGATAAAATCCTCAGAAAACTAATTCTGAGTAGTCATAAGCGTAACCACATACCTGTAACGGTAGTTTTGGTGACATAATCAATTAAGTAGGGAAACCCAACCAAGCAAAAAAAGATGAACAGAAATCTTGAAATAAACATATAAACTTCCTTTTATCATTATTTATCCAACTCATCTTATTTCTTAAGATTTCTATTCCAATTTTAGTGTTTCCTTGGAAATTAGGGTTTTATCTCCACTTTTAACATTATGAATCCTTATTTAGCAACACTATATAAAACCCTAAATTAACCACCTTACTATTCCTAATCATACTTAGGATCGTTATTTAACAACATTTTTCCATAATTCAAAATAAACATGGTTTTTCTCTTCTTTTACCCTAAATTAGGGTTTCAATACGTATTATCTTTCATTTAATGATTAAAACCCTAAGTTATCCAACTTTGCATTCAAAATAGATGAAAACTCTATATTAATATGCAACAGGTGAATACTTCACAAATTAACCTATTAATCCACCAAGATTCACGTTTTATATACAATTAGGGTTTCTAAATCCCGCTTAATACATTTTTCTACCATATTAAGGTACTTTTGTAAAATGGGATATAATCAAGTTATCAAACCATTTTTATCTTGTTCCTCATATTTTTCTATGCAACTTTCATGTATAAAGTTTTTCCATCAGAGATTCCTAGCTATTTCTATGACTTTCGCAAAGAAAAGGCTATTTTTGGATTATTCGATTAAAGAGGACTAATTACCGAAATTCGTCGATTGCACGATCAATATGTCGTTGGTCCGCATCTTGATCTGACGCTCTGCGTCGATCGTCCCAAAAACATGCATTGTTGCTTGTTGTCGGTCGTCGGATCTCGATCTAACGCTACGTGTCACGAGCGACTTGCACTTAACCGGCCGCCCCCTAGCACCGTTAGATCCCCGCGTAGGATCACGGTGATCCCTAATCGAATGACGGCTATACGTCATCTCCTCCGTTCCTTGTTGCTTGAGCCGCAACAGAGCGAGGCGATCGGGAGAGAGAGAGACAGAGAGCTGGGACCTAAGAGATGGCTGTTCGAGAGCGCAAGGGTGTGAGGTATCGAACGATGGTCTTTATATAAGACTAGGGGGGGCTCTTCTAAGGTTTCTATACCTGCTGCCACGCTAGCTTTTGGCCCAATTGGGCATTTCATGTAGATGCAATCAAAGCCGGCCAACCTTGGGTCGAAAAGCTTTGCTTCTCTCTCTTAGACCCAAAGGAACATATTCCACGAGTGCACATGCACTGAAACGATCAGAAATCCAAGGGGAAAGTTCCCCTATAACACATCCACAGTCCACGTCCCATTGGGACTTTGACGATGAACAAAGTCGTTTGATCAAGATCCAACGACAACCATCATCCGCGCTCAACCAAAAAGGGAAATACTTCCTAAATACCAAGATAAAATCCTATTTTGAGGATAACTTGAAAAAGCAATAACTCCCAAATTAGAATTCCTTTTTAATTCAAATTTGAAGGGAACCTCTTTTATGCTTTTATCTCTCATCATGAAAAAATTGGGATCAGTGTCTAAAGAAAACAATTCTTTTTCTTCAATTGCAAGATAACACCTATTTATTCATATTTTCCATATATTTCCTATTTCCTTTGCCATTATATTATTATCCTGAGTTCCTTGAACCTCAAGGAACCTTTATATTTCGAAATTTCATTTTGGAAAATATTACTTAGCATTTTATTCTTATTTTATCTATTTTCTCATTTATTCCTTTATCCAATTGAATTCCTTTTCCTTTTTTTCTTTTTCTTTCAATTGGGCATAATAGCCAATAAGGCCCATTAAGAAAACAAGGCATGAAATTCATTCAAATCAAACCATTAAATCAACCATTGATTTCATTTATTTCTTACAAGAAGATTTACAAATCTTATTATATGATTTAGAAAAATGGGGTTATAACATCCTCCCCTCCTTATAGGAATTTTGCCCTCAAAATTCAACAATCAAACAAACAATTCAGGATATGCTTTTTCCATGTCTGTCTTCAGCTCCCATGTGGCTTCATCCTCTCCATGGTGCTTCCAAAGAACCTTTACCATTTCTATATTCTTATTTCTGAGCTCTTTTACCTTGGTATCTAGAATCGACAAAGGTAACTCAGGATAAGTTAGCTTCCCTTGAAGCTCAATGGTTCAATGCTCAGCACATGGCTCAGATCTTGCACATATCACTTTAGATAGGACACGTGAAACACATCATGCATCATACTATATTGAGGGGGTAACGCCAAATGATATGCGGCTTCACCAATCCGTTCTAACACTTCAAACTGACCCACGTATCAGGGACTCAAATTTCCTCTATTTTTAGCTATAGCTCGGAGCGGTCAGATTTTTAGAAAAACATGTTCTCCCATAGTTAAATACACATCAGTCTGCTTCACAACATCATACGAATTTTGTCGATCTTGGGCTCTCTTTAGCCTTTGCCTGATCAAAGTGACTCTATCAACATACACTTGGAGTTCATCTGACCTCAACAAGGTCCTTTCACCAACATCATCCCAGTGAAGTGGTGACCGACACGGTCTCCCATATAGAGCTTCATATGAAGGAATCCCAATACTGGATTGGTAACTGTTATTATAGGCAAAATCAGCTAATGGTAAGTACTGCTCCCATGATCCACCCCAATCAAGCACACAAGCTCTCAGCAAATCCTCTAGGGTCTGGATTGTCCTTTCTGATTGTCCATCTGTCTGAGGGTGATAAGCGGTACTGATCCTGAACTTTGTACCAAGTTCCTCTTGAACTTGTTTCCATAGCTTGGAAGTAAACTTTGGGTCTCTATCAGAGATGATGGAACCGGGTACGCCATGAAAATGCACTATCTCTCTGATATACAACTCAACTAAGTCTGACACTTTGGTAGTGGTCTTCAGGGCGATGACGTGTGCTGACTTGGTAAGGCGGTCTACCACAACCCATATAGCATCATGACCTTTCTTAGTCTGAGGTAGACCCACCACAAAATCCATGGTGATATGCTCCCATTTCCACTCTGGAATCTCTATAGACTGTAAAAGTCCACCGGGTCGTTGGTTTTCGGCCTTCACCATTTGGCACGTAAGACAGTTGGCCACATATGTCGCAATATCTCTCTTCATTCCTGGCCACCAGAAAAACCTCTACAGGTCCTGAAACATCATGGTAGTTCCCGAGTGCATCGTGTACTTAGAACCATGAGCCTCTTGTAGGATACATTCCTTCAACGATGAATCATTAGGAACCCATATACGATTCTCGAATCTGATCCCTCCATCTATTCCCAATGAAAGATGGGTATGTGGCTTCTTCATCAAGCCCTTCATCTGGTCAATTTCTTTACTGGCCAACTGTGCTACTACAATCTCACTCAATAGTTTAGACTATATCTGGACGTTTTCCAATCGAACTCAGTCATCTAACGGTTGAGGAGACCATTCCACCAGCTCTTCTAAACTCTTCCACTGACTGGACAAAACAGCTGCACAATTGAGCTATTTCTGACTCAAAGCATCGGCTACGGCGTTCACCTTTCCTGGATGATAGGAAATTGTGAAGTCGTAATCCTTCATGTACTCCATCCATCGTCGTTGTAGTAGGTTCAGGTCTTTCTGTGTCAGGAGGTACTTTAGGCTCTTATGGTCAGTGGGGATCTCAAAAGTAGCACCATACAGGTAATGCCGCCAAATCTTCAATGCATGAATGATAGCTGCCAACTCTAAGTCATGCGTCGGGTAATTCACCTCATTGGGCTTGGGTTGTCGGGAGGCATATCCAACCACATGCTGATTCTGTTCCAACACGTAGCCAAGTCCCATCTTTGATGCATCGGTGAAAATCATGAAACCCTCATTGCCTGATGGTAGAGTCAAAACTAGTGTAGTGGTCAGATTCTCCTTCAGCTCCTAAAAATGAGCTTCACACACATCAGACCATAAAAACCTGACATCCTTCCGAGTCAACATGGTCAAAGGCAAGGCTGTCTTTGAGAAATCCTTGATAAAATGTCGATAGTATCCTGCTAACCCCAAGAAGCTTCAGATCTTAGAGGGGTTCTTCGGTGCAGGCCAGTCTCGATGTGCCAATACTTTAGCTGGATATACTGCGATCGTTCCCCCTGAGATGATGTGTCTGAGCAACATGACTCAGTCTATCCAAAACTCACATTTAGAGAATTTCCCATAAAACTTCTGCTTTCTCAAGATATCTAGGACTTTACTTAGGTGGTCTCGATGTTGATCTAAGTCATCCGAATAAACTAGTATGTCATCTATGAACACTATGACAAATGAGTCAAGGAAGGGTTGGAACACACTATTCATAAGGTTCATGAAAACATTGGGTGCATTGGACAACCCAAAAGGCCTAACTACAAACTCATAGTTTCCATAACGGGTTCGAAAAGTTGTTTTCAGGATGTCCTCACTCTTGACTCTCAACTAGCGGTAACCCGATCTCAATTTGATCTTAGAAAAGACTCGAGCTGACATCAACTGGTCAAACAAGTCATCTATATGGGGTAAGGGAAATTTGTTCTTAATGGTATCCTGGTTGATCATCTGATAGTCTATGCACATTTGGAGCGAACCATCCTTTTTCTTTACAAAAAGAACTGGTGCTCTCCATGGTGATGTGCTAGGGCGGATAAAACCTTTGTCTAGCAATTCCTGCAATTGTTTCTTCAACTCAAGCAACTCCGCAGGGGCCATTCTATAAGGTGCTCGGGAAATAGGGCTTGTCCCAAGAGCTAGCTCTTTGGTGAACTCTACCTCTCTCTTGGGAGGAATCCCAGGTAGATCATCTGGAAAAACATTTGCATAGCTCCTAACTACCTCTATTTCCTCTAATGGTTGCACTCTGGGTTCTGGCTCGATAACTACTGCCAAGAAAGCTCAACAACCTTTACTCATCATCCGCTCTGCTTTCAAGGCTGACACATATAGGCTGGTGGTGGCATCTTTCCTACCCTTAATGACAAAAGGTGGGTGACATGGTTTCTTAATGATCACTTTCTTCTCCCTACAGTCAATATTGGCCCTATAAGTATAAAGCCAATCCATGCCAATGATCACATCAAAGTCATTCATATCATGAAGGATAAAGTCTGTAGGAAACTCATGATCTCTACATCTCACAGGTATCATCAGAGTTTTCAAAAGGGAGGTAATGATTCGACCACTCAGGGTTGTAACATCCAAGACATACCCTAAATCCTTGATATCCAAACAAAGCATAGTTGCAAGATTTCTCGAAATGAAAGTATTAGTAGATCCAGAGTCAAACAAAGCTTTTACATTATGTCCCATGACTTCAAGCATGCCTACATAGTTTTTCATCATGCATTAGACCATTACATGCTTAACTTTAAAACATAAAGGAAAAACTCTAAGGGTTATTACCCTCGATCAACCAATTAGCATTTTCTTGAGCTTCCTCATTATCAATAGCAAACACTTGAGCTTGTCTTCTTTCTCCCATAGGTGGGGCCACAACTATAGGTGGGACTTCCATAGGTGGGTCTGCTACTTAACCTAGTCCTCTTGGGTCTGGCAGAGGACAAGAAGCTTGGATATGTCCCTCTTGTTGACAACGGTAGCAGACCCTCTTCTAGTGGCGGCACTCACCGGTATGCCATTTCCCGTAGGTGTGGCATCGAGATTGGTTGATATCTTGCTGGGGTTTCCCTTTTCCTCCATGTCTTCCTTTGGCCTGGTGATGCCCGTGACCTTTCTTATGGTGGTTCTTCTGACCTTTAGTTACTTCAGTGAAACCTAGATACCCCTTGGGTGGAAGTTGAGCATGCATTACAGTCCTCTCCATGTCTAAAGCAGTGTTGTAAGCTTCAGTGAAGATTTTGGGTTTACTTGCCATCACGTTGGGCTTGATGACAGGGTGAAGATGTTCTATGAAGTGATCCACCCTTCTTTCCTCATCCATCATATGCCCGAAATGCTCCATGATTCAAAACCTGTGCCTGAAGTCTGCCACTGAAGAGTTTCCTTGAGTCATGTTAGTGAAATCCCTTTCCTTTTCCTTCTTAGTTGAGACAGGGATGAATCTGGCGGTGAAGATCATCTTGAAGTCAGCCCATGCCATTGGTTCCTCAGTCAGGTCTCATCCTATGATGTGAGTCTTCCACCATATCTTGGTTGCTCCTTCTGGGTGATGAGTAGCAAAGAGAACCTTCTTGCTCAGTTGTACCTCAAGCATGCAGAATCCATTCTCGACTTCAAGCGGCCAAGCTTCCGCCTTGTCGACTACCTCAGATTTGTCTTTTCCCCAGAACTTCTCAATGTTCAGCTTGACGAAGTCCAAGATGGTGGCTCCTAGTTGAGGATGAACAGGAAGCAGCTCTCCATTTTCTCCTCTAGCTAAGTCTCAGAGGGCCAAATCACTAATGGCCTCTGTCAGCTTCTTTTGTTGCTCCATCCACAAAGCATCAGGGGTGTGGATTATCATGGTTGGTTCAGGACCACCAGCTTGATCTTCTTCCATCCAGGCCACCTCCTCCTACTCATGTTGCTCCTCGTACCCTTAGTCTTCTTCTTGATCAAGGTTGTTGAAGGGTATCAGGTCAGGGTTAGGGACCTCATGAGTAGTTTCTTCGGGTCTCTTCCTCTTCTTAGAGGATTCACCATCATGGTTCCTCTTTCTCTTCTCTGAAGACCCCTTTCCCTTGCGGGGAGGCCAACCACTCGTAGCTGGGTTTCCATTGCCTTCGGGAATGGCAACAGTCTTTGTACAAGCCATCTACATAAGCATAACAAACAAACCTATAATTTATATTTAAACTAATTATAGTTATGTCAATGATGTCTCATTATGTATCTTTTATTAATTTGATGGAGGATTCCTTAATCCTTAACTTACTTACCCATACCACATGAGGGTGGGGAAGAGAGAGAAAAACCCAAACTCTTAAAATCCTTCATAGAATGTGTGATGAGAAGGGATGAATAAGATGAGAGAGCCCTAAAGGTATCTTATTTTGAATCGTACCCTAAGACTTTGGCCAGGCAGTCACACAGATTCGAGAGTCCTCTTATTCTGACTAGCGGTGCAGAGGAAAATATTGCCAGCCCCCGGTCGTGATCCTTTTCTAGATACCTCAGTCTTTTGGATAATCCTCTAATAACTCCCTTGGGTTCTATAGTGTTTGTAAAATTTAATAATTATTAATGGTTAAGTGAGGAACCTTGGATCTGATACCAAATGTAATGACCCCGCCTTACAGTAACTCCCAATTAAGGGAGACCAAGAGGTTAGAGCCGTTATTCTAATTTTTGGATCAAGGTTCGACAAATAAACATTAATAATTGCCAAAATTTACCAGAATATACTGAAAATCTGTAATAAATAAATTTTTTTACATACTTTTGAAAATTTGGATTTCTAAACTTCTATCCACGTATGGATTCTACTCTAACTAATCCTCCTTGAACTTTAATTCACGTATTCACAAATTGACAATTTACTGTTTGTCCTCCTTGGGGTTTGCACCTAAAACGCCGACAAACAAATATGCGGTCAGCATAAAGATGGTATGTGGGGGATTACAAAAATTATACAACTATGATATCAATGTAATCAACCAATTATCATTTAACATCCAATATTACATTTTAAGCAATACTACTCAATCCTTACCTATCCCCTATCTCTGTGTTGTCCCTACAGTGGATATGGACACTACCTCTCTCATATGGCAGATCCTTACCCCCATGTCCCTACCTTATAGGTAGCCAGTACTTAGGGTTATAGAGTCGCATGGCCCTACCCAAAGGTAGTCCAATCCCTGACTCAAGGTAACTTGATGGTCCTACACCATTGGTATCCATGTACTAAGTCATCCAATGACCTGATGGACCTACCCCACAGGTAGCCATATACTAGGTCAGTCTATCAAGCTATATAGGGGACTAGGATCTGACTTAGTAGGCACATATCTTAGGTGATAGTCATATCCACATTATAGTTTGCATGAATTAAATTCATCAACAATTTAATTCAAGCCACGATGGAAACATCGATAAAATCCTCGAAAAACTAATTCGAAGTAGTCATAAGCGTAACCATATACATGTAACGGTAGTTTTGGTGATAGAATCAATTAAGTAGGGAAACCCAACCAAGCAAGCAAAGATGAACATAAATCCTAAAATAAACATATAAACTTCCTTTTATCATTATTTATCCAACTCATCTTATTTCTTAAGATTTCTATTCCAATTTTAGGGTTTCCTTAGAAATTAGGGTTTTATCTCCACTTTTAACATTATGAATTCTTATTTAGCAAAACTATATAAAACCCTAAATTAACCATCGTACTACTCCTAATCATACTTAGGATCATTATTTAACAACCTTTTTCCATAATTCGAAATCAATAAGGTTTTTCTCTTCTTTTACCCTAAATTAGGGTTTCAATACATATTATCCTTCCTTTAATGATTAAAACCCTAAATTATCCAACTTTGCATTCAAAACGAATGAAAACTCTATCTTAATATGCAACAGGTTAATACTTTTCAAATTAACCTATTAATCCACAAAGATTCACCTTTTATATACAATTAGGGCTTCTAAATCCCTTTTAATACATTTTTCTACCAAATTAAGGTACTTTTGTAAAACGGGATATAAGCAGGTTATTAAACATTTTTATCTTGTTCCTCATATTTTTCTATGCAACTTTGATGTATAAAGTTTTTCCATCGGAGATTCCTAGCTATTTCTATGAATTTTGCAAAGAAAAGGCTATTTCTAGATTATTCGATTAAAGAGGACTAATTACCGAAGTTCGTCAACCGCACGATCAATGTGCCGCTGGTCCGCGTCTTGATCTGACACTCTACGTCGGTCATCCCAAAAGCGTGTGTTGTTGCTTGTTTTCGGTCATCAGATCTCGATCTAACGCTCTGTGTCACGAGTGACTTGCACTTAACCGGTCGCCCCTAGCACCGTTAGATCCTCATGCAGGATCATGGTGATCCCTGATCGAAAGACAATTGTACATCATCTCCTCCCTTCCTTGCTGCTCGAGCCACAACAGAGCAAGGCCGAGCCCTCACTAGAGAGAGTTTGATAGGGAGAGAGAGAGAGAGTTGGGACCTAAGAGATGGCCATTCGAGAGCGCGAGGGTGTGAGGTATCGAACAATGTTCTTTATATAGGACTAGGGGGGGCTCTTCTAAGGTTTCTATATGTGCTGTCACCCTAGCTTTTGGCCCAATTGAGAATTTCATGTAGATACGATGAAAGTTGACCAACCTTGGGTCAAAAAGATTCGCTTCTCTCTCTCGGACCCAAAGGAACAGGTTCGACGAGTGCACATGCACTGAAACGATCAGAAATCCAAGGGGAAAGTTCCCCTATAACTCATCCACAGTCCACGTACCATTGGGACTTTGACAATCAACATAGTCGGTTGGAACAAGATCCAATGGCCACCATCATCCATGCTCAACCAAAAAGGGAAAGATTTCCTAAATTCCAAGATAAAATCCTATTTTGAGGATAACTTGAAAAAGAAATAACTCCCAAATTAGAACTCCTTTTTAATTCAAATTTTAAGGGAACCTCATTTATGCCTTTATCTCTCATCATCAAAAATTGGGATCATTATCTAAAGAAAATGATTCTTTTTCTTCAATTGTAAGATAACACCTATTTATTCATATTTTCCATATATTTCCCATTTCCTTTGCCATTATATTATTATCCTGAGTTCCTTGAACCTTAAGGAACCTTTATATTTCGAAATTTCATTTTGGAAAATATTCCTTAGCCTTTTATTCTTATTTTATCTATTTTCTCATTTATTCCTTTATCCAATTGAATTCCTTTTTTTTCTTTTTCTTTCATTTGGGCTTAATCGCCAATAAGGCCCATTAAGAAAACAAGGCATGAAGTTCATTCAAATCAAACCTTTAAATCAACCATTGATTTCATTTATGTCTTAAAAGAAGATTTACAAATCTCATTATATAATTTATAAGAATGGGGTTATAATAGGTAAAGAGAAAAAGTTTCATTTGGGTGCTTATGGATAGGTATATAGGACTTTAGGATAAAGAAAAAGAAAAACATGAGGTGTTGTAGTAGCTCTCCATGTGTCCATCGCCTTAAACTATTATGGATATACAAGAATCTGCACAAGAAGCTTCCATACAATTTTTGGAGACCTACTTAGCCATCATTTTTTGGTTTTCCAAGCCAAACGAAAAGAAAACATTTGTTGATAGCTCCTAAAGGTAGCTCATGTATAAAGGATACCCTTGAAGAAAACACCTCCAAAAAAAGGTTCATTTAGGTGCCAAGTGTCTCAAAAAGATCAAGAATGATAAGTTAACATTCAAGGAAAAAAATTCAAGTGAAAATTGAAAATAAAACCTCTCAATTGGGTAAATTGTAAAAAACCCCAAAATGTACATAAAACTACATAACTTGCACAAACAATGTCCAAATTGGACCAAATTTCAAACTTAAGCTTGTCTTATGATTTGAAAGCATATGAAAATGTTATATTATTGTTATAATAATTCAATTATGGTAATTAAGCATGTTCAACCATATAAGAAAGGATAGGGGTCTCACAACCATAAACCCCTAACACAGATTTCGCCCCCGAAATCCAAGGTACACGTAGATGGATACTTCTCATGCACGTCATCTTAATGTTCCACATGGTTACTTTCATCACATGGTGATGTCACATCATTCTCATAGAATACATATTCTTCTCCCTCAACTCTTGCATGTGTCACCATGGTTCAACCTAAGAAATGTTGTGCCACTGATACATGTTTGGTAGTACCTTTCAACTTGGGAGTCTAATTGTCATCTTGGACTATTCTATTTGTTGTATAACACATCACCCCGAGATGATACTTGTTGGCTCTTACCAAACATAAAACACCATTTATTTCTTATCATATGTAACTTTACAAAGTTTCATCTCTATGCTCCTTTGATGGTTTTTCTAATTAGTAAATCAATCCATCAGGTGGGTATCCCCTAATTGTCAAGAACTATAAGGCATATGTTATTAGAAGATTTTTCAGTCATCTCAATGATAGACTGACCATCTGTCTACTTGAAGAATCATACACTTGTATGCAATTATAATCAAATATAACTTCCTGATTGAGTTTTTTAGGGGTACACCATCAATATTGTCTTCATCTTATCATGATTCACACAACACATTTAGCAGATGCATTATAAATCCAAGAGGTAGTTAACCCCCAACTCACTGATTCCAAACTTGCCACACATTTGTATAGTTACTTCAACATTCATAAGCTTTAGCAAAGATGTTAACCGTGCTACTGACCATCTCTAAAATACTTTGAGATGCCATCATTCAAAACTTGTCACATTTATGAGACATGACCTAAGCACTTTGTTCCTCTTATTTTCGAATGCAACTGATACATGATTTAGTCTAAATGACATAACCCTAAACTCATCATGGTAATGTAAGTTATGTCATCCACTCTCATTCTTATACCTTGATATTCTGATCCTAGGTTTATCTTAAAGGAACATGGCAACACATATCTGCTAGTAAACAAACCATCTCTCCATGATAGTGGTCTTTCCCAACCATCAACAGACCATACACACCATCATAGAATCCCTATTCTTTTTCCCAAACAACACTTGGAGGATCAATATCAACTCTCTCTCTACTAGAAAGAAACACTGGACAACTCATCTAATAGATAGCTTTAACTCGTATATAACTGGTACACTTTGGATACTAGGATTCATTACCTTGGTATCCACCACATGTGTGATAACAAAATCATACCATGGTTTCATCCACTTCCTCAACATCATAGCCAACTAACAGAATATAGGAGGAATCCCCCCTAACTCTTGGAAGGCTCAAAAAGCATGCTCATTACAAAACATAAAGATTTTGGAAATATAGTCCAAAGCAACCACACATCATATCAAGATATCTATCCTAGGATTATAGCCAACCACTACTACCAAGTGGCATGAGATCTAGTTGAAGTCTTTGCCTAAAAAACAAGGAACACAAAGGGATACACACTTCCCACGTCAAAGCAACATTGTCCAGGGCTTTATTATGCTGGTTGCAACTTCTTTTGTATTATTTTACATTTTTCATCTATGAGTCCTTTCTATTAGCATAGTAATTATCATGATTAGCATATCTAATTTCTCTTTTCTCATTAATCTTCATTATACTCTTCTATGTCCTCTCATGTTACCTTGTTTTTCAACAACTAATTAAGGAATAGTTCATCATATTCCACATTTTCTTCAATAAACAATGATCATCTCCTCTTAATTTCTTTCACATATCATGAAGATTTCTCATGAATGCTTTCTTACACACATGGATTAATCTGAGATTAACTCAGGTTCGACTTGATTCCTTTTCAAGTTCTCATTCATCTTCTTGTATTATTCTTATAATATGATCTCTCTCCTTCTTATGTGAATTTCATACCTTGAATCACTTTATTAGCACCAACTTATATGTCTTTTACTTTATTATGTTTTTGATTTAAATCTTCAAGTACTCCTCTTTAGCTTATCTATATTCAGATTTAGGTTTCATGGTGTTGTATCTTTCCCTTATAGTCACCAAACATTCAAGTTTTAATATATTATTACTTAATTCTCATCTTCTTTAGAGTGAGATTGAGGTTTTAACACCATGATTTATGATTTTTTATTCTCTTTAGATTGTTTCAAAATGTCTACTTGATTAGAGTAATCAGAAAGAAATCAATTTAACAGTTCCACACTTACATTTTATTTAATACTTGAATACCTGGCCAGGGCACACAAGTACTGAGATTAGGCAGTATGTGCCATGTTTTTATGTCATGTTCTTAACTTAGACATCCTTCCAGTCCTAAGTCCTAGTGTCCTTGTAGACTCAGCGAACCTAAAGCTCTGATACCAACTTGTGAGAACCCGTTACACTAAACGAGGTTACTCAAAACACAAAATGATATTACACATCTATTAAACACATACCAAAAAAACAAGGTAAATTAAAACCGATGTCAATATTTCTCAATTGCTCAGAAACATTTACATAAAAGCCTTGCAATTTTTGTATTTCATATAATGATCAATATTCTTTACAACTGCTTTGTAGCCTCAGATATATCATAAACTTTACAAAGGAACACTATCCAGATATACAAACGTCAACATGCTAAAGAAAGCTCAATTCAATCGAAACATCATATACAAACTTTTCACCCAGACCTGAAAGTACAGAGATGACTCTAGGACACACTAGACAACAAAAATACCATCTCTAGGGTCCATCACATATGATACTCCTCGATACCATGTATGCTGCCGGTACTGCTGATCATGTAAAAAGTTGTTGTCACCCATGAGGTCAGACCCAGTCCTAGTGAGAGATATAACTCTCTCCAATAGATATTGATTACACCTTATTAATTAACAGTAAATAAACTGATAAATTAGGGTATTTCTATCCTCCTAATTGACTCCACAAATGTGGCAAATTTCTCTCTACTTTCTAATGCATCTGCCGATGATAGACACCTTATCATTCAGTCCTTTCTCAAAACGTCGAATCTTCTCCTGCTCAGTAGCAGCCATTTAAGGAAAAAATCGTAAAAGTTCCATAAACCTAGCTTCATATTCATTTATTGACATGGTTCCCTGCCGAACCTTCTCAAACTGTGAGATCTTTTCGTCTAAGTATGTTCTTGGAAAGTACTTATTGATGAATTCTTGACGAAACTCCTCCCAACCAACCTCTTCATCATTCCTTTTTACTACTTCTATGGCCCACCAATGGCCAACACTACCCTTCAAAAGGTATACAAGATGTTTGACTTTGTCAACATCTGGAATACTAAGGATCTTAAAAGCCTTTTCTAACTCAGTGAGCCATAGATCAACATCTGTTGGGTCAGTTGTCTCAGCATATTCTATAGCTCCAACATGACGTAGTCGTGCAAAAGTCTTACCAGACCCATGTCCCTCACTGGGAATTAGTGCCCTAGGTGCTGGTGCGGGCATACGATCTTCCATATACCTCATTGTGGTCATGAATTCCCTAAATAGAGCATGAGTGGATGGGTTTTCTATCATAGCTTCATCAAAATGGGGATTCTCACGCACTGGTTCCCCTCTTACCTGACCCCTTGCACCTCCTACTGGTGCAGCAACATTGCTTTCAACAACGTGATCCTCATGTTCTCCAGACATCTTTAAGTTATCTTCCTTCTTCTGCATAAGCAGAAGTCACTATAAGATATACTGGCAGACACTAGAATAGACTCAACACCTTAGTCCTATGTCTCTGTAGACTCAGCAAACCTAGATCTCTAATACCACTTAATTGTGGCATACAAATCACAAAAACATGATTTACTTAAACGAAAGCGATCGTTAGCAATAGATTACTGAAAATCACTAAAAATTTAAACCTTTTGCAAAGATATCCAAACACAAGAATACTCTTTTATCAGGAACCAATGCATTTCATTTACATCCTGGATCATTAGTACATAACATGTACCATCTCCTCTCGAGAGTTGCATACAACAGTTGCTTTACCAAACTATACATAAGCAACTTAAACCTCGAGGCGTTCAAGCCAAAATCTCAGATCGATGATAAAAGCACTATCTACTGACTTTGAGGACCTGAGAGTACAGAGATGACACAGGACTTTCTATACAAAATTTGACAGCTAGTGTCTCCACCTAAGATATCACTGTTGTCCCAGTTGTTGTTGCTACTCTTCCCTTGTTATAGGGTTCCTGCCTTTTCTTCAGCATTTACCTAAAAGTTGGATCCCACGGGGGTAAGACATTTGAAAAATTGTCCCAGTGAGAGATATAACTCTCCACTAGAAACATTATTATTGTAGTTTAATAGAATAAAAATGATAAGAGGATAAGTAGTTTAGAACATTCTCATATTTTAAAGCATTGAATCTATCTATGATAGAACAATATTTCATCTATTCACTTTATAAGGAATATGAAGAACACATATATGATTTATCCATCTTACTGTATCAACATGACTAGCTTATCCTGAGATACTCATTATCATGGTATATCATCCATGAATCATTCTCATTTCTGTCTATTGGCTTTAGCCAATCTATTTGCCAGATATTGGATTGTTCCAATCATGTGAGTATACATCATCATATTCTGTCCAGGCATTGGGCCATGCCAATGCTATGCAATACTTCCAAGCATTGGACTATAGCAATCCTGTGCAAACATTCTAGGCATTGAACTATGTCAATCATGTGCATCTATTCCAGGCATTGAACTATGACAATCATGTGCAGACATTCCAGGTATTGGATTATTACCAATCATGTGCAAACATTCCTGGCATTGAACTATGTCAATCATGTGCATCTATTCCAGGTATTGGGTTATGACCAATCTTGTGACATTATTCTAGGTATTGGGTTATGACCAATCCTGTGATATTATTCTAGGTATTGGGTTATGACCAATCCTATGCAAACATTCCAAGCATTGAACTATGTCAACCCTATGCATCTATTCCAGGTATTGGGTTATGATCAATCTTGTGATATTATTCCAGGTATTGGGTAATGACCAATACTGTGATATTATTCTAGGTATTGGGTTATGACCAATCCTGTGACATTATTCCAGGTATTGGGTTATGAAAAATCCTGTGATATTATTCCAGGTATTGAACTATATCAAACCTGTGTATCTATTCCAGGTATTGAATTGTGTCAATCCTATGAAAACATTCCAGGTATTGAACTGTGTTAATCTTGTGCATCTTCACTGAATACCACATCACCTTTACTAATATTAAACCTTGGCCAAGCCATCATACTAATTCACATCCTTTATGTAATTCAAGTATTCCTCTTATCTCTTTTGAGCTTATTACAAATAATATAGCCCTTAGTTGGCTATAAACTTAAGGCATGCATGATTAAGATTTCTTTATTATAATAATTATTATGTTACTAAGTTTCCATTTCCCAGTTTACTTGAACATTATAATTGGTTTCATGAAACCTTTATAAACATCTTGTTACCTCTTACTAGGAAACAACTATCCACATGGCTCACAAACCCCATTAAACATCTTGTTACCTTTCACTAGGCAACAACCATCCTCATGGCTCTCAAAGCCCATTAAACATCTTGTTACCTTTCACTAGGCAACAACTATTAGGGTTAGAGTTTTCCCTTTATAGTGGAATAGGGATTCAAGTTCATATTATCAATACAATCGTAAAACATTGCTCCACACATCTAGGAGCATACATTAATATCATAAGTATTCAACCATACTTATTCATTCTCACAATTTATCATTAAGAGATAATCAACACAAAGTATGAGTTTCTCTCTCATCTTTTCTAGGATATTGATTACATCATACTTTGTTATCTTGGATTAACCCTTTCTCAAGGTATGTTAGCCTACACTTATCAAAGTGCATTACATCTTAATATAATATTATCATAACGCACTTCATGTGTTACTCATCCAAGTATATTGGATTTAGGGTACATCAAGGTGGATCACCCTTAGGATGCTGAATGTGATTTCTATCACGTCTTAATGTTTCAATTACCTCATCTCCTTGATCTTACTTAAGTTCATTATATTACCTTGTATTAGGGTAATTATCCTCCTAATACTTTATGCACTAGTTCATCACATATTATGTAATGTGTTGATTATAAGTTACTCTTTTGACATATTCAACCATTATTGATATAAAATTATCCATTGTCAGGAATAGGGTTTCCCTTCCTTATCAATTAGGGATTTGCATAACATCACCCTATGCTGAGGTTTCACATGACATCACCCTATATTAGGGTTTCACATGACATCACCCTATATTAGGGTTTCACAATACATAGCATCACCCTGGATTAGGGTTTCATATTGCATCCTTACCTTCAGTTACGGTTTCTTATAACATTTCCGTTAAAATTAGGGTTTCATGTAGCTTTACCTAAAATTAGGGTTGTTCATTAAATACTCTGAATTAGGGTTACATCATTACCCTAGATTAGGGTTTTACCTATCATTTCTCTCAATTAGGGTTAGGGCTCATCAACCTTCTCAATTAGGGTTTCATGATCTCTTTATCAAGGATGATACCCTAATTACATATTTATTCATGTTGAAAGTGTTTAAGTGTATCCACTACATGATCATCATACATGTAGGAATTCCTCTCTCTCTCTCATCCTCTATAGGATATTGATTTACTTCAAACTCAATTAAATTAGGTCAACTTGAATGAAGGGTTAACATAGTGAATTGAGATATTGCTTCCATAAGCATCAAAGGTTAACCACTTTAAATGTACTAATCACCTAAGTACTTTAGGGATTCAACCATTGTACTTATCTTTGGTAATCATCATTACCAATCATGGAATCAATCGATCTTTTATAGCCTTGAGTCTCCAAACAGTTTTGGGCACCTTGAACCTCCAAACGGTTTTTCCCCTTTTTAACCTTTAAACGGTTTAGAAATCGTTTGCCCTCCAAACGGTTTTGAAACCGTATGGGCATCCTAGGTCTGATACCATTTGGTCTTAAACGGTTTGAAACCATTTGGGCATCTAGCCCTTGAAACCGTTTGAGCAATTATACATTGAAACCATTTGAACAATTTCTCTTAAAACTGATTGGATGATTTGATCTTGAGACCGAAATGACCTCCAAATGGTTTGAGACCATTTTATCCCTAAATGGTTTTAAGACCGTTTGGACTCAAATGGTCTCAAGACTATTTTTTCCAATTCACCTTGAAACTGAAAGAAGCAATTAGGGTTTTTTTCAATCAAATTGATTAGGGTTTACTCCATTGAATCGATCATCAATTGAACCATTGAGTGTACATCAATTTTCAACACTTGATCTCCAAAGCTTCATCACAACCCTTGGCCTCCAAACGGTTTTGAGACCATTTGGTCTTCAAATGGTTTGAAGACCGTTTGGCCTCCAAACGATCTTGAGACCGTTTGGGCCATTCAACCCAAAAATTGAACCATCAATTAGGGTTTCCATCACTCTACCCGATTAGGGTTTGCAATTGGTGGATTATCCATCATTGGTATGATTATAAATCATTTAATTAGAACCATTGGATCAACAACCAACTACCTCAGCCTTTAACCTTCAAACAGTCTGGGACCACTTGATCCCAAACAGTCTTGAGACCGTTTGTTCCCAAATGGTCTTGAGACCGTTTGGTCTCAATTGGTCTTGAGACCAATTGAACTAAATTATGAAATCATTTGTACAAGATATTATTAAGGTGTGTACTTAATATGACATCATCCTCTTCAATCTACGATCCTTCATAATTTTTTGTAATTCTCATTGTGGTTCCATCGATTTGATCAAATGAATTTCAATAAGAACAAAATGATCAACAATTTATGAAGAATTGAATGCAATAATAATATTGAGTTAAGTTATAAAACCCTCCTCCAAAGAATGCTTCAAAGCTCCAACTCCATGTCTTTAATGGTGGAAGAATCTTTCTCAACTATCCCAAGCTCATGCTCAACTCTTTGAGTGAAAAAGATTGGCTAGGATTGAAGATTGATTGGAGACAAGAAGAAATCAAGCATTGATTTGTGATTTCCACCATGAATTTGAGGTTGAAAATGATCAAGGAGCTTACCTACAGGTTGGAGTTCGTTCCCCTGCTGCTCCTAAGGTCCCTTGTGCTCATCCAAAGCAAGGAAGAAAGAAAATCCAAAAAAGAGTCTTTGGTTGAGTGGGAAATGAAGTGTTTCTAAGGAATTTCAAGGAGAGAGAAAAAGTTGAAAAGTAGTCCTTCAACTCCCCAAATTGGTGACACTTAACCCCCTCTACTCCTTGCATACGAATGCATCCTCCTTTGGCTTTAATTCTTATTCATTATCCACAATTTAAAGGAAAATAAATTAAGCACCTTAATTCATATAATACTAATATCCCATTTTTAGTGGATATTACTTTTAATTAACTAATGTGATTGGGCTCTCCACTCACTTTGAGATATTTTCGTGCCATTGAAAGGCACATGGTCTTTCAACCTTGTTATAAAATCAACCATCACATTTTGGTTGAAGGCACTTCAATTAACATATTTATTTTAGCATTAATTTGAAGAAAAGTTCCATTTATGCTTAAATCTTGATTATTTTAATATCAAGATTCTCTCTCTTCCAAAATGATTCAAATCAGGCGCCCCTCTCAAAGTATTTTCTCTACATGATGCCAAGAATCATGAGGGACCCTCTTGAAGTGGTATTTTTCTTATTGAACCCTAGATTTTGGGTAAATTGCACATTACACCAAAATTAGGTTTTAATGCACAAAGATTGCTCATCCAGCTCTATCTTGGTGCTCAGGCTGCCACAAGCCATATCTCTACATCATTCTCACTCCTATGATGCTTCAACATCTGAGGAACATTTTATCATGTACAATTTGCAAGTTAACCCCTAAACTTGGGTAATTTGCACTTTAGTCCAAAACTAACAAAACATTGTTCCAACATTATTCAAAAAGGACTAAAATTGAAATATAAGTTCCTCTTGAGCCTTAATTACTTTTCAAAAGATAAGACCAAGAATATAGTTATCTTTATTAAACAAAACATCTAGGGTTACAGCATAACCCATGTCAGGGATGTTACAATACAAGTTCAGCATAAGAAAGCATAGATCACGATGCTATGATGACCACCAGTTAACATATTAGAGTCAGTCAATCATTAGGAAGGATATTCAATCATTGTATTAATCAATCAAGAAAGGTTAACATGATTAAGTATCTTTATCTACTTGCATTAGGTTTATGTTTAGCAAGGTAAGTTACATTAAATATATAGTTCAACATTTTTTCACAAACCCTAACCCATAACATCCCCATATAATATTATATGCATAAGACAACATCATCATCATATTCCATACCATTCTCAAGTATGGATCCATGCATAACTCAGGATATTACCATCAGATTATAGTATACTAGTATTCCACAACAATAAAAGAGTACTCCATTGTTCTATTATTCCATTAAGGAACGCTAACCTTAATAAATCACTATCATTTGGTTACATTAGGATTAAATATAACAAGTTGTATCCCATTAGGGTTGCATATCAACACAATATGGTCATTAAGTTGTTACTCAAAAGAGTCAACATATAACCTTAGACCTCCCTTGATTAAAGGGTACCATTAATTGTAGGGATAAAACCCATCATAGAATCTGAGGGTAAAGCCCACCACCAGTTGCATGTTTAAAGCAAACCATCAATGGTCAACAAACATCTCCTTAAATTTACCACATGGGAAAAACCATCAAATTCAGATCATTAGAACTCACATAAAACTATGGGATTCATTCTAATGTATTGCATGTTGAATCACACAATCTCAACCGTTGGATAAAGTTTATTATTCGAAACAATTAGATGAGGAAGTGTTAGATCCTAACCATTGGATTCATTCTAATACATTGGATGTTGAATCACCCAATCTCAACCATTGGATAAAGTCTATTATTCAAAACTATTAGATGAGGAAGTGTTAGATCCTAACCATTGGATCGGGATCATATTTTAAAATCATCAATTGGAGTATAGGTCTAACCCTTAAAACATTTGACTCAAGAAACTATTGGGTTAGGCTTAATTGATGCTACAACTACATCCTTAACTCACTATTGATTTTGGATACCTAATCCCTGATTAGTTATGGCCATTAAGTCCCCATCGGTTGCTAGATCAAGACTATATTCATTTAACACCACTGTATGTTAAGCTAATATCATCATTGATTGATAGCATCATTAGGCTACTTAATGGTTGATCATTAAGCTTATAATTGAGCTAAAACCTGACCTAAGGGGTGACCATCGGTTGTCACCATTTATTGACACCATTGGTGACCACCATCAGTTGTCATGATAGCATCACCATCGATAGTTGCATGGTATCACCATCAAGTCATGTGATAGTGAAGGATATAGCTTGAAAACTCTAATTTGAACCATCAGTTGCTAGGTGCTTAGCATCGTCGATGTGCTATGTACCTATACTATATCATATTATACCTTAGGAAGTATGTACACCTATTTACAGGTTCATCTATCACTGGAAGAGAACAAGGAACACCATAAAAATGTGAAACCCTAAACAAGCACGGTTGCTTTATGCTTAAATCTTCACTTTAAAGCATAAACATGAACTAACAAGCTTTTACCAAGAAATATAAGTGAAGAAGGTTATACAACTCACCTCTACATAGAAGAAAAACTTCTTACAGTTAGAAAATAGAGAAAAGAAATCAAGAAAACCCAAGGTTTAGATATGAACTCGGCCAAGTAGGCACCCTTCTCGATGAGGAAGAAAAACCTTAGAAGAAGAAGCAAGAAAGGTAGATTCTTGAGTTCTAGATCAACTTCTACCATGGAACAACAATGTTTTGACTTGGAAAAAGGAAGGAGGAAGAAGAATAGATAATGAAATGGAGGAAAGAAGGGTATACTTATTCGTTTAGGTTAAGATCACCAAGAAGGAGCTTTAGAAACCCTAAAGGAAGGAAATTGTAACCCTAGATGCTTCTACAAAGAAAATCCAAACCTTCTTCTTCCTTCGACAGGTCCTCTACAGAAGAATAGAGGAAATAAGAAGCTCTTAGAAGGTGGGAAGTGGTAGCGAGTAAATGTTTCGTTTGGTTCATTAAGGATAGGTACATAAAACTTTAGGATGAAGAAAAACAAAAACATGAGGTGTCTCAGTAGCTCTCCATGTGTCCATGGCCTTAAACTATTATGGATATACAAGAATCCACACAAGAAGTTGCCCTACCATTCATGGAGACTTGATTAGCCATAGTTTGTTGGTTTTCCAAGCCAAACAAGAAACAATTGGTTGATAGCTCCTAATGGTAGCTCATCCATAAAGGGGTAAACCCTAAAATACCCTTGAAGAAAATACCTCCAAACCAAGGTTCAACTAGGTGCCCCATGGCTCAAAAATCTCAAGAATGATAAGAGAACATTCAACAACCATACTAAAATAGAAAAATTTCAATGAAAACCTCTCAATTTGGTTAATTGTAGAAAAGCCCAAAACGTACATAAGATTACAAAACTTGCACAAATAGTGTCCAAATTGTACCAAATTGAAAATTAAGCTTGTCTTATGTTTTCAAAGCATATCACAAGGTTATATTATGTTTCTAAGCATTCAAATATGGTAATTAAGCATGTTCAACCATTTAAGCAAGGTTAGGGGTCTCACAGTGAGGCAACATAGTGACCAACATGGATCAACTTCATCGACCACTAGGGTCAGAGGACATAGAGGCTGCTAGGGTTTGGGTTCTCAGTGATCATCTAGGTCAGAGAACTATTGGGTTTTACATGGTCGGAGTAGGCGGCAGAAACAAAAATTTCACTTGACCATAAACTCATGACCAGTAGATCACATCAACATCTATATAATGGGAAGGATGGTTTTAGCGAGTTATACCTATTCCTGAGGCTTGTTCAGTGACTATACCTCACAGCAAGTGCAATATTCAACAACCTATCTTTGACGACATCTATGCAACTCCTGGTATTGACCCAAACTATGGTTGACTATCATCCTCCTGAGCGGCAGAAGTCTCCCACCTCTATATATAGTCACCACATACTAACGGGAACTCTAATCATCCTGAAGGATGGACTAGAAGGAGTTATCCCCTTCTGTCAGTGTACTAGTCACTGACACACTCTCCCACCACTAGTTGCTTTTCTGTAATTGCCTTTCCCTCTTTGTTCCTCACTGGACAGGTAGAACTTTCTTGGGCTCTCTTGGTTACCATAACCAGAGAGGACAACAACTTTATAGAGCAATTGATGTTCTTTATTCCACTAGAGAATCCCCTTATACCCCTCTACCTATAGTAGAGTGCAGGGTCAGGGTTCCCAATATGTGCGGGAGTAGAAGGGTCCAAAATTTCCACAAATAGTTTTGCACTTTGGTAGGCAAACTGATTGCTTCACTACTGAAATGGTCATTTGGCAAGGTGAGCCAACCGGTTTACTAGTGAGCCAACCGGTTTACTAGTGAACCGATTGGTTGGGATGGTGAATCTGTCATTTCACTTTCCAGACTTGCCTACAATTGACTTTCCTTATTCATTTCTAATTAATTCAAAGATTATTTCTTGTCCCAATCAAATTGAACAAGTGAAATGGAAAACTTTTCTCACAAACAGGGACAACCCAACACTTCTCATTTGGACAAGTGAACCAGTCAGTTCACTGGAGTGAACTGGTCGCCTCACTGACCATGACCCAATCAGTTCACCGAGTGAATCGGTGGGTTGGTGGTCTAGATTCTGCATAACACAGTTAATTCAGTTCTCAATCAATCTAACACTCTAATCACCTGGTTCAACACTTGAACTTGATGATTTTGAGTCAAGTCTATTGATTGAATGTTTGATTAAGTACCTAAACACTTTGGTAACCAATCAAAACATCATTCATGGATAAACTCCTCTTCCCGATTAATCCTTTATGTGTGACCCTAACTAGCTTATGACATCACAAGCAAGGAGCGATACCTAGTCGCACATCACTGCTACCCAAGTGAAAAGGAAAGTTGGAGAACAACTTTCAATCCTACAGTCTGTGATTGGTGTTCTAGTGAATGTATAATTCCTTTGTCACTAATATCCTGAATGAACTCAAGGCATGGAGTTGTCATCCTTTCAATGTTCATTCATATTTCTTGAACTGGAGCAGACTGTCTGAAGTATGTGTGGCATCAATATCATATATTGATTCACATGTGCATGCACATCTTTCTCAAACTCACTTATCAAGTGGCATGGTCATCATACTCCCTAAGGAGGGACAAATCCCATTTCTATCACTCACAATCTATCTCATGCGTCAAAGCCACCCAATCATCTCCGTTATAACAACCCTTATTTCAGGATTGTGTTTGATGATGTCAAAGTGTACCCTATCACATTCGACATGTGTAGTGATTTTAGTTCTAAGAATCACAATCACCACCTTCACTATGAGAGATGATTCTGACTACCATTTCATGGTTCCATGTGTCACTCGCATGGTGGGTCTATCTGATACACTATTCTCTAACATGTAACTATGTGCTTGGTTTGGTATCATATATCATGACTAATCAGACACTATCATCAACCAACACACACTCTAGTCTTGATGTGTCATTGTTGTCTATCAAACTTCCACAATGACATCTGACTGGGGACATAATAAGAATGTACATACTCTTAGCATTCATATGATCTCAGTTTTTAGGTCCTTAACCTGAAGACATACGTCATTGAGTATTGTCATTCTTTAGATATTCATTCTGCTCCATCATTTATCTCATAATCGATTGATGTAGAATAAATGGGAAGCTTGACTTTGCTATTTATCAAATCTATCATGATGTATGCCAATCCAATCATCAATATGATTGGCTCTTAGGGCATACATACCTACAGACTCCCACTTGCACTTAGAGCTAATCACCTTTGAATCATATTCTTAGTGATCTCTAAACATGTCCCACATGTTTCTATTGTGCTAGTGCTAATCCAATGAGTTAGCAACACTTTGCTTAAATCAGTATATTGCATGTTTCACATCTCCTCATTGTATGACATTTCATATGAGATGAAGTTGCCATAATATTCTATCTAATATTCCTTGCCTAACAATTAGCTCCATAGTTTGAATTAGTATTTCTACTATTTCATCAATGATTGGAATATCGATAAGTTCATCTATATGAACTTCTACATCCATATAGTATCCTCTATTGTTCATAATCCAAGGATAATCATCATTCCTTTTATAATTAAATAACCTTTTAATTTTACTTGAAACATTTCCATTTATCAACACGTATTCACTTTCATCTTTTTTGATCATTTTTCTATCATTTAAGAAGCTTGCATCAATGTAACTCTTTTACACTCAATTCTTCCTTTTATTACCATAGAACTAATCCTTTAATACTTCATAAGTTCTTAAATAAGTTCTTTATGGTATTCCAGTGACTCTCACTAGAAGTAGACAGACATCCACTTGTCATGTCCAATACATTCGAGATAACTAGATGAGCATATCATATTGTCATGTCAATACATATAAGATGATGAATGCATATGTATTTTCTTGTCATGTCTGATACATACAAGATAATTGGATGACTACATACATGTTAGATCCAATTGCAAATTCATAAGGCATCTATCTTTGTATTCCTATTCTTCATAAGAATTTGGGACACTAGATATCTGAGAGACTAACTCCATGTAACATGGACAAGTTTTCTCCCACTGAATCTTTGACTATTAAACCCTTTAGCACAAACTACCAATGTATTCCCTCTCTATATTACGTCAAGAGACTTTCAAGAACTATCTCTATAGGTATTTATTCCTATCACATAGGACATTTCTTTTTTTTCCTTTAAAGAAGATATTTCCACACCAGTTTCATTTTATTAGAATGTTTCATTCCTCATAATCATGTGGAATATGATTATGCTCCCACTAAGTCTTTGTATTCACAGATCCTTTCTTTATTTTGACATATCAGTCAAACCTTTTGACTATATAATCAAAGTAAAGACTCTAGTTCTGAGGTGCTTGTATTTAATCAATCATATTGATTAATCTCTTATAACTTGTAGATTGCATTTGCATTAACATAATTATAAAACCCTTCAGGTTGTGTCACATACATAGCCTCATGTTATTCCTACTAGGAATGCAGTTTTAATATGCATATGCCAAATTTCATAGTCTTCAAGTTCCAATAGCAAGCATGATCTTGTATGGCCTATAGCCACTGCAATTGGTTAAATAAAATCATCAGGTTCAACCCCTTGAACTCATTTGAATTTATCTCAACCAATTAGATCTTCAAATGTCATCCATGTCAGTCTTAACTCTTAAGACCCGATTTCACTTATGGTTTTTATCCCTATACGTGATACCATTAAGGTCATACCTTATTTGGTTCACAGGGAAGTCGTTTTGGATCCTATGGCTTCAATCCATAACTCAAAATTTGGTTCCTCAACATCATCTAGATGGATTATTGGCTCATCATCATATGACTAATTAATCACCTTTGAGTTTGTAGGACATCATTATTCATCAATCTCGAGGTGTTTTCTATTAGATATATGAGGTGTATCTATTACATAAGAAATTTGAGATTCCACAACATTTTTTAATCTTAATCTCCTTTTGTACCTTTATTTAGTGTAAAGCATGTTCTTTAGAAGAATTCTAGAAGATTTGTTATTTGTTTGATAATCATGCTCGTATTAATTAAAGTGTGATTCCTTCTTTGATTTAGACATTATTATGCCTTAATCATGAGTTCTCTATGATACACTATCATACTTACTCACAAGGTCCTCAAACATTTGGTTTAAGTATCTCATTCGTTGATCATATCAAAGAGTTAATGCTTTTACCAAGTTTGCTCTTCATTTATGATATTCCTGAACATTTAAAGATATTCATATTGGTATTTCATTAAGTACCATATCTGAAGTATTAGCATTTATTCCAATAGGTATGTATATACATCAATATGTGTTATACCTAATAGAATAGTCATTCTCTCACTACATCTAGTGAAGATTGAATTGTCATCATGCCATATAAATAAGATATTCATATCTCTTAATGGTTCATTAACCAAGAGAGTCTAGTTTATCCATCAACATGAAACCTAGATATGAATGTCTCATTCATTTGTTTAGATGATAATGCTAATTATTTGTTTGAGTCATCAATAACTTTTAGTTATTATTTATTTTATCTCATGCATATCAAGTACCACAAGATAAATAAGGAATTGCCATAAAAGATCATATCTTTGAAATTGAAACATGAATCTTTATTGATAGACATCCTTGCCATTACAAGATGTAGAAATAAAATGTTTTTGTTTATTGGAAAAATTAAATAGCAGTTCATAACTCTATTACATGTCCTTTGGGCTGATATAAACTAAAAGGTACTAGTATCTATGGCAGCAACACTTGCTCTAATGTTAATGAGTGTTCCTTCTTGGTCCTTTCATAAAGTCCATCACTTCTTTTCAGATCCTGCACATCATATATGTTAGATCTGTATCTTGGTATCATATACCTAAGATAAAGAAGTATTTTAAGTTTATTTCATGATACTTGAGATGGAGACTTCTATCCCCTCCTTCTTCTGCTTTAGTTCATCTATGTAGAGAGCGAAATTTCTCTTCCAATGTCCTGGCTCATGACAATGGTTACATTTGCCTCCCTTGTTCACCCCTCACTTGGCTTTGAGAGTTGAAGATGACTTGGGCTTCTGGATAGCATCAGAACCTTTCTTTGCTTTTCCCTTACCCTTGCCCTTGCCTTTAGACTTTCCCTTCTTTCTGTTGATCATCATCACAGATTTGGGTTTGTCTTTCTTCATTTGTGCCTCGACTGTCCACATCATGCCCAACAACTCTATTAGTAACCTGTCAAAGTTGTTCATGTTGTAGTTTATCACAAACTGACTGTAGGATTATGGCAACGATTACAGTATCACATCAGTCGCCAACACTTGGTTCAGAGGGAATCCCAGTCGAGTTAGGTTCTCTACATACCCAATCATCTTGAGTGTGTGAGGGCCTACTCGATCTCCTTCTGTCATGACACTTGAATAATGCCTTAGAGACATCATATCTCTCTTCTCGTGCTTGGTCTTGATACATGTTCTTGAGATGTTCAACCATCTGAATGATGTCCATGTTCTCATATTGTCTTGGCAACTCATAGTTCATTGAGTACAACATCAAGACCTTCACATCAATGGCATCCTCAGAATGCTTCTTGTAAGCATCCCTTTCAGCCTTTGGTGCGGCGGGAGTGACTTCTTCTGGCTTTGGTGTATCTAGTACATAGAGTTTTCTCTCTTGAGTGAGAGCAATTCTCAACGTCTTGAACCAGTCGTGGAAGTTGTTCCCATTTAGCTTGTCCTTCTTAAGGACTGATCACAAAGAAAAGTTATTGTTGTTGGTAGCCATTTATTATACAAAATGGTAATTTTCTATTTTAGTCTAAAACTCTTTTGATTTTATTTGATTTGAAAATTGACGATATTAATCAGGTCTTTAATTAATTATCGCTCTGACTATTTTGATCAAACTGATAGCCCTCACATCAGTTCAGAAGATTGCATCATACACCCCTCTAGTGTGCTAAGATCCAAAACAATTGAGTTATTACTCGGCCAACACCAACATCCATAATCAATTATTAAGGTTGGTAACATTTACCAATTGCATCATATGTGATTCTTAGATAGATGATATCCACAACTCTTTGTCATAGTCATTTGCATGCCTCTGAGTTCTTAATCTCATCAAGACCACTTATTTAATCCTCACCCAAAAGCCAACATGATTGGAGTGCACCCCACTTGGCGGGCCCACACAACTACCATCACACATCTGTGAGATAGACAACGCACCACCCTTGGGATGCACACACTTGTCGATCAAGCTTTTCATGTGTGCTTCTTATGAAGGCATCTAAGACTTAATGTTATATTGAGGGGTTTAATATGCTTATATATGCATATATGTATCCAATCACCACATATATAGTATGTATCATATACATTCTATATCCCACAAACAAAACATGCAATAACAATAAAGCGATGATTATGGCCATCCTATTGTAGTTCCTTGGAGCCATAAGGAAATACGGTCATATAAGGTCTACATCACATGCAACCTATTATTGATGAAGATTTGTGCTTTCCCATTCGGGTTGACTGGTTCAACCTTTGAACCAGTCAACTTGCCTCTTGGCCGGTCGGTTGGTCTCCTTCAACCGGTCGTATGGCTCCTCCAGATGGTTGACTTGTCCGATCGTATGGGCTTCTCGTTGGCCCACCAACTGCTCCTCAGTTGGTCATCTCGGTCCATCAAGTAGTCATCTTCAGTCTTTGTCATAACAAGAAATAAAGGTAATCCTATTTTACATAATCTTTGTTAAACCTCAAGTTACATTCAAGGGGAGCAAAGGTACAAAAGAATCTTAAGTTATCTCGAGTTACATTTAGAATAGAAGAAGAGGGCTCGATGCACTGATCGAGATACAAACAACCATAACCAACCACACACATGCACATATGGTTTATAGGCCATATCCATGCTACATATCCACCATCGAAGCCATTTTAGGGTGATGTGTATTGATTGCATATATACCATATCATATATGTATATATTAGTTTGTGATCATGTGGTATTAGTTGAATATTCACTTCAATCATTTCAATATTTGCTTCGTATGCCATAAATAAAATATGATAAAAACCATAATCTAATCATATTGATTATCCCAAAACATTGAGTATTGACGTGGCTCTGATACCACTGTTGGGCTTTACGTGGCCAGAGCAAGCAACAAAAACAAAAAAATTACTTGACCATAAACCCATATCCAACAGATCGCATTAACATCTATGTAATGGGAAGGATGGTTTTAGCAAGTTATACCTGGTCCTGAGGCTTGCTCAATGACTATACCTCACAACAAGTGTGGTCTCAACCACCTGTCTTTGATGACATTTGTGTAGCTTCTGGTCTTGACCCAGACTGTGGTTGATTGTCATCCTCCTGAGTGAAAGAAGTTTCCCACCTCTATAGATAGTCCACACAGACTACCGAGAACTTTAGTCATCCTAAAGGACAGACTAGAAGGAGTTATCCCCATCTGTCAGTGTACTAGTCACTGACACACTCTCCCACCACAAGTTGCTTTTCTGCAGTTGTTTTTCCCTCATTGTTCCTCCCTAGATGGGTAGAACTTGCTTGGGCTCTCTCCGTTACCACAACTAGAGAGGACAACAACTCAATAGAGCAAATGATGTTCTGAGTTGTGCCACTAGAGAAGCCCCATGTACCCCTTTATTTATAGTAGAGGGCAGGGTCAGGGTTCCCAATCTGTGTGGGAGTAGAAGGGTCTAAAATTTCCATGAATAGTTTTGCACTTCGACAGGCGTATCGGTCGTTTCATAATTGAAATGGTCATTTGGCAAGGTGAGCTGATCGGTTCACTAGTGAATTGGTTGGTTGGGAGTGTGAACCAGTCATTTCACTTAGTGATTTGGTCGTTTCACTTCCCAGACCTACCTACAATTGACTTTCCTTATTTGTTTCTAATTAATGCAAAGATTAATTCTTGTCCCAATCGAATTGAATAAGTAAAATGGAACACTTTTCTCACAAATTACGACAACCCAACACTGCTCGTTTGGACATGTGAACTGATCAATTCAGTGGAGTGAAGCGGTCATCTCACTGACCATGTGCCGATCGGTTCACCTAGTGAACCTGTCAGTTGGTGGTCCAGATTGTGTAGAACACAATCAATTCAGTTCTCAATCAATCAGACACTATAATTACTTTGCTCAACACTTGAACTTGATGATTCTGAGTCAAATCTATTGATTGAATGTTTGATTGAGTACCTAAACACTTCAGTAATCAATCCAAACATCATTCATGGATAAACTCCTCTTCTAGGTTAATCCTTTGTGTGTGACCCTATAGGTCCCATTTCAATTTGGCAATGAATGTCCATAACTAGCTTATGATATCAAAAGCAAAGAGCAGTACCTAGTCGCACATCAGTGCTACCCAATTGAAAAGGAAAGTTGGAGAACAACTTTCAATCCTACAATTTGTGATTGGTATTCCAGTGAATGTATAATTCCTTTGTCTCTGATATCTGGAATGAACTCAAGGAATGGAGTTGTCATCCTTTCAACATTCATTCATGTTTCTTGAACTAGAACATACTGTATGAGATATGTGTGACATCAATATCATATATTTATTCACATGTGCATGCGCATGCCTTTCTTAGTCTCGCTTATCAAGTGTCCTAGACATCATACTCGCTTAGGAGATACAAATACCATATCTTTCACTCACAGTCTATCGTATGCGTCAAAGCCACCCAATCATCAATGTTATAACAACCCATGTTTCAGGACTGTGTTTGATAATGTCAAAGTGTACCCAATCACATTTGACAAGTGTAGTGATTTTAGGTCTAAGAATCACAATCACCACCACCACTATGAGAGATGATTCTGACTACCATTTCATGGTTCCATGTGTCACTCTCATGGTGGGTCTATCCAAGACACTATTCTCTAACATGTATCTATGTGCTTGGTTTGATATCATATATCATGACTAATGAGACACTGTCATCAACCAACACACACTCTAGTCTTGATGTGTCATTATTGTCTATAAACCTTCCACAATGACATTCTACTAGGGACATAACAAGAATGCACATACTCTTAGTATCTGTATGATCTCATTGTTCAGGTCCTTAACCAAAAGACATACATCATTGAGTATTGTCATTCTTTAGACATTCATTCTGCTCCATCATTTATTTCATAATTAATTTATCTAGAATAAATTGGAAGCTTTCCTTTCATATTTATCAATTCAATCATGACATATGCCAATCCAATCATCATATGATTGGCTCTCAGGGCATACATACCAACAAGAACCTCTTCAGCCTAAAACTAGGGTCACATTTTTTGGCAAATGATGAAACTAGTCACCTTTAGCGACCACTAGGCTAAGCAACATCATCGACAGAAGAGAAAATGGAACATTGGTGATCGAAGAGAATATATAACATTGGAGACTGAAGAAAATGAAAATCCCATAGACCATATATGCTTAAGAACTTAGCGACCACTCAAGGAGATTAATTCTTTGTGACCCACAATACATCAAAAACTCATTTACCGCATAGATCACAATTTGGAGACCATCAAGAGAGAGAAAAACTTGGTGACCACGGAGAGACCAAGGACTAATTAACCACAAGGTTACAAATAGGTTGGTCATCACCATCAAAGAGAAAAGCCATCATGTTTCCAATAAAAAGAAGAAGACCAACTCCATAACCCTAATTTAACAACCATCACTTGAGAGAGAGGAAACCATCATCTCACACGCATGCAAAGATCAAAACCTCCCCCACCAACTAATATTTCATGCACAAGTATTAGGGTTCATCGATGAAGAGTTATCTACTCAGGATCACCATATAAACATAAAACCTAAGTCAAAGATATTATCTTTCTATTTGGAGACACGTTTTAGGGTAAGATTAAGTGCATGCAAGAAGAGTGTAAGAAATAATTGAGGAGGAAGTTATACAACTCACCTTAGAGATGATGAAGAAACTCCAAATAGTAAGGAATCTCAATGGAAATGGAAAGAAAACCCTAGCTTGAGCACTCCTATCAACCAATCTAGCTCCACCCCCAAGAATAGAGCAAACCCTAGGTCAAGGAAGTAAGAAAGAGATGATCTTCAAGGTCTAACTCAAGCACTACTGTGGAATACTATGGGTTCATCCAAAAAGAGAAAGATGAAGGGAGGACAAAAAGGAAAACGAAGGTGGTGAGGGAGATCTCACATACCAACACTAAGAAGAAGAGAAAAAATGCACCAAATGATCACAAGAAGGTTAGCTACAAACCCTAGATCAACATGCAAGATGGATTGGCCAACCTTCTCCAAACTTGAGCTCCTCCTTCACCGCCAAGAAGGAGGGGACGAGCTCCAAGAACAATAGGAGAGAGAGAGGGTTCAAAGGGTTTAATTGCATGCAAGGAGAGAGGTTTAGATAGCATAGGGTTGGAGACAGAGAAAGAGGGTTAGGTGTCATGCTAAACATGCCATGTGTCCAAAGCCAGCACACCTCAACCATGCAAGCACCTCCACTAAGAAACTAGGGAGACTAAACAAAAGAAAACCATGTGACCATTGGGTCTTGAAAAGAAAATGACCGATGAGAAATTTTGGCGACAACTTGAATAGAAAACTCAAACAATACCTAATTCTAGATCTTTTCCACCAAGAGGGGTCATGAGGCTCATCAACCACCAAGACTAGAGGGCAAACACCAAGCATCATTGACAACCATAAACATGGAACACAAGAATCTTGGTGATCTCCAAAACAATGGTTCACTGGTCAACACACTCCATTGGCAACCATCAAATATGTCATCCATACAAACCCTCATTCTTAACGCATGATGTCATCAGTCAAACAAAGGTGTGACAAGGTACCCCATGGATCAAATAAATCCAACATGCTGTCAAAACATGTGAGGCACAAATTCCAAAACTAGAGATCTAATTGCGTGACTTGATTAAAAGTAAGCTGATTGGAATACCCTTGAAAGACTGATTTACGTGTTACAAAGATGTGAAACTCTTGGTTGTTTTTCTGTAACTCTTGTTGGTTGTAGATTTTTACTAGTTTCCATATCTTGGATTTACCACTTGTAATAATTGTTGTAGTATAGAATACATACAATAATGTATAACTGATTGGATACATAATATTCTAATATTTTTTTATTATTTTTTTTTGCAAAACCAAGGCCTTAATTTATTGATCCCGTGCCTTAGTATCGGAGGTGACTAGTGAGACTGCCTCACTGACATTACAACTCAGCCAAGATGGTTGCATTGGAGTAGCAAAGGAGTTTCTAGACCGCATGACTTGCTTGGCAATACAGTCTGCAATTACATTATTATTTCTGGGAATATAACTAATGAAATTTCTACTCTCTCCTCTGAGCTCCTGGTAGCATCTTCTATGAGCTTTGAATATGTCGTTGGACCCCTTCGTATTGGTAAGACAATCGACCGCCTATTTTGAATCAGAGAGGATAAGGTAGTTCGAGCATCCTTGTGAATGACAGACATCTGCTGCTCTAACAACTGCGTGTATCTCAGCTTCCAAGCTTGAACTTGTGGAGGATGGCCAGCCCGCGAAGAATTGATCTTCTCCCTGGAGGTTGTGCAAAAAGAACCCTAGTCCTGACCTACCAGAGTGGGAATGGTATGCCGCATCAACAAAGACCAGGAATTGCTGTTGCAGAAGGACTGGATGGGTCGGCCGCCTGCATTGAACATCGGTGAGGGACCAAGCTTTCTCTATAGAGGCTGCTCTCTCTTGAATGAACTTAATTTGTCTCACGGTAGGCATGGTATCAGCATCATGTATGTGCTTGTTCCTTAAGGTCCAATTATGCCAGCAAGTGATTGCACTCAGAATGGTAGTGGGCGAGTCTTTGTTACTAACCGATAATCAGGACGAGATCCAGTCATCCTCAGATAAGTCGAAGTGGGCTTCGTCTTGAAGGAGGTCCTTCCATGTCTGTCGACTACCCGGACAGTCTCGGAGCGCATGGAGGATCGTTTCTTATGCATTGTTATAGACAAGATAGAGAGTGTCCACTTCCATATGTCTGCGTGCCCGCTCGACATTAGTAAGGAGGGCCTTGTGCTGCATAAGCTAGAGGAAAATACGAATTCATTCAGGTAGCTTTGCCTGCCAAATGGATTTCCAACTGCCCGGAATGTTACCCTCTGTGTTCGAGCAAACCCAACGGTAAGCCGAACGACTACTTAGATTTCCCGTGACCTCCAGAGGCCATATACAAAGATCATCCCCTCCATTAGGGCAAGGGGCGGAATGGTTTCGATAATTTGCCAAGTTACAGCAGGGAGGAAAGCCTTGATGAATTCCCAATCCCATTCCCCATTGTCGAGCACCATCAAAGTGACCTGCAATGTTTGCAGGGATGGCGGTATATACCAATCTGGGACAAGATCTGTCACAGCTTGGCTATTGATCCATTTCCCTAGCCAAACGTTGGTAGAGCGCCCATTGTTGACAGCTACACCACACATGGCCTTAATTTCCTCCATATGCTTCCTGGTAAAGTTCCATACTGGCGATCCCGACTTCTTCAGCAGTCTACTACTGGCTGTGTATTTCTCTTTGAGGACTCTGACCCAAAGCTTATCTGGTTCATTGAGAAAGGCCCATACATTCTTTAACATAAGAGAAAGATTCTGGTCCCGGGGATCTTTAATACCCAACCCCCCTTTATCCTTTGAAGAAGTGATTTTTCTCCAAGCTACCAGGGAGAGCTTCTTGTCACCAGAGTCCGACCATATGAAGGTTCAGACATGCTTATTAATATCATCACAGACTGCCGATGAGATTTTAACCGTCTTCATAGTGTAGATGGGTATAGCTTGGAGTGTGCTTTTAGCCAAGGTCACACATCCTGCCAAAGAGAGATGATGCATTGCCCACCCATTCAGTCGATCCTTAATGGTAGAAGTAAGATGCCCATGCGTCTTCTTATTGATTCTATTATGAAGTATAGGAATCCCAAGATATTTCTCAAGGTCACCAGTCCACGGAAAGCCATGTTTTCGGCTTACCCTTCTGCATTCAACATTGGTAACGTTACGCGAGAAGTAACATTTAGATTTCTCTTTGGAAACCACCTGTACAGAAACCATGGAGAACTTTCTGAGAACGTATGTGATGTTTGCTGCTTGGGCAATGGAGGCTTCAGCGAAAAGGAGAATATCGTCCGCGAAGCAAATATGGGACAAAGGGGTACCTCCTCTAGAAAGAACGATGGGTTTCCAGGAATCATGTCCTACAGAATTGAGGATTGCCTGACTAAGCCTTTCCATACAAAGAACGAAGACGTAGGGGGTGATAGGATCCCCCTGGAAGACACCTTGGGTAGCTTTAAAAGGTTGAAGGGGGTGACCACCCCAAAGGATGGACGTGTCACCAGATGTAATAATTTGCATTATAAGCTAGATTAGTGTACATGGCAGACCTGTTTTCTCCAATGTGTCCTCAACGAACTTCCAACTCATTCTATCAAACGCCTTGGACAGATCAAGCTTGATACAGACCCATATCTTCTTTGACGTTTTACTTCTCATAGAGTGGATGAATTCTTTCACTAAGGGGACATTGTCACTGATTTTACGACCAGGGAGAAAACTTGATTGATACGGTGAAACCCAGTCATTGAGATAGGGTTTAATATGCTCAACTATGAGCTTGGACACGAGCTTAAAACAACCGTTGTTAAGAGAAATTGGTTTCCGATCACCATAGGTAATCGGGGCTTTAATTTTTGGTATGAGGACCATATGAGAATGTGCAATATCAGACTCAATTCTTCCAGAAGTGAAGGTATCTGTGACAAGTTTAACTAGGGAGGGTCCAATTTTTCCCCAGTTATTTTGGATGAAGCCATTGTAGACACCATCAGGTCTCGGTGCCTTGGAAGGCGCCATCTTGAACATGACTTCATGGATTTCTTATGCAGTAGGAATAGATTGAATGCTAGCAGCTTCCTGTGGTGTTAACTGTTTGAACCTGCCCGGGTACAGACTGACCTTCAGAGGGTCAGGTTGAAAGGGGCCGGTCATAGGATTTGCAAAAAAGGCTCAGACATGTTCGCAGAGTGCAGTGGATTCAGAAATCCATTCTCCCGTAGCATCCCTGAGATGAGTAATTTTATTATGATGAAGTCGTGATTTCACAAAGGACTGAAAAAACTTTGTATTGCCATCACCATGACAGAGCCAATCTATATGCGCCCGTTGCTTCCAGTCAGCCTCCTCTCTCTCGAGGATTTGGTTATACTGTTCCTATAATTCAATGTCAAGCGAGCTGTTAGAATTAACATAATTGGATTCAGATGTAACCTGCCATTATGGATACGAGTCAGCAGAGCTTCTTTGTCACTGCGTTGTTTCCGCATAAAATCATGGTCCCATTTAACAGCCCACTTACGGAAGGCTGCAAACGCAGATTGGAAGGATTCCTCCGACTTCCAGTTTGCCATAACATTGGATTTAAAATCAGGGTTGAGGTCCCAACTAGCTTTGGTTTTAAAGACGCACGATATGCTTGTTGTGGACTGGAAAGTCTTAGCAACAGCGGGTTGTGATCAGAGAATAGTCGAGGAAGCGAGGTAATGGTGGCTTCGCCAAAATGGTGAATCCAATCATCGTTAGAAATGGCCCTATCCAACCTTTCAAAGAGAGTACCATGCCTAAACGTATACAAACCTCCTTGTGTGCGTAGATCAGAAAGACCAGCTTGCAGCAGAACCTCATTGAAACAGGCGCATGATCGTTTATCAAAGAATTTCCCTCCTTTCTTCTCCGAGGTGTTGAGCATGGTGTTAAAGTCACTGATGACTGCCCAACTTGAGTTAATGTCGGCGGATATTTGTTCAAGATGATCCCAGAGATGGTTACGGAGCACAGGATTTGGGCTACCGTAAACAATGGTCAGGAACCAGCTTTTATCAATCAAGAGGTGAATAAACTGACGGTGGTTGAGAATAACATCCACACTACATTTTCCTTTATCCCAGAGGAGCCAAATGCCCCCTGAGAAGCAAATGGCTTCAACTCTATGAGAAGAGTCAAAACCTAATTGGCGGATAATATTGGAAGCAATGGAGCCACTACACCTTGGCTCAATAATAGCAAAGACGTGGATTTTATAGACATACTTCATTTCCTTGATCAGGCGGATTTTCCTATCTTGGCATGCACCTTGTATATTCCAGCAACAATACATAAAAGATAGGATAGAGAGAGGGGGTTGCTGCATTAAAATGTAGCGAGCAATCCTTCAGATTGCCCATCCGCTTCCATGCACATAGTATCTTGTTCTTCTTTAGTGGCCTCTTAGTCGTTGAACTCAAGGGCCTTCTTGGCATTACTTTCATTGGAACCAGCCCCTGCTTCTTCATCAGGTGGCTCATCCTCGACTTCGTCTATTCTGCCATTCTTACGGACATGATCAGGGCTGAGAACAGTTTGGTAGACAACCTTACGGTTTCTCAATATGACGAATCCGTTCCCGGCTTCCTTCCCCTGCTTACCAAAGGGCCTTCACGGGTGTAGTCCAGGATCGACTGGACTGGCTTGGAATTGATAACTCTGATCGTCGTGCACGGCAGGAGGTCTTCCAGTAGAGGTTTCATTCCCTACCAGGTTCACTGTGGTTTCCTCGACCTCTTTAGAAGAAGTTGTTGGTGTTGTATTTGGAGTTGCTGCTCCTTCCCCTTTTTTGTTCTTTTTTTCTATTTTCTACTAATCACCTTTGTAAAGCAATCCTCATCTACCTTTGCCTCATTGTTTGAGACAAGGATCGGCTTCCCCTTCTCTGTCGGTGGTGCTTGTTTAGGATCAGGTTTCTTCTGGGTCTGCTTCCTTGGTTCTGGCTTCTTTACGTGGATCGCCATTGTATATGTAACAGCAGGAAAAGGAATAGGATTAGACGATGAGGCTTCGGTGGTGTCCGAGCATACGGATTGTTTACAATCAGCCTCTGCGTGACCAACCCGTCCGCAGCGCATGCAAACAATAGGCAGGTTTTCATATTCAATGTGATAGTGTTCCCTATTGATGAATATGACCGGTAAAAGCAGCTTGGAGGTCTCAAATTCGACTGTGATTTGTGCAAATTTTCCTCTATGGCCCTGGAGCATATGAGCATCCACTTTTATGGTCTTTCCGATGGTGTTTCCAATCGAACTCAACAACTGGTTTTGAAACAGGAAAACCGGGAGTTCCAGTATCCGAACCCAAATGACAAGCTTCCATGGGATAGGATCAGAAGGTCGGAACGACAGTGACCATGACTGGACCGATAAGTAGTTACCAAAAATTGTCCAAGGTCCCCCTGTCATGGCATTTATGAAGTCGTTTTGTCCTGAGAATTGAACAATATAGTATCCGCTCTCCAGATCAATGACCTGAAATTCTTGTTTTGGCTCCCAGATGGAGTAGATTTTTTTGACTAGGGCTTTGAAGCCGATGTTGATTCCTATTGCCTTGACGACCACTGTGAACTTCCATGGTTCTAGTAGAGGCTGCAGCGCTTTGTTGCGGACAGAGAAGGCTGGAAGGACCCCACTCAAATCAACGTTAATGTCCGAGTCAAGCAGGACGTTTGGAGAGATCGGATTTTTATACTTCCATGAGCCCACAGGTGTGCCGGTGACCGTATCAGCATACGACGGTCGCGTGCTCCTGTCTGCCGCAACATATGTTTCCATATCCATATCCGCACCTTCCGTAGCAGGGTTAACAGGTTTCTCATTGATGCAGTGTGCTGCCGATTCAATATGCGGATTCTCACGAGATACGTTTTGTGGATCTGGCGGCCGATCCAGCCAACCACGGCCTCGACCTCCTCCATTGCTTCCCCCACGGCCGCCGCCACGGGAAAACCCTAACCTTCCTCCCGTCATGCTTTTTTTAGAAAGCAATCCATAATATTCTAATATTAAATCTCTTAGTTTAAGAAGCCTTTTATAATGAACACACTAAAGAAACCTATATCAAATATGTTTTTAAAAGCCAATGCATTTTTCACCTTCTATCTTTGAGAAGTGTGATAATAATAATGTCTATTTGCCAAAGCAAGGCACATAACTTATTGTATTGGCCTTTGGGATTGACTTAGCTATGGTGATCTTAATAATATTAAGAACCTAGGGGCATATAGATGGGATATACATCATATGATAATTTTTGACAAAGAGTTGTGCAACACGTACACTCTCAAAAACTTGCAATAGATGCTATCAGTAAATGGTTACTGACCTAAATATTTAAGTTCTAAGTAGTTAGCTAAAGTTGACACTATCTTAATGTATTGTAGATCTTGTCTCACTAGAAGATTGTTCCCTGTAATCTTAAAAATTAATCATGAGGGCTAGTAATTTGAACATATAGTTGGACCATTATTAATTAAAAGCAAAAATTAATACTTTCAAATCAATATAATTTTCAAATCTTATTAACTTATGCAAATATTTTCTTTGTAGTATAATGGAAAACATGTATATCAACTTTTGATTGAGATCAGTCCTTCAGAAAGAAAATTTAAATGGGTAACACTTCCATAGCTGGTATAAGACATTGATATTTTTTCTTACTAATGAACTCAAGTTATATGTCCTAGAAACAATAGAACCATATGAACCAGCCCCAATTACACCTAGAAAAGAAATGGAAGCTTATGATTAGCATACCAAGAATTTAATTGATATCAATTTCCTCATCTATGCTCTATGAATCATGAGATTCATAAGAAAGATGAGAACTTGGAAGTTCAAGATATGGCCACACATCTCAGGAATATGTTCCAAGAACAAGTAAAGAAATGTGACATCCCTAGATTTTCCATATATTGACCACATGTGGCGTCCAAAATAGAACCCTCCCCGCAATGAAGATCCTAATTTAACCATAATGGACATGAAAAATGATAATGTGATATAGTTGGGAAATCATGTGTTGAAATCATCAAAGAATGTTAATATGAGAAATGAAGGGAATTCATATGAATAGAACATAAATGAGGTGTTTATCATGTCTTAATAAATATGAAGAATATACTTTAATAATTAGCACATCATAATGATGATACCACATTGATATGACCTTGATGGATAAAGTGGGTTAAAATTTAGTTGATTCCCCCATAAAAAGTATGTTAACGTTGGAATCTCAATGCTTGGGTGAATAGGATCAGTGTCCTAATGGAAAGATGTCATGAGAATTGAGTACAAGAGTCCTAACTGGAAAGATGTCATGACCTAACCTATGATTATAGGCATATGATTCAAAAAATTTTGAGAGGTAGTTCACCTTAGTTTCCATATAATCCTCATAGGAGTGGCACACATATTTTCTAGTTATCTTGTTTATGGGAATGTTGCGCTAAGATCACTTCCCATATGTGGATGAATATAATTTGGATTCTCTTAAAGTAAAGAAGTACTTACTTTTGAGGACAAAATTTCTTTAAATATGTATACAATGGATGGACTAGATTTAGTCTTAATTTCAAGCATGAAATTCTCTTAAGGAGTATAGGATGTGATAAAGTGAACTCTTGATGCCTTTAAATGTCTAATGACATATTTTATTTATGTATTTGGTTTATATTAAGAGTTCCTATGTTCTGATGTAGTTTGGAAGATGTTCAATATTGAACTTATGATTCATATGTGTAAGTCCCTACCTTTGTGAATTTATTATTTAATTAATCAAACCAGTACTATTTAATCGAATGAGATGTAGCTTAGGTAGTTGTCACAGACCCATTCTTACTCCAATCCCAGTCCCACTGCCAAGAAAATGGTAAAAGGATTGTATTTCCCATCCATGAGTGATCCAATAGGATCTCACACATTGACATATACAATAAGAATAATAATTCAAAAAGAGGATATTTAAATATCAAACTAACCCAAAAAGGAGATTTTGCTGATTTATCTTGGTCATCAGAGTATATCGAGTGTGGAATTGATCTAGTCAATGTTCCATTTGTTTTGCCTAAAATCAAGAAAATCAAGACACAATCAATGCAATTGCACGGTACGCTATCAAAAACAAGTAAAATAGTTTATAGAAAAATAGTACACGGCAAGACTTATATTCAAAAGTATAACATGCGCTTTCCAAAACTAGTATTTATTCGATAAGATGTTTATTTAGAACAATTCAATTTTAGTATGTGTTCCCATTATGCTGATTCAAGAAGCATGCTTATATATTTTGTGTGGCTCCATTGCCCCAACAAGATGGGGGAGGTCACCAGGCTCCTTCTCTCCATATGAGGTAGGAGGTCGATGTACAAGTTCCACCCTCTGAATGAGGATGTCGCTTGCACTCAATGTCAACATTATCAACAATATCATCATCAATAAACGGTCAACCATAACGAGTAATATCATTAATGTTTTCAAGATTGTCTCAAAATATAATATAGGAAAAATGGAATCCTCACTCATAGGGAACAATAGCTCAACCAAGTATATAGCCAAGTATACAATCAAGAGATACATAAAAAGTATCTTCAATACAATCAAGGAAGAGATTTAATATCGTACCTTCCACTGAAGATTTAGAGTACAAATCGCAACAAATAATAGTTCAACCCTTCGAGTTAGATCCTAAATAAACAAGATTGGATCAAGGGTCAAGATCATCTTATTTAGAAGATCATATTTCAACTTTCAAGATTAGGGTTACACTTTTCCTATGTCAACCTTAGGGTTAGGTCATCCACTTATAATCAATAGTATTTCAATATGTTCAACTATATTCAAGTATCAAGATTATCTCAAGTGTTAATGACCTACCTAGGTTCTCTAGGATCATATGTGTTAACCCTAATTTTTATGATCATTATCCAAGTCATTATCAACTTTCTAGATCATATCATGATAATTAGAATCATTGGAATTCAGGATTAGTTTGATAAAAAGTAGAGTCATGGATCATACACATGACAAGGATTTTGTAAGATTAAGATTAATATCAAGATTACTTATTATTCATTGAGATGACATTAAAGATTGAATCAATTCAATAGATCTAGATCACTAATGATTCTAGTCTACATTATTTTGTCTCAAGATAATCATCAGAGTCAAATGTTAGGTTTTTATCTGAATGTTAGGATTTCTAGAGATCAAACATGATTAATGAGCCATTTGATAAATTAAAATAAAAAAGAGATCAATATTTAGGTATATAAGTGAAATCCATAAATAATTATACTTCACAACCATTTTTAATGATTCATTTGATTTTTTCGATCAAAATTGAATATTTATACATAATTTTTGGAGTTCGGAATCAAGAGGTATGATTTTTTGCAAGATAAAACAATTAATCTAAAATATTGGGCAGAGAGGATGGGAATTACCAAGAAAAAGGGTGGTGAGGAAAAAGGTCGGTCGTTGATCCTTTGTTAGTGTTTGACCATCGTTGCCTATCGATGGTTGAGGGGAGACAGACTCTAGAGGATGTGCATGAGATAGGAGAAAGAGGGAGGGAACGAGGACCATCGATCCTGGGTCTCAGTTAGTTGTTGACCAATATGTGATGGTTTTGGGTCATCGTCCCAGCCAACCAAACCTGCATGCGGGCAGGGTTGCTCTACGGCGGCGCAACAGCTGGAGAAAAGAGGGATCATGAGGATAGGTTGAGGGAGAGAAGGGTGAGGTGTAGTTCAGTTTCTTGAGGTCATGCAAAAGTTGTCCTTAGGGTTTTTACAAGTGGTTAGGGCTAGTTTTAGGGTTTTGAGTGGGCATACATGGCCGCAACTGGGAGTGTGATCAAGTGCCTCATTTTCCCTCAAAATAAGTAAAAATGGAGATAATTAAACACTAGGTGAGTTCAAAATGATGAGGTGAATATTTTCATTCACTTTAATTTTCATGTTGTGGTCAAATTGAGGTCAAATGCCCGCTCGTTCTCACAACTGTCTTCCCTACTAATTGCTGGAGGTAGGAGGCATGTTTTAGATGCTCTAATCTGGCAGAGATTTGCGTGACTCAAATCCAAGGGCTGGGGTTTGCCCCCAATCAAGCATTGGATCATGAGGTTAGTTCAGTGAGAAATGGAGGGGAAATCCCCCCGGTCCAAGGGCTTTGTGGCCGAGTTAGGCCAGATGGCTATTGGACCGAGCCCAATAAACAAGAAAAAGGGAAATAAAGAGGGTATTTTGGGCTAAAAGGGGAACAAAATTTAGAAAACTCATATAAAATCATAGGAGTGTCTAAATGACCTCAAATTTGGAAAAATAAGTCGTGATAGAGTCTATAACATGTGTAAAAAATTACAAATGAAAATGAGCATGTATTATCAATAATGTAATCAAATTAATAAAGGGTATACCAATGTTAGGGTTTTCTACACATAAATTTCAAGAAATCATTGGAAATTGTAAGAATGTCCAAATGAGATGAAATTTGGAGCATAGGTTCATAAAAATGTGGAGAATATTGATAAAAAGTTTGGGAACTATGATATGAAGTTCAATGGACCAATTTTCTTCTTTGGATAAGTAACAAATTAATCAAATATGTAGTGTCACAAAGTGTATAAAGTTCGCATTGATCACCATATTTCGAATTAGAGTATCAATATTGATTTAGAGGACAAAAAAAATATATTGGGGTCAATAATAAACATAATAAGGTTAAACTTATAATTAATTCATAATTATTCTAAATTTCACTTTGTCGCAGTGGTCCCTCCTTAAAAGGGAATTTTGTCGACAAAATTCTAAACAACCTCAACATTGGGACTATCCAACCTCATATCCTTAAGTACTATAACATCTTCAACTATATAATCAAAATAATATCCTAAACATTATAACAACATCATAAGCTTGTGTTTATCAATTGAGAGGTAAAAGAGAACAATTCACCAATTGAGTTTACTTCTAAGCATGTCTCCATACTGGGGGAGAATCAGGATCGAGAGTCAAGATTATACATCATGTATTAAATTGAGTCATATATTAGCAAGATCGTGATTCAAGAGTCATGATTAAAATATTTGTATTTTGGTTTCCACAAGTGCAAGTTTAGGGTTTTGATTCCTATCCAGGCCAAAGGTGTGGTCATTTACCCATATCAAAAATTTAGTAATATTTTGAGATTTCAAAATCAACTTCTTTTATCAAGTATATTCGAGGTGGGTGAATGATCCATACCTAGGTCATTTTAAGAAATTAACCCTATACATGTCTTCAATATCACCTACCTCAAAATACAAACTAGTCATGATTTCAAGATTTTGAATGATCTATTTGTAGGTCAATATAATTCAATGTCACATGACTGAGTAAAAATTTCAAATTTTGAGTATGGGGAGTCAAAATTCAAATTAGATATGAATTTTTGAATCCAAAGATAGGTTTTGAATAATAGAGTATCAATCCAAAGCAACATGGCATCACATTTCCATTTTCAAAGATATAATGAGTACAAGGTTTATTTCCAAAAAGTTATAAAGGGTTACATAATCAACGTATCATAATCTAGAACTAGTGATGAGTTCATTGGTTGCGATTGTACATGTTTTCCTTTGCAATTCCAACCTCCATTTATGTCTCTATCTCCATAACTATTGGCTTGGATGTAGAGATAAAGGCAATCATGGTGACTTAGACTCCTCTAGGAATTATCAATATGGTGTACCTCGCCCATTTTGTCATAGAATCCATAAGTATCTTATTTTATACTTCCCAAGCATCATCCCTATTATCATCATTGAGCCTAATTCTTTTTCCTATGTCTACATCATCCTCGACTTTTCCTTAAGAATTTTGTTTTCAGTCTTCCTTTCATTAATCTTCACTCCTTGATCATTACTGGTTCTAGAGGATCTTTCTTTTTGACTACGGGTTTGTGGTGCCATCTGCAAGGTACATTCATTTGTGACTCCTTTAGTCACATAGGTTGACTTAAGAGGATATCACATTATAAGATGTTCATGGTTTCAAAATTATTTCATAACTTTGTTGATTCTCATATTACTCAAAAATAGGGAGAGTGTCATTTATATCACCGTCTTACATCATGGTTTTGAGAGTTTGAATACTTAATAATTTGATGAAATAATCATGATGTGTATCAAATAGAGTAAGAGTTTGCTTAACTATATTTGAGGTTTAGTCAACAATAGTGCAACATGGGCATTAATGAATAGAGGCCTCATCAACAATGTTGTATAATGTATAACTCCTTATTTCATCAAATCAAGATTTATCTCAAAAATAGAAAGCATGTAGTCTAATTTTGGTTAAATTGAGTTTTCAAGATATGAAGGGGGTAATGCATGAGTATTTGATTTCAAAATTTTTATTGATCAAAATTGAGTTTAGAAACTAAGGTCAGATCATGGTATCATAAAATATCACAATTTTCAAGTGGTTTTTATTTTTCCCATACATAAATAACCCATAATCAAGACATCATGTGGCAAATGGTCACAAAAGAAGGACCAGATGAGGAGATGAGAAGACTATCAAATCTTCATCTACTTGGGTGGCTTAGAGTAGTCCTTAATGAAGAGATGAGATGCTATAAGACTCTCTAGGTTTTCAATGGAGAACCTTCAGGTTCAGTTCTAGATCAGTTAAGGCTAGTTAGAGTGGGGAGTCTCAACCACCGTGAAGATGCATAGGAGAAATTATGCTAGAACCCCGAGCCTACACACCTCAATTTTCACCATTATGGACTTTAGGGTTTCCTGGGTTCAAGAGATTGGAGAAATTATTTATTTAAAGTATATGGGAGTGTGTATGCTTTGATGCCAACTATCATGGAACCATTCTTACTCCAATACCAATCCCACTTCCTAGACAATGATAAAAATATTGAAGCACCCATCCCTAAGTGGTCCATTAGGATCTCACACACTGGAATACACAATTAGAAATAATAACTCAAAATAGGAGATTTAAAGAACAAACAAACCCAAAAAGGATATTTTTCCAATTTATCTTGGTCATCAGAGTATATCGAGTGCGGAAGTGATCTAGTCAATGTTCCATTTGTTTTGCCTAAAATCAAGAAAATTAAGACACAATCAAAGAAAATGCACGGTACACTATAAAAAACAAGTAAAATAGTTTATAGCAAAATAGTACACTTGACAAGACTTATATTCGAAACTATAACAAGTGATTTTCCAAAACAAATATTTATTCGACAAGATGTTTATTTCAAACAATTTATTTTTATTATGAGTTACCATTATGTTGATTCGAGAAGCATGCTTATATACTTTGTGTGGCTCCATCACCCCAACAAGATGGGGGTGGTCACCAGTCTCCTTCTTTCCATATACAGTAGGAAGTTAATGTAAAAGTTCCACCCTTTGAATGAGGATGTCACTTGTACTCAATATCAACATTATCAACATTGTCATCATGAATATACAGGCAGTCATAATGGGCAATATCATTTATGTTTTAAAGTTTGTCTTAAAATATAATATAGGAAAAATGGAAGCCTAATCAGTAGGCAACAATATCTCAACAAAGTATATAGACAAGTATACAATCAAGAATACATAAAAAGTATCTTCAATACAATCAAGGAGGAGATATAATATTGTACCTTTGAATGATGATTTAGAGTACAAATTTCAACAAATAATAGGTCAACCCTTTGAGTTAGATCCTAAATCAACAAGATTGGATCATGGGTCAAGATTGTGATATTTAGAATATCATATTTCAACATTTGAGATTAGGGTTACACTTTTCCTATGTCAACCTTAGGGTTAGGTCATCCACTTATAACCAATAGTATTTCAAGATGACCAACAATATCCAAATGTCAAGATTATCTCAAGTGTGAATGACCTACCTATGTTTTCTAGGATCATATGTGTTAACCCTAATTTGTATGATCATTATCCAAGTCATCATTAAATTTCTAGATCATTATCTTGATAATTAGAGTCATTGAAATTCAGGATTAGATTGATAAAAAATAGAGTCATGGATCATACACATGATGAAGGATTTGTAAGATTAAGATTAATATCAAGATTACTCATTATTCATAGAGATTACATTCATGATTGAATAAAGGAAATAGATCTAGATCACTAATGATTCAATTCTACATTTTTGTGTCTCAAGATCATCAGAGTCAAATGTTAGGGTTTCTAGAGATCAAAACTGATTATTGATTAGTTTGATAAATAATTATAAGTAAGAGATTAATATTGAGGTATATCAGTAAAATACATAAGTAATTAGGCTTCACAACCATTTTTAAATGTTTCACTGGATTGTTCTGATCAAAATCAAATATTTATATGTAATTTTTGGAGTTAGGAATAAAGAGGTATGGTTTTTGAAAGATAAAACAATTAATCTCAAATATTGGGCAAAGCGGGTGGGAATTACTGAGAAAAAGGGTGGTGTGGAAAAATGTCAGTTGTTGACCCTTGATCAGTGTTTGACCATCACTACAGATTGATGGCTGAGCGGTGATGGCCTCCAGGGCACGTGCATTAGTTAGGAGACAGAGGGAGGGTGTGGGGACCGTCAATATTGGGTCTTAGTCACCTATTCACTAGGATTTGATGGTTGTGGGTTGTTGTCCCAACTAAACGAACCTGTATTAAAGCAGGGTTACTCCTCGGCAGTGCAATGACTGGAGAAAAGAGGGATCATGAAGATAGGTTGAGGGAGAGAAGGGTGAGGTGTTGTTCATTTTTGTGAGGTCATAGTGATGTTGTCCTTGGGGTTTTTATAGGTTGTTAGGGCTAGTTTTAGGGTTTTGAGTGAGCGTCCATGGTGGCTTCCAAGAGGTGCGATCGAGCACCTTGTTTTCCCTCAAAACAAGTCAAAATGGGGATAATTAAATGCCAGGTGAGTTCAAAAGGATGAGGTGAAGCTTTTCATTCACTTTGATTTTCAAATCATGGTCGAATTGAGGTCAAATGCCTACTTGGTCTCATAGTTGTCTTCCCCACTAATTGTGGGAGGGAGGAGATAGGTTGTTGACCCTCTGATCTGGCTCGCATCCGCCTGACTCAGATCCAAGGGTAGGGGTTTGCCCCCAAGTGAGTCATGGATTATGAGGTATGTTCGGACCCGTTCAGTGAGAACTGGAGGGGAAGTCTACCTGGTTCAAGGGCGTTGTGGCCGAGTCAGGCCAGGAAGCTATTGGGCTGAGTTAAGTAAACAATAAAAAGGGAAATAAAAAGGGTATTTAGGGCTTAAAGGGGAGCAAAACTAAGAAAACTCATTTAAAATCATAGGAGTGTCAAAATGACCTCAAATTTGGATCATTGCTTCATGATAGAGTCTACAACATGTTTGAAAAAATCCAAATCAAAATGATCACATATGATCAAGAATTTCATCAAAGTATTAAAGGGTATAACATAGTTAGGGTTTTCTACACATTAATTTTAAGAAATCATAGGAAATTGTAGGAATGTGCAAATGAGATGAAATTTGGATAAAAGTTCATAAATTGTGGAGAATATTTTGAAATTTTTTTAGAATTATAAGATAAAGATTGATGGACCAATTTACTTCTTTGGATCAAGTAATGAATTAATCAAATATGTAGTGTCACAAAGTGTATAAAGTTCAGATTGATCACCATATTTCGAATTTGAGTATCAATAATTATTTAGGGGCCAAGAAAATATATTGGGGTTAAGAGTGAACATAGCGATGGTAATATTATAATTTATTCATAATTATGCTAAATTTCACTTTATCACAACAATAATATATCTATGGTTAAAATTTCATTAAGATTAGAGGATCCTAGAGAAAGGTATTTGGTTTGAAATTTTGTGAACTAATGTATCAACGATGTATAATAGAAAAAAGATGATATTATTATACCCAATGTTTTGAGTAACAACAATTTAACACACCCTTTGGGAGGGGGCAACCATGGATAAGATCCTCTTTTGGGTCACTTTTGACCATTCGATGCCATCATGCGGTGGAAGCGGTCTCCACCTTCCTTGCGGTTACAAAATCATGGATTATGACCCCCTTCCCCCTTTGTGACGTGCTGATCGGAGTTTAGGGCTGCAGGCACTATTTTGGGCATGTAGTTAACCTCAACTCACTATGTACACATGTTATGACCTACTTTTCATTGTATTCAGTGATATTTAGAGGGAGAACAAGCTTCCCCTTCCCTTAATTTCCTCATTGGGGTAAACATGTGGTGGTCGAAGGTGTAGAATGGACATAAGGGATCATTGAGTGAACCAAAGTGAGGAAAAATGATGTTGAAGAGTGAATGAAAAATAATGTGACATTTTTGGTTTCTTCCATGGAGTTTTCCCTGGTCAACCAATATAAATTGGTTGGATATGGAGGTGAAACTCGACCGATATTCTAGAGCACTCCTCGTTGTGTTTTGAAGATGAGGTCAAATTTCAGAAGGTCGTGCATTTCTCTAGGAGGCATCATCTTGGATATACCTTGAGTAGAGGTGTTTTGCCTATTTCGGTGCACCATTGTGGGAGAAACCAGAGGTGAGCCTACGGTGGTGGCATCCCAGAGGTGTAGTTGGCCTTCAAAGAATGTGGTGGAGGCGATCTGGTGATGTTGAGATCCCTTTCACATTTGGTGCAGATGAGGAGGACATGCTGTGCATGACTTCTCGCCGGTTATCCCCCTCATGGCAACAATGGTGAGACACAATCTAATAGACGCATAGAGTGGAGGCAGAAGGAATGTGGAATAGAAGGGAGAAAAGAGAGAAGTTGGACAAGGTCTCATTCCGTCTAAACTAGCTTGCTCAAGGATGAGTAGTGCAATGAGTGGGAAACATGTGGAAACATTTGATTGGCTGAAAATGGTATAGATCCCAAATACATACATACATACATATATATATGTATATATATATATATATACATATATATATCTGTGTGTGTGTATATATATGTATATATACATATATATACATAAATAAATAAATATATATATATATATATATATATACATAGATAAGAAATTTTTTAGAAAGAACATTAGAAAAATATGAATCTCTCAAATCAGTCTTTTGATGCTTAATTATATTTAGTAAGTTGTATAATATCATGTGTAATAAATAGCAACTCAAAGTCAGATCAAAGAGAATTGAAACATAACTCAAAAAATACCACAAATAATCTATATAATATCTGAAATGATGATGTATGTCTTTTGAATTAATATAAAACAATTCATTTAGCTAATCGAATCTACTAACATCAAATTAAATGCAATAAATATATTCATGGTCAAAATATTATAGAATATTCAGTATAGCTCATATTAGTACATGGAACGTTATATACAATTTTGAGTTCATGATGGTACCCATAATTTATGGTATATGATGACAATGATTCTTAATGTGATATAAATCCTAACACAACTAATGTACCTAATATTAGGTTTGATGAATATATCGTCAAAAGGATAGAATGTTCTAAGAATGATCTTGAACATAAATTAGTAAATTAACTAAAAAAATTATGAGACAAGAAATGATGATATATCTTGATGACTAAGAAAAACCTAAAATGGATCCAACTAGGGTCATTAATGATGAGAATCTAATGCAAGTCATGTATGATCTTGTCTTAATCATGTTTGACAAAGGATCTAGTTGACATAAGGAATGCAGTATAGATTTCTTGAATCAAGGTGTGCTTTAGCTCTTACTTGGCCTACTCTATAGTATGGTTGTATTATGTGTTTGCCAAATACTTAGCATGTAATACTGGATGAAATAATTGTTCTTTTATAATATCTAAATTGAGTTTACATATATATTGTTTTGATCACATAGTACATATGCTCCATTATATCCAAGCACTTCAACTATTTGGTAGTAAAGTGTTGGAAAGTAAAGTACTTCAAATCTTTGGTAGCCAAGTACTTGAAAGTGATCTGACTCTTTTGTAGTTTGATAACATTGTATAATGCTCCAACTCTTTGATAGTTAATCATATGGCCTTAAGTGCATTCGACCTTTGGTTGTTAATGCATAAGATATAATGGAAAATGTGCTTAAAGTATGTGTTCTCTTTTGATAGTAAATATCTTTGTTCAAGTATGCCTTTCATTATACTTGTTTACTACCAAATTATAGATTTATCTTATTGCAAGTTTAGATGATATACATGTATGTCAATCAGATACTCAACACAATATTTTAGTATATTGTGTTGATATGTACCATTTGTAATTTCTTGTTTAGGGGATGTAGACATATGATCCAAAAGACATTGATAGTTAGGAGTTGTGTGACGAGCAAATGTATAGGTGGACCTATTATCTAACGATCCTATTATAGATGTATTATGTGAACATTTATAAGTTTATCATTCAATTGGTAATATCAATTTTAGTAATTCAATTTCTAATTGAATTTTGAGTTGTGAGTTTCTGTTGTATGGTTTGTTCTTGTTCAGGTGTATGTGCTATTGTTGTTTCCTTCTGACTTTGCCTGATTTTGTATGTCTTTGCCTAGTGTGTGGTGTTTAAATTGGGATCTTTATTGAGGTGAGAGTTTCATTTTGGACACCACACTCAAGGTCAAAATGTTGAAAATCTAAGGACATCAAAGAGAGGTATGATGTCTCTAAGGATCTTTTTAAATCCAACATGACTAAAGATGATCTAGTTGGTCCCAATGGACTCAAGTTGATTGAGCATGTGGAATTCCTAGAGAGACTAATATTGCCCTTAGGACAAGAATTGGCTATTGATGCAATCTTATAATCATTTCATAAATCTTACAATCAGTTTTCAATGAATTAGAATGTGAACAAGTTTGTTTGACCATTGTCAAATTTGCTTGGCATGTTGAGAATTTTTGGGACTTATTTAAAAAAGACTAGACAATGTTTGTAATGATGTTCAATAAAGAAAAAGTCAAGTCAAAGGGAAGTGCAAAGATAATAAGAGTTATAAAGCTAGACAAAATCTGTAGTCATGTGCACTCAAAGATAATGAAGGAGTAGGCAACGAAGGCAATTGTCCCCATTTTTTCTAAGATAGACATTGGAAATAAAAATTTCCTCTTTAGATTGAGAAACTAAAGAAGAAGAAGGGCATAGAGTTCTCCATTTAAAATATATATGTTACAATGATAAACATATCTACGTATTAATATTGGGTATTCTATATCGGATGTAGACTTACGTATGATCTAATATGTAGGATCTGAAAAGAATTAAAGATCACTAATGAGGGAGGTGGATCTCTAATTTTTTAATGGAGAAAGAGTTCCCTTCACAAATTTAGGCACAAATAGTTTATCTCTACCTAGTTGGATTGTAATAGAGTTATAGAATTTCAATTATGTACCTACCATAAATAAAAATAGTATTCTTATATCTGGTCTAGACAAGAAATTTTTTGAATTTATATTAAATAATGGACGAGTTTCTATTTTAGGAGATGAGATATAGTGTGTTATGATCTTTGTTCTTTGGATCTTGAGATAAACATATATAAATAAATACCGAGAATTTAAAACTTAGTGACTCAAACAAAACTTACCTTTAGCACTATCATCTAGGTCATATAAATAAGAAATGCATTCCTAGACTCCAAAAAGATTATTAACTAGACTCATTTGATTTAGAATCAATACAGACATGAATATCCTATTTGTTGGGCAAGATGAAAAACTCAGTGTTCACTGGTAAGAATGAGAGGGCTTGTAACCTATTGCAACTCATACAATTGATGTATGTAGACCATTTGGCATCACTACTAGAGGTGGATATCATTACTTCATCACATTTTTACTGATGTAGTGAAAGAGTGAATGATAGATAGTAGCGGTGAAACCCATTCCACCCTAGTGTTCCCCTATATTGATAAATCTGGACTTTTAATCAAGCATTTTATTATTTGCAATTAGTGTAATCAACAATCACCAACCTTTTGTGAGCAATACTAGTACTTGCATGGACAGTTTGATCAATAAACTCTTAAAAAATGTTGTCTTTTGGGTTGACTCTGAACTATACTACAATAAGATCTGTCCACTTGGGGTGGTGATTATTGTATGTTGGTAAAGGTAAACACTAGGTATTTCATCCTTAGTGAATTTGCCTATGCAATATCACACACATGAAGAACAAAGGATCAATTCTTGACATATAAAGGTGAAGAAGAATAAGTTGTAAGGGGTTATAATGATGCAAGCTTCAAAACCTGCAGTTATGATTACCAATGACAATTAGGATTAATTTTTCTCCTAAAGGTAGAGTCGTAAGTGTAACGACCTTACTTTTCAGCGTCTCCACATTAAGGAAAAACCTTAACATTGAGACCATTTGCCTAAAATTCTCAAGATTCAGTTTCAACCGTACAATAAATGATAGCAAATAATTTCTATTATTTTAAAAATATTGTGTACAAGGACTATAATGTTGCTCCTCTAAGTAGATATATGAGTTTTCAACATGAACTAATATACATATGACAAGAATTATCGAAATAATCCTCCTTTTCTTAGATTTTATGTCCTCGTAGATTTCATTTGATTTGTCAAGCATTTCTATCTTCATATATTACATCTACCTCAAACCACATGAAACACAACACATATTAGTATATCAAAATACATTGTGTATGTGGGGGTGAATGCAATAGTGTGCAAGTAATATAACAACATATAATCACTCAATTATTTGCAAATAAGAACTGTCATTTTCTTCACATTTCTCATCCTTATGTGATACTCATTGTCACAATATAACTGAATAGTATGCAAATAAACATCCAATAGTTTATTTCAGTAATCCTTGAGAAAATCATGAAAAATCTTGGCAATCGATATTGTGAGTAGTCATAATCGAAACCACATACCTCACTATAGAACCATGGAGATCATGCAATCTAACTTCAAGTACTTTAAGCATATAATCCAAAAAAGCAAAGAATAATCCAAGCAATTCAACATTTAATGTGCATGTACGTATATCCTAAAGTGTCACCAATCAAATACATATACTAATAATATATCATCTAGGTTTAGGTTTCTTTGGTAATCGAGTTATTATTAAGGTTATGCTTTGTTACCCCAATTCCCATGTTCTTTGATCTAATGACTCAAGGACCCTAATTTCCATATCATCATTATCATCATCATCTTTATTATCATTAAATTAGGAAATATTAGATTACAACATGAATAAATGCTTTTAATGTATTCAACATTTAAATACACTAATTACATACTAAAAATGTATCCAAGGTACTTTTGGAGATGGGATTAGAATTAGGTCTCAATTATATTATATTTAGGTTCCTATCATTTTTCTAATCAATTTTTATGTATTACTTGTATTATTTTTCTAATCAATTTTTATCCATTACTTATCTCAATTAGAGTTACCAATTATATTGTACAATTACTTCAAGCTATCATTACATGGACCAACCTTAAGTTGACATGTCAGGAAAACTAATGCTCTTGTAATATAGCTTGGTTACCCCTTTAGTAAGAAATTACACACCATAATACCCCAGTGGTTCATGTACATAGGTCGGGGCATCCAGGTCTTTTGACTCAGACTCTCCCCCAACCTTATAACGATGGCGAGGATCAACCCCATTGGAGGAAACCACCAATTCGTCTCACCCTTCTCATCCACCAATTGATAGTCTAGGCTTCCTATCCCCCACCCTCCCTTGTTTGGCCAGACAATTTTCTAACCATGGGTGGTGGCGACTAAGACTATGAGAAACAAATCCCATACAGTTCTAGATTACCCTAGTATTCAAGAAGGTAACAAGGATGAACACCCTTACCTAAGGGAACTACTAACAACTACCAGCTTTGAAGGGCTTCTCCAATGGTAGATGACAACTGTGGAAGGGCTTGGGGTTAGACATTACACGAGAAGGTGCCTTTCCATGCCTATAGAAGAATGGGGAGGAAGAGGTGAGTGTCGAAGAGATCACTGCCCATAGTTGTTGTAGACATTTTAATTCTATGATGAACCTAAAGAGGAGTCTGGGGTGGGTTATACATTGAAAGGTAGAGTGAGAAACAATGTGGGAGAAGGGTTGGTTGTGTATGAATTGAGTACTATGTCAAACATATATATAAATATAAATATATATATATATATATATATATATATATATATATATATATCACTAAAAGAATTGTGTACCTGAGTACATGTAGCTTACATGTACCCACCTACATTTGTGATGATTGTAAACTTCTACTCAATAATCCAACCTTATGGATATAAAGTGTACCCCTTAGATAAGATGTCTACAAAAAAAAATACAATTTGATATTCATAGGTTATCCAATGAAAGAAAATGTACATTTTCTAATCACCGGTAAGTTGCAGAAATTGTATAAACCAGTAAATGATATCTTGCTATATCTCATGATCTAAGTTACATGTTCCGGCCGTTACACTCTTCCTAACATATATATATATATATATATATATATATATATATATATATATATATATATATATATATATGTGTGTATATATATATATTCTCTCTCGCCCTTTCCTTCCTCACTTATCTTCCTCCTTCTCCTTGGGGTTTAAGGAATTCCAAAAGTGGCAGGGCACATTATGGCGTTCCATAAGCTCACCATACCACCTTTCCATAACTTTTAAAAGATATCCCTTTTTATTCAACAACACAACACCAACTATGAAAGAATATATTCCTCATTTATTCCTTTACTAAACTCTTATCTTTGAATCATCTATATCAAAGGTCACAAAAATACACCACCACACTATTATTAAGACTTAGATTTGGAAAACAAAAAGCATTAAGGAAATCAAATATCTATATGGTATGCATTAAATTATTGATCATTAATATATTAGGAAACACTTTATGACTTGGAGTCTATATTATTCTTTCCATCACTTTGATAAATCCCTCAAATCACTTTATACTTATTTCACAAAACTCACTAATATCTTTCCTAAAACATATCAAATTTGTGGGATTTATTGGGATGTCTTGTATATACAAAACTTTCTCTTTTAAATATTTCATCAAAACAATTACCCTTATCTAATGGAACTCCCCTTTACCTCCCAATTTTTAGAATTCCCTTCCTTTTTGTTATTATCCTTATGTATACTAAAAGTCAATTCAAATAATACTATTTGGTACCTCAAAACTTGTTTTGTCAAACTGGATTAGATAACTACTCCATCAATTATCTAAAACATCACATATCTTAGTTTCTTTTGAATAGTAGCATATTATGTCATATTTCAATTATTTAATAATCCACAAAATCACTATCCTTTATTTATGCATGAATACTTTTATTTCATTATCGTGTGCCACAAGGACCTATTTGCAAAGAAAATAGTCTCATGGGCCTCACTTGGACCATGGGTTGCACCCATGTCACAAAGTGGATTCTATTAATAATATCACTAGGAAATTTCCTTATCTAGTTCACAAGAATTGAAGATATTATAGTAAGCTAGAAGAGTTACAAGAAAGAGTCAATTGTAAAATTCCACAATATCATACCAGTGTAGTGTTGCATCTAATGCAACTATGAACGAAGCCTGGATCGAGAAGTTCACTAGTATGCTTGGGGTGTTTCAAACCATTGAGAACACAATAGATACTTATCATGTTACAATCCATACCTTTCTTTACTAGTAATGTTAGGATTTTAGATCATTCTAGTTCTAAGTAAATATTTATTAACACTATTAATTATTGATTATATTACTTAACTTCTATCATAGCTTAAAATTGTTATTTGATAAGTTAAAAAATCATGAGTTCAATATACTTTGTGATTAAAACTTCAGTTGATATTGTAATAATCCACACAGTTTAGTAGAAAAAGATTTAAAAACATTTTAGGAATAAATTAAATATGAAATTATCAATGAATAATTTTATCAAACTTTTATTGAATAACTTTAGAGAAATCAATTATAAACCCAACACAAAATGAATAAAACAAACCAGGGTTAAAATGAGAAAGTTATAACACTTTTAGTTTTTCATTCAAAACTACCTTTGGTTGAAAACCAATGGTCCAATAGACTAAACAATGGATGGTTTGACAGACTCATCAATCGATGGTTTAGAAGACTCATGAACCGATGGTTTAGCAACTCACAAATTAATGATTCAACAAACTATTCAACTGATGGTTCGATAGACTCACAAATCGATGCTCTAGTGGACTCATCAACTGATTGTTTGAAAGATTCATGAATCAATGGTTTGCTTGACTCAACTAATAATATATGGTTTCGAAGACTCAACAACCAGTGGTTTTTCATACTCACAAATTGATGGTTTTGAGTTGTATCTCCACACATCACAACAAACCATGAAAATGGAAACAACATTTTCTCTATATATTGGAATTTGATGAAATTTGTTCTATTGGATTTGTTTTCCAATCCTCTACATAACTAGACCCCTAAACCAAGGCAGATACAATATGAAAGGAAACTTGTAGTTTGAATTTTCGGAAAGAACATGATGAATAGGAGAAACTAATGGTTTCACCACAGATCATACTTCATATGTTGATTTTAGGCATATATTTCTTCTGCATTCATTTTCCATTTCTCAAAATATTTTGATTCACATACCTAAGGTTTTTCTTGACCTTCCTTTCTTATGTTCTACATCTGAAAGGCATCATATTGGTCTTTTGACTCAACATCATGTTGTTCCTAACTAGTTTTAGGGGTTGGAGCTTGAATCCAAGATTAGTAAATTGGAATCCAAGTTTGTCTAGCTCTAACTCAAGATTACTAATCTAGATAAAGTGATGGTGAGTGGAATGTCACCATCAAATATTTATTCTTATACAAGTTAAACCAAAAATCATAATGGACATGTATTGTTTTCCATGAAAATTATTATTTCCTACTTTTTTATCCCAAGTATGAGATTTTAGTTGACTTATTGATCATTTTACAATACTTGTGATGCCATATAGATGTTTTCAGCTATAGACTTATTTTCTATGAAGTTGTATTGAATTCTTAAGTTAGAATTAGAGACACTAGAACCCCAAACTCGCCTTAGTTTCTACAATATCATATCATATACTAAATTATTATTTTTAGTGAGATTCTTATAAAGTCTAAAGAAAGTTCATAGTAGTAATTATTGGTATACTCAGTTTATCAGTTTAATTAGATGACTTAATTCATTTTAGTGGTTTAGTTAAAGTTTAGTGTTTATAAAGTAAAAATTGAAGCCTTAAGTACAAAGTTAATATAAGAAAAATATTGTTGCAAATATTTTAGGGAAACAAAAGAAAAAAAACTAGACATTAGATGTCCTAAATACCATATAATCCATCATGAAGGTCTGTTCCATTATGAGGGATATGTGCCTAACCACTATCATAGTCTAGGATGTGATACTTAAAGTGTAGTTCAATTAGTTTAGATATCGTTCAGTAGGCTAGCCTATGTGGAACAACTAATGCAAATAGTTATGACAAATGCTTAAACTCACCATATGAGTACCCAAGTTTATAAGAGTAGTACAATTTGTCAAGGTAGTGGTAAAGCCACTAAGATCAGACATTGTTGGCCTCGTTGTAGACCCTTGAGCTTGTTTAGTAGCCTTAGAGTCTTGAGTCTTCTCTCAGTCTTATACAGTGAAAATATAGCTTGTTTTTATACTTCTACATGTAGTGACTACATGTGGGCCCACAGAAAAATATTTGGAATAAAAGTTTTAATGTATGAATTAGTTTATATATTCCTTATTGTTATTATCAAAACTACTACCATGATTGATTATTTATAGTTTCTATCTGCCATGCTTGTAAATTTTTGTATATTAACCCTATTAGCAATATGCATCTGAATAATAATGGATTCTACATGACTTTCCATGCCTTGATCCAGTAGCTCACACGCTCTACTACAACATTTCCCAGATACAACCCCAACTCAACTAGAGGACTCAGAAGCTAGCTTTCATTAGGAGTAGATCAGTCGAGGTCTTGAGAGGAATAGTCATCACAGTTAAACGGTCCCTTATCCTTCCTCTTGTCTTAGAATTGAGAGAGTGACGATTGAGAGTGGTTCTATAATAAGATTTCATTGATATATATTAAAGCAAGAACTAGTTTCTTTTAGTTGGTTATGATGTAAGAGTAGAAGTCAATTGTGAAAGTGTGGTTCTTATTCTTAAATCATATGTTACCTTGTAAGTTGATATGATGTTTCATTAGTGGTATACATTTACAGAAAGAAAAAATTTAAGGTTGTTATAGTTAGTGATTAAAACTGAATGGCTAGTCTAATCCCTCTTTGGAAGACCTATACTCTAGTTAGTGGGTTTGGGTTGTGCCTACTCTAGGTATGTGGCTTGGGTTTGGGAAAGAGGTGGTAAGAAACAATAGGTTAGGGTGTTTTTCCTCTTTGAACTGCAACTTTCTAACATGTGTTATGTTGTGGATTTGTGGAGGGTAGAAAGAGGATATGGTACTTATGGTTAAGAACAAGCTAAGAACCAATATTTCTTTGAATTTAAGGCAATGGCTCATGGTGGAGAGGATAGATATTAGGCACCTAGGATATATTGTATCTTTTTTTTTGAAAGGGGGACGGAGAACCCTATGATTGGGGTTCCCCGTTTCTATTACTGTGAACTCAAATCAAAGTCTACAAGGTGTTGTAAGCTCAAAGGAAAATGACTCAATAAAGAAAACCTATCTGCATCCCCCGACGGGCCAAATTGGCCACCTCATGGGCAACTCTGTTATACCTACGATTAACATAACGTAGACTACAAAAAGTAAACCGATGAACTAGGTTTTTGAAATCTTCCGCAATCGAACCGATATAGTCCCGCCATCCTTTCTTGCTTGTGGATGCATGGATGGCCTCCAAGGAGTCCGCCTCGACTTCAATGGCATCATATCCCTTCACCTTTGCCCACTGCAGCGCACCTCTAATGGCTAACAATTCCGACATAGCGACGTCTGTCCCTTCACTGGCCTTCTCCCCGACGACCTCGACCAGTCTCCCCATATCGTCCCTGACCGCCCACCCAATCCCAACTCCCCCGTCCTCCCCAACCGATCCATCCACATTGATCTTACACCTACCTTGCAGTGGTTTCTTCCAGCCTCCACCCCTCCCAGCAGCTCGTCCCTCGTCCCCACCTTCGTCGCCCCTCCGTCCGTCACAACCTTCCTCCCCCTCACGTCCCACTCCCCTACATGCGGCGATCCATCCATCGTCTGCCCAGCTTCCTGCCCGCCTCACTGCCATGCTGCCACACACAGCCCCATTCCCCGCTGCCTCTCATCCCCGCCTCCCCGCTTCCCCGTCTCGGTAGGTATGCACCGTGTCGTTGCCAACCTCGGTGCATGCACTCCCTGCCAAAATGTCCTCGCTGTTCCCATGCAAACCTTCATTCCCCAGCCCCTCTCGTACGAGTATGGCGCTCGTCCCTCCTCCTTTATTCTGTCCCATTTCACCATGGCTTTCCTCCCCCCCTCTCTCTCTTTGTTGCTGTCTTCCCCCACGTATCATCGCCAGTGCACTCCTCAACATGTATTCTATTTTGACGTCGTTGTTTTGGAAAGTACGTAATCATCGAGCTCTCCATGTCGTCCATAGCCCAGCCACCATATACACTTTTTCCTCCATGGAACTCCGGTCCAACGCCTCACACACAGCCAGAGATATATCCTCATCCCTACATCCTTCCACCCATGCCTGCACTTCCGGTGGTGTTTGCTCCCAAATCTCCACGGCATTGGGGCAACAGAAAAACATGTGTGGTAAAGTCTCTTTCTCTGCTCCACACAAAGTGCAATTACATTCTTCAAGACAATGTCGATCATAAAGCCGCCCAATTGTAGTTAGGAATCCCGTGCATGTCCTCCATAGAAAGTGTGTTGTTTTCGGACTCCATCCCGCCTGCCATATTTTCTTCCAAAGATCATCCCCTTGCCGCTGCACGAACCTCCTCGCTTCCTCTTTCCCAAGTAGTCCCAGCCAGTATGCTGAACGAACCGTGAAATCCCCATCCTTTGAAGGCCACCACATAAGGCTATCATGGGGTCACCGCCAGCTGAGTTGGATCGCACATATTCGTGTTGCATATGGTTTGGGGAAACATTCTTTGACTTTCTCTACCTCCCATTGTGTGCCATCTTCTGTCATCAACTCTTTTACTTTGTTGTAGTTTGGTCCCTCCTCTCTTTTGAACCGTTCCAGTGTATCATCTTCTTTCGGTAGCCATTTATCTTCCCAAATATCCACATCCCTCTCGTCGCCCACCCTCCATTGAATCCCTTCCTTTAATAGCGCATTTGCTCCCCATAAACTCTACCAAGTAAAGTTGGGATTATATCCCCTTCTCGCATCCCATATGGATGACTTCGGGAAGTACCTAACCCTGAGTACTTTGGTCACGAGGGCTTCCAGGTTGTTTGTAATTCGCCACATTTGTCTAGCCAAAAGAGCTTGGTTAAAAGTCAAGAAATCTCTGAATCCCATTCCCCCTTGTCTCTTTGGTTTGCACATACTCTCCCAACTTAGCCATGACATCTTCCTTTTTTTATCTTTTGCTCCCCACCAGAATCTAGCTACCATCCTTTGCAATTCCGCTATAGTGCCCATGGGTAGCTGAAAAATACTCATAACATATGTGGGTATGGACTGAGCTACGGCTTTGATTAACACTTCTCGTTCTGCTTTTGATAACAATTTTTCTGACCATCCTTGAAGCTTCCTCCACACCTTGTCCCTTATGAAACTGAACACCTGCTTTTTGGATCTTCCCATGTCTGTTGGAAGACCCAAATAACTTGCATGCCTGTCCACCACTCGCACGCCTAGCAGTTGTCTCAACTCCTCCTTTTTGTCCACCTTTACCCCTTTGCTGAAAACGACCTCCGTCATTGAGAAATTAATCAGTTGACCTGATGCCTGTTCATAATGGCTGATAATCTCAGCTATCTTTAGACATTCAGCGGTGGTTTCTCTAGCAAAAAGGATACTATCGTCTGCAAAGAAGAGATGTGAGATACAGGGCGCGCCTCTACATGGCTTGATGCCATGTAGGAGGCCATCATGGGTAGCTAAAGTAATCAAGGTTGAGAAAGCTTCCGCACATAAAATAAAAAGATATGGGGAAAGAGGGTCACCCTGGCGAAGTCCTCGTGCTGGCATTGAGCTTTGGGTTCTGTCTCCATTAATGGCAAAGGCATGCTGGATGGACGTTATGCACTCTTGGACTCTAGACCTCCACTTATGCCCAAACCCCATCCTCTCCATGGTGGCATCAAGAAAACTCCACTCCACCCTATCATAAGCTTTTGACATGTCTAGCTTCAAAGCAAGGTTTCCTTTTTTCCTTCCCTTGTCTCTCTTCATAGAATGAAACACCTCATATGCAATGAGGGCGTTATCAGTTATCAGTCTCCCTTGTACAAATGCACTTTGGTATTCAGATACAATAGGATTCATAATAGGCTTCAAACAATTTGTCAGGACTTTGGATGCTATCTTGTACACCACATTGCATAGGCTGATCGGTCTATACTCCCCTATGTTCTTTGGCTTTTCAGTCTTTGGGATGAGCACCACTAGTGTATCATTCACCTCTCCAATGCATTCCTCTCCTTTCCACCACCCCTTAATATAACTGGCCACATCTTTCCCAACAATCCCCCAATATTTTTGATAGAACATCGCCTTCATGCCGTCCGGCCCAGGCGCTTTGTTAGGATGCATTTGTTTGAGTGCTGCCCATACCTCCTCATCCTCTATGTCCTTTTCTAATTCCACTCTTTGTGCCTTCGTCACCATCTCCCGCAGCCCCTTTGTAGCCTCCTCAACACCTGAAGGATTGCTTGTTTGGAACAACGTTGAAAAATGTTTCTTGATGACTGCAATGATGTCCCTCTCTTGTGTCTTCATAACCCCATGTTCATCCTCTAGACCTTCAATGAAATTTCTCCTTCTCCTGTTGGACGCTTTTTGGTGGAAGTATGATGTATTACAGTCCCCCTCTTTCAATTCTTTGACTCTTGCCCGGGCAGCCCAGTATTCCTCATTTTTCTGTAGCCAGTATTGCAGTTCTTTTGATTTTTCCTCCGCCCTGTCAAGATTCATTTGGTCCGGTGGTAGTGCTTGTAACCCCTTGAGTTCGTTCTCCAACTCCTTCACCTTCCTTCTCCTTTCCCCAAACTTCTCCATTGCCCAAACTTTCAGGCTCTCCTTGCATTGCCTCAACTTGGTTCCCAACTCCCTCCCTTCGCCCGCTTCCCATGCCTCCAGAATAATAACAGAACAATCTTCCTCCCCCACCCACATTGGTTCAAACATGAAGTGACCCTTCCTCCTTTTATTTTTGTTTCTCCTATCCGCCTTTAGAATGATGGGTGCATGGTCCGACTCATGTATGGGTAGATGTATGACCTTGCAATTGAAGAAAAGATCTCTCCACCCCAAATCAGGAAGGAATCTATCTAGTCTCTCCTTCACCAGAGTTCTCTCCGTTAGTCCTCTTTTCCACGTGAAGATATTTCCTTCAAATCCCAAATCTGTCATCTCACAATCATCTATAGCGTCTCGGAAATCCTGCATGAATCTATCATCTTTTGGCGGGACTCCTTGTTTCTTTGCATTGGACACAATCTCATTGAAGTCCCCAAAGTAGATAACCGGCTCATCTGTTTTATCCTTTAACCTCCTCATCAAATCCCATGTCTTATGCTTTTCTGCCTACTGTGCCCATCCATATATGCCCACCACTTTCCATATTGTTCCCGTGAAGCTATCTTTAACCATAGTTGTAACATGCCTGTGAGAATAATTTGCCACCTCCACGTCCGCATCTTTCCACCAAAAACCCATGCCACCTGCCCGCCCCACACTCGAAATGCACAAACCATCTGTGAAACCATAGCTGCGCTTTACGTCCTCCAACTTCCTGTCAGCTATCATAGTTTCCATAACAAAAACTATGTTTGGGCGCTCTCTCCATACCCAAGCACGGAGAGCTTTGCACTTGTCAGGGTCGCCCATTCCCTGACAGTCCAGCTGAAGATTTTCATTGTTCTTTGCAGGATTGGTCTCCGCCAATCTCCGCTACTTGAGTCATGGTGACCCCAACACTGTCATGTGTTTCCTCACTGAGCATCCTGTGTCTTTTTCCCCCGCAGTCCTCCACTGGTAGCACATCGAGGTCCATATCACAAACCTCTCCATTCCTCCCTCTCTTTCCTGTTGCCTGTTCCCACACCACCTCCTCTTCTGGAATTCCCAAACATGCTCCTCTGCTCATTTTGTAGACCCATGGTTGATGACGTTTTTTCCCCTTAGGCTGCTTGCTTCCCCCTTTCCCTTTATAGCCACTCTCCTTCTTCTTTTGTGCCCTCGTTAGGATTCTTACTGTTGTGTTAAGGGTATCCTCATTTAGGTCAGCAGCTCGCATGTACCCTTCCTCTCTTGTTCTCCCTTGGGCATCTGATGTCGCCTCTAGATTGAGTCTGTTTGTTCCCTCATCAGTGCGCATGAATCCATTCACCTTCCCGACTTGTTGATGCCGGTCTGTTCCCCGAGATGCTTCCCTGTCTGACCCAGTGTTCTGGTAGCTAACGCCTGTTGAGTCTACATCCTTCGGTTCATCTTCCTCTTCCTCCCCCGGTCTTGTCTCTGGTGCTACCTTGCTCAGGCGTACCTTCCTTTGCATGCCCATGAGTTCATCTCTGGTATACGGCCGCGTCTCCTGCTCTCGCGACGGTTCACCATTGTAGATCCTACCATCGCACTGCTCGCGCTCCTTGTCCACGTACGCCTCCCGAGCCCTTGTCATCTTCATCTCCACCCCGCGAGCGCCCCCCGTTGGCACCCGTCTGCTCTGCGTTCCCCCTCCCGTCTCCTTGTCCACCCGCCTCCCCCCCACCTTCTGCTTCGGCATTCACAGACCACCCTCGCCCCTCCCTGACCTTCCCCCCGGTGCCTCCCCACTCTGCTGCGATCCGCTCCCCACTGTCAGCCATCATCCTCCCTGCCTGCCCCCTCCTTCCACCCTCACTTTCCGCCTCTTCTTCCTGCCCTACTACCCTTCTCTCTAATACGCCTTCCCCCCCCCAGCGCTCCCTCAACACTGCTCTCATCTTCCTCCTCTCTCGTTTGGTTTGTCGCCACTGCCTCCTCCTTTTTCTTAAAAGTTAGCTTTCGTCGAGCCTCTCCCCCACCTGTCTCCCTACTCTCTTCGAACCTGTGCTGATTCCACGGTGATGCACGCAGCCACCTCCCCCATCATTGCTGCTGAGCACCTTCCTCCGCTTGGCCCTCGCAATCCTTGTCGACATTCCCTAGCATGCCGCAATGGAAACAAAACATCCCTAGCCTCTCGTACTTTACTTCCACCTCCGCAATCCGCCCGCTTTTCACCTTCAGTTTTAAGGTTCTTCTTAGAGGTCGTGTGACATCAAGTACCACTCGGACTTTGACCGACGAGTCCCAGCCAGACCCATCGCGGTCTGTTGCCACCACCACCCCGATTCGGCCCGCAAGCTCCTTCACTGCCTTTTCCCCTCGATATTCCAGCGGAAGTCCATAGAGTCGGATCCAAAACGGTGTATTATTGATCTGTATACATCCTGGTTGTTCCTCTTTGTCAATATCCTTGAACAGCAGCAACCGGCCATCGAAGTTCCATGGTGCGCCGTCTTGCACCCTTTGTTTGTCCCGCCAATGAGAGAATTGCATGACAAACACTTCCCCTTCCAGTTTCTTAAAGACCACCGCCTCGCGTAGACTCCACGCCTGTGTCAAAGTCCTCTCCATCACCTTCAGATTAAAGGATCGATCCGTGAGCAAACGCCCCACCAGCTCCAGTTCCGTTTGGTCTTCACCCTCGTCATCGTCGCACAACAGGCCGCCATCAATCGGCGCCTCCTCGTCATCCGAAAGCCTAAGATCCGCACACCGCTTTGCCAGCTCCGTTGCCATGGAACCAGAACCCAACGCTCGCCTATACTTGAACCTGCAAGGGGAAACCCTAAACTAGAGGGGGTAGACGTTCACGTGTTGCGAATCCCTAATCGCCGGAGCGAGAGGGTGCAAGGGAACAGGGAGAGGATATATTGTATCTTTTTGGTGGCAAAAGAGAATTATAAGATGGACATGGGGTCTTCATATTCTAAAAAGGACCTGATGAGATCCTATGAGCTGGTGAAGATGCTCAATGAGGCTGAGTTTACTTAAACAATAGACCAAATTGTAGCAGATGTTTGTCTTTGATAGCTAGAAAAGGTTTTCCTATTAATGGAGTTATTAGAGGACAAACAAATTAATCATGTCATCTATATACATAAAGATGATGTTGAGTTGTGGTGGAGTGGAGTAGAAGATGAGAGAAGAAATACAATGATGACATGCAAGGCTTTCTTGGATGAGTTTACCAAAAAATATTTCCCTCCTACCATCGCGAGTGATAAGATTAGACAACCAGAAAGTTTCCAATATGAGGCATATTATACAAGATTGGTACTTCTATCCATGTACCAGATGACAGAGAAAAATGTAGAATGTTTCAAGAAAGTTTAAGACTAGAAATTAGACACAATATGTCGGTAGTTGGCTAAAGGAATAGAGGAAATTTTGGAGACTTTGCAAAGGGAGAAAGATGTATTGAAGAATCATTTAGTACTGATAAAAGTTCTAAGGGTAGAAAAAGATCTAGATATTTTGGGAGAAGGACAAATAAGTGATGGATACATAGGTGGTGGTGGATTCTTTTCCAATATAGGAAGAGGTCTTGGTTGTTTGTTAAGGCAAGGATTCGACTCAAGTGATGTTGTATCTTCTCAAGGTAGGGGAAGATCTAGCACTTTAATATGAAATACACCATCTAGGTTGGCATCTTCGTCAAGGCCTTGAAGATCATCAACATCATTGACATGTCCATAGAGACAGTTGTGGTAGGACACACTCTGATTTGTGTTGGGATATTGAATTCAATGATGTTTTTACAATTGGAAAATGGGACATTTTAAGAAAGAGCCAAAGTTGAATATCACACTAGCATAGAGCTTGAAGTCTTAGTTCTAAACTCCGTGGATGCATGATCTAGCTAGAGGAGTAAGCTTTTCAGTGGCTTCAAGCTCTTGAGGAGGAAGAACTAGTGGCAGCACTGGATGGCCATGACATTGTGGAAGACAAAGTGTTACAAGTTGTTTCTTTTCTTTGACTCAACCATAAGGATTACTCTCACCCAGAGTTGTTACATGTGAGATGCTTCTCTTTAACATCATTTAGCTATAGTTGTGATAGATCTGGTTGTGATGCATTCTTATATTCATATATCAACCTTTAATGGATTAAATTTTTTAACTCAATAAACTTATTAATTATTGTTAATAATATTGTTACTTGAACAAACAATTTTGATAGGATTATGCACCACATGTGTTTTCATATTCAATGGGTATACGCCATAATGGTTAATCTCATACCCTTAGACATTATTTATTTAATAATATCGGACATGGATTTCTTTGAGAAATGCCATGTCCAATTGGATTGTGGGAACAAATAGGATATCGTTCACTAAGGTGGTTTCTCCTGTTCCTTCAATGGAGATAGGAAACTCTTAGCCACGTACATTGTATTAGTTGATGTAGTTGATAAGATGTTGAGAAAAGGGTGTGAGACCATTTTAGCACGTGGTAGAACCAAATGTAGAGTAAAGAACGGTTAATATAAATGATGTTACCATAGTGTGCAAGTTCCCAAATAGTTTTGTGATGAGCTACTAGGTCTACCTCCTGTGAGAGATATTGACTTTGATATACAAATTCTACTTGATTGTAACTCGATGGCCTTATTAGCCTATAGAATGGCACATGCAAAGTTAAAGGGATTAAAAGTTGAGTTAAAATATTTACTGGGTATGAGTTTCATTCAACCTAGTACATCACATTGGAGAGATCTGGTACTTTTTGTAAAAAAGAAGGATGGAACTATGTGATTGTGCATAGAATATAGGAAATTGAATAAAATAGCCATCAAGTACAAATATCTTTTGTGTAGGAGTGGACCTATTTCAATATTTTCAGAGCGCAACAATATTCTCAATGATATATCTTAGGTCAAGTTATCATTATTTGAGGATAAAGGCATCAATTGTACCTAAATCATCCTTCTAAACAAGATATGGACATTATGAGTTTGTATTTATGTCTTTTGGGCTAAAAAAATCCCTTTCAAGTTTTATGGACATGATGAATAGAGTTTTCATACCATGTCTAGATTAGTTTATAATAGTGTTTATAAATGATATTCTTATATATTCTACAGATGCAGAACAACATGAGTAATATCTAAGGATGCCCTCAGTTGTTGAGATACAATTAATTATATGATGAGTTCAACAAATGTGAGTTCTAGTTGGCTAAAGTTTCCTTTCTTCCACATGTTATATCCAGAGAAGGAGTCAATGCAGACCATAAGAAGGTGGAATCTATTATTTAATGGGAGCAACCCACAACCCCTAAGGAGATCAGAAGTTTTCTTTGATTAGATGGATATTGTACGAGATTTATAAGGAATTTTAGTGTATTAGAAACACCACTTACACATTTAATAAGGAAATATGTACCTTTTTATGGTCCTAAACAAGTGAGAGAAGTTTTCAAATGCTAAAGAAGAACTTAACTATAACACCATTTTTTTTTATTTTTCCTGAGGAAAAAAACGGATTTGTGGTATTATATGATGCATTTAGGAGTAGTGTAGGATGTTTTCTTATGTAGGAAGGAAAGGTGGCGGCTTATACTTCTAGACAACTCAAAAAGAATGAAGAGAATTATCCAAAACATGATCTTGCGCTAATAGTGGTAGTACATGTCTTAAAGACTTGTCATCATTATCTCTATGATGAGTCATGTCAGGTCTTTACTGGCCATAAGAGTTTGAAGTACATATTACACAAAAGGATCTCAATTTGAGACAAAACATATGGTTGGAACTTATTAAGGATTAAGATTTTGTCTTTGATTACCACCCTAGTAAGGCCAATGTCGTGGAAGGTGCTATGAGCTGGAAGTCTACATAACCTATAGAAATGTATTTTATGGAATGTGTAAAACAAGACTTACTAGTCAAAATGAGAGAGATAAATTTAGATTTGATTGTTTCATAAGAAAGTGGTATGATTGCATCTATACATGTTAGATGTACATTTATGAGAAAAATAATGAGAATCAATATAGTGGTAGTGAACTGAAGAAAATCATGTAGGATATGACAGAAGTAAGAGAACAAAGTTTAGATATTCATATAATGGGATATTATATCACCAGTATAGAATATGTGTGCCAAATGACATAGATTCAAAGAAGTAGTTTCTCAAGGAAGCTCAGTCTTCTATGTATGCAGTGCATCCACAAAGTTCTAAGATGTACAACAACCTCAGGGAACTATATTGGTGGCAATACATGAAGAGGGATGTAATTGAGTGTGTAGCCAAGTGTGGTGTGTGACAACACATCAAGGATGAACACCATAAGTAAGTTGATACACTATATACACTCCCTATTCCAATGTGTAAGTGGGAAGTGTGAACATACTCCCATGAATTTTGTGGTGGGGTCACCTAGAACATAACACGGTCTTGACTTTATATGGGTTATTATGGAAAGACTAACTAATTCCCCCCACTTTATCCTTGTAAGTCAACTTGGGATGCACCTAAACTAGCCATGGTCTATGTAGTTAAAATAGTAAGATTGCATGCAATACCAATCACTATATATCTAACAGAGACCTCAAATTCACATTTATATTCTGGAATCATCTACATCATTCCTTGGGAACATGTTTTAAGTTTGACATAACATTTCACCCTCAAACAAATGTACATTCAAAGTGGAATATTCAAACCCTAGAGGCCATGCTAAGAGCATGTGTTCTATAGTTTAGTGAAAATTGGGATAATCACCTTAATCTTCTATAGTATTACTATAACAATAGTTATCATTCTAGGTTAGGCATTGGCCCATCATGGGGTTCTATATGGGAGAAGGTTTAGATGTTATGTTTGTTGGAATGAAGTTGGTGAGAGGTGGATTCGAGGTCCAGAATTGGTGGAAGAACAAAAAAAATAATTCTGGTAAGATAACATTTGAAGGTTGCACAAGATAGATGGAAAATCTATGCAGAGAAAAGGCATAGATCACTTCACTTTGAGGTCAGGGATGAGGTTCACTTGAAAATGTCACCATGGAAAGGTTTGTTGAGGTTTATAAAGTGAGGGAAACTAACTCCTAGATTTATGTTTCCATATCCAATGATTCACATAATTTGACCATTAGTATCCAAACTTGGAGTTGCCTCCTAAGCTAGCCAATTTACATAATGTGTTCCATGTGTCTAAATTTAATAAATGTCATCCAGGTACTAAGAAAATCATAGACCAAAAGCCAATATAACTAAGAGAAGACATATCTAATGTTGAAAGCCCTATGAAAATTTTAGATTGTAGAATTCCAAAGCTTAAAAAGAGGGATATACCTTTAATGAAGGTATTTTGGAAGAATTATGGTATAGATGAAGCTACATGGGAGTTACAACATAGACATGTAACATTATTCTTTCATTTTCTAGGAACAATCAAGCAAATGTTTTGTTAGAGGTGGAGATTGTTACAACTCATACCTTGCTTTACTAGTAATTTGAGGATTTAAGATAATCTTGGTGTTAGTTATAATTTTATCAACACTTGGCATTATTAAGTGGTTGATTTAATTTTTATCTTAGATTGAACTTGTTCTTTGGTAAGTTAAAAAGCCTAATTTGAGCATGCATCAATATTAGAACTTTAGTTGATATAGTAATAGCCTACACAAACCGGTAGAATGAGATTTCAAAATATATAAAGAATTAATTTTTTAATATATTATAATTTAAGAATTTCATATAACTTTTTTTAAAACTGTAGAAAATTCAATTATGAACCAAACACAATGGAATGGACCAAATTGAAGTTGAAATGAGAAAATGAGAAAGTTGATATAGTAATAACCCACATAGGTTGGTAGAAAGGGATTTGAAAATATATAAGGATATGATTAAGAAAAAAATTATCATTTGATAATTTATCAAACTTTTTTCCTTAAAATTGGAGAAATTCAATTACGGATTGCAAAAAGAATGAACCAAATCTGTGTTAAAATTAGAAAGTTATCACACTTTTAGTTTTTACTCATAACTACCTTCTATTGACAACCAATGGTCCTTAGAGTCAACAACTGACAATTCGACAGACTCAAACCAATAGTTCTATAAACCCAACAACCAATGGGTTGACTGGCTCACCAGCTGGTGGTTTGATAGTCTCACCTACTGATGATAACCTCCCATTTTGTGATGTTATCTTACTAGTTTTTCTTAGTTTTCCATACTCTTTCTTAGATAAATTAGATAGAATACTTAACTTTCCACTTTATTGTGAATATACCAATACACTGATATTTTCCCTTTTCTTCTTACAGAAAAACCCAAAAAAATTGCAAAAGTTCCCTAGTGGTCCCAAGACCGTGAAGATCCTAGCAGTCCCAAGACCACGTGAAGGCCCTTGCAGTCCCAAGACCGCATGAAGGCCCTTGTGGTCCCAAGACCGAGTGAAGGCCCTTGTGGTCCCCAGACTGAGCAAAACCCTAGCGGTCCCAAGACCGCGTGGACTCTAATAGTCCCAAGACCGAGTGAAGATTTATTGATCCCAAGAATGAGCGAAAGCTACCGGTCTCAAGACCGTGAGGATCCAAACGATCTCCAGACCGTGAGGATCAAAATGGTCTCCAAACTATGAAGATCCAAATAACTTAAAACCATTCAAGACCCCCTTGGAGCCCAGAAATAGGACCCAAGGGATCCTCATTAAGGGGGATTCTCTCAGATGCCCAAAGACTGCCTCATTTGTTCCATAGCTATTTTCATCCCTCATCCTTCGCCCCAAGGCTTCTGGTCTAAGATCCACACTCCATCCATAAGCCTACTTTCTCTCTCATTGACATAGAAAGTGGGGAGTGAAGGATTGGTCACCAAAGCAACCATGCGGTGTGAAGATAGTTGTTCTCTACTCCAAGGGGTCAACCTTCATCCCTAATACATGGAGATGATGTTTTCCTTCTCTTCTCTTGTCTCCTTCTCTGTTCATGCCATGAGTGAGTAGTTCATGCCATGAGTGAGTAGTTCCATACACTAGGGTGCGGGGAGTAGCCCCGCTACCCATGTTTTCATTTCATGCATTGTAATTCATGAGTTTGCAATAGAGAAATACTATCTTTTCAGTTCAATATCAATCATTTAATGAATGCCAGTTGCTTGATCACCAACCTACGTTATCTATTATCTACTAGTGTGAATTGTCTACATTTGTGCTTTTAGATTCGATTATCAATTGTATGTTGGTTCCTGATGTATGCAGTCACCATATATCTATTTCGGTATCTAGGAATGCTTTTCAAGGAGTGGAGTAAACTCACCTCCATCAGTGTACTTTCATACTATGAAATAGAATCAGTTGACATATGGAAGTACAACTTTGACAGGTCGAGGAACACACTTTGCAAAGGGAGTGATGCAAAATAAGTGACCATTCATTTAGGGATGGCTGGCATTGCAATAATTCCACGTTTCTCATAGTTGGCTATTCAAAAGAAAGCTAAGTCTACAAAGATACTAACCGATTAGACCCTTTTTGCAAGCCATGTTATTATGATGTATGATATGGTCCATGTGTAGTGCTGGTGAAACTCGATCACATCCTAGTGGTTTCCAAATATTGTTTAGAACCTTAACTTTGCTTTCCTGCCATTTAATTTACATTTGCATTTTAGTTTAATCACCAACCCATCTCTCGATCTAAATATCAACTCTTAAGTAGATAAATAGAATTATAACATTTTCCATCTTGTTAAATCCTTAACAAGATCGTTGTCTCATGGATTCGACCCTCAACTGTACTACGATAAGAATTCCAAGTACCTTAGCGTACGTGGGTGGAGATCTTATTCTAGCACACGCAAGGATAAACTTAGAGACTTACTCTCTAGGATTTTTAGTGGTGCACGCAACTCCACACAATCCATCAAAAACTGGCACCATTGTCGGGGACAACAGAACGTTTTAATTTCATTTATCAACTTGCTAGTTGATTAGGATTTTACATTTTACCTTGATAACTACTTCATATCATATCTTTTTTATTTCGTCACCTTTCCATACCATCTAAAGTGTGATTTTTTCTTATACTCAGGTAGAAAATGTGTATGCAAAATTGTAGATTCTCCCCTGATCCAGACTACAACTCTGAGGTAGAACGAAGCTTCCACCGACACATCAGACGCAACTGCTAACAAGCCAGACAGATGGTTAAAGAACAATGCCAAGCCACTTTAGTACTAGAAAGAGTCAACGCAGCTATAGCAGCTCAGAGAGCACAACTCATCGCTGATACACGTGCTCAAGTCCAAGCTGAAGTTTGAGCTGAAGAGCAAGCTCACATCCAAGCTGAAAATGAGGCAGCCACAGTAGCTGCTCAATTATTGATAAGGAACAAGCAGCTTCATGACTACACTGTTCCAAAGAACTCCGAGGATAATCACCCAGTTCAGCCTCCACTCATTAATGTTCCTAACTTCAAGATTCGAACACAACGGATCCAAATCATGCAAGGTATCTCGTTCTCTGGAAACACTGGAGATGATTGCATGGATCATCTGAAGCGATTCAAGGCACTCTTCCAATTGGTACCACAAGCTGGAGCTACCCTCGATGCAATCATGCTCTGACTTTTCAACTTCACTCTATCTGGCAAGGCACTAAGTTGGTATAACTCTTTATATGGAGAGCCAATCACCACTTGGGCTCCCTTGGAAGATTTTTTTTTGGAGAAGTTCTTTCCTCCCTCGTTGACTTACCAGATTAGGGTACAGATCAACCAGTTCCTCCAACTTCCTGGAGAATCACTAGTAGAATCATGGGAAAGATTTAAGGAACTTCTGAGAAAATGCCCACGTCACGAGATCTCACAAAACCAACTCATATAAACATTCTATAGATGGGTAAGTGGTGAAATAAAGAAATTTTTGGATTCCTCATTTGAACGGAATTTCATGAGACAGAATTATGAGGACACCTGGAAGATTGTCACACTCAGAGTCCAAAACCAATCTAATTGGGGAAGGCCATCTATAGGAGGAGTCCTAAAAGTCTGCAAAGCTGAAGAATCTATAGAAGCTCTAAAAAATATAGTTCATAAGCAGCAAGCACTTGAAACAGTGTTTGGAGAATATGACAGGAATAAGAACTCCCAAGTTCAAAAAGTTAAAGAAGCTACTGAGACTTGTGAAGCTTTTCATGCATCAGATCATCCCACATTAACATGTGGCCTCTTATACGATGTGATGATGAATCTACAGACACCTCAACCACAATATGAACCAATTATTGAACATCCTGAGGATTAGCTGCCAGAGCAAGTTAATTCTATCCACACCATACCAGGTCAAGCATATTATTATCCAGATCAACCAAGAAACCACCCTGGGTTTCAGTACGAGAATCTTGTTGGAACTGCCAACCCGCAACACCAAGCACAAGGTGGGTCTTCTAATAGACCACCACCGGGATTCCAAAGCAATTACAACTGAAACCAACAAAACTATAGAGGAGGGTTTCAATAATTTGCTTACCCAAGAAATTCTTGTACATATTATCAGTACACTCACCCTCCGCTACACCCACAATTGCAACAACCTCTGCTACAACAATCATTAATTCAACAACCGCAGTCGCAAGCATCTCAACAACTGCAACCTCAAGGATAGCAACAAATTACACAATTCCAACCAAAGAATGCTCCACCTTCACCAACAGATGAAATATCTCTAATAAGTAAAAATGTTGCAATCTCAACAGACCATGCTTGCCAACCAGCAGGCTCAACAGAAAGCTGTAGAGACCCAATTGGCACAAATTGCAGCTCAATTGAAACCTCCAGTGGGTACTTTCGCCAGTCAGTCGGAAATAAATATGAGACATGATCAACACAGACCAGAACAACTGGATGAAGTTACCAAAAGGTCTGGTCATGTTCTTACTAATGATACCAAAGTCATTCAAGAAGACGAAGATACAACTGAAATCATCCCAACTGCAAGCACAAATCAATAGGTTGAAAAGGAGAAGGAAAAAGAATTGGTTCCCAAGGAACAAGAGGTCCCACCATACAAGTCCAGGATACCCTACCTAGGCAGATTGAAGGGGACTAAACTGGATTCTAGATTCCAAAAGTTCAAGGAAGAAATGATGAAGCTATATGTTGATATTTTGTTTGATGCTCTCTCCAAAATTCCAACTTGGTCTAAATATCTAAAGACTTTGCTAATAAAGAACATGACCGATGAACACGAGACAGTCAAATTAGCTCAGACTACTTCTAACATCATTCTCAACAAAATGCCGAAAAACAAAAAAGGACCTTGGCTCCTTCGGCGTCCAATGTTCTATAGGGAACACCTCTTGCAAGAAAGGATTAGCTAATTTGGGGGCCAACATATCTATCATGCCCTTTTCTATGAGTAAAAGATTGGGCTTTATTGACTTGCTACCAACAACAATGACGATCCAACTGGCTGATTCTATCGTTACTGCACCTTTGGGAATTATTGAAGATATCCCAGTGAGAGTAGGAAGAGACTCCTATGTCCCTTGTGATTTTGTTGTCATGGACATGAAAGAAGATCTGAGGTATCATATAATATTCGTCAGACCTTTCCTCGCGACAGCCAGAGCACTAATTGATGTCAAAGATGGCACAATGACCTTAAGGCTGGGGAAAGAAACTATTCAATTCAGAGTCTTTGACATCCTTAAAAGTCCTAGCATTCACGAAGAAGTCTTTCTTGAGGCAATAGATAAAATGTCCCAGCTAAAGTAAGAAACTCATGAACCATCTGATGCTCTAGAAGACATCTTAATGAATCCATAAGCTGAATTTTCAACTGACAAACTAGTTTGACAATGTCTGCAATACCTAGAACAAGTCGAAGAAGTACCAAAAGCTACTTTTGAGGATTTGAAATTTGTCACCACTCTGGATTGCTGATTGTAACGTCCAAGGATTTGAGGCCTTGGATAAGACGATCTTAAAAGGAATGATTGGACTACCCATATCACCAAGGTGCACCTCCTTTTCCGAGAGCCCATCACTAAGAACTCCATGGTTAGGTTGTAAAGACATAGTATCTACTATTAAACATGATAAACAAGTACATCAAATGTGTGGCAGTGGAAGAAATAAAACTTGACTTTATTCAAAATGTATAAAGAGTACATTACAAAATATTTCCCAAATGGGGTACAACTTTATCCAAAACATAGGATCTAGGTAGAGGAAGACTTAGACTAATACAACTTGTCTCCAAACTACAACTCCTACATAAAGGTATAGCTATGTCCAAGTTAGCTGTTCTCTCTCCTTAGCCTTACGCAAGCTCATCAAGCTTCCATTGCACACTCTGATCCTAGCCTGGATGGTTGGGATCATCCAGCAAGAGAGGAAAGAAAAGTATGTGTTATTCAAGAGAAATAGGAAAATTAAATAATCTAAAGCATTGCAATATAAAAGATTCTCTACACCAAGAGATTTTAAAAGAAATGAGGCAAGTTTATGAATAAGAGAGAAAAAACTGCCATAAACAATCACCACATTAATAATCACATAGCATGAATATATTAAGACACAAAGTCAACTCAATGTAGGATGAGGCACCTACCGGACCTCTGTTGGATCCTAGATGGGTGATTAGATGCTCTAGAGGGGGGGTGAATAGAGCTAAAAGCACTTAAACAAAACTCATCAAACCTTCAAAATATATGACAAGATAAGATTTCTAAATAGGTAATTTGAGTGAAACTAAATCATGCATAGCAAGGATGAGAGAGATTGAACATGTACCAATTAGACAAGCTATTTAGAGTGGTTCCACACTTCAAACTAGAAGTGTGTCAGTCCACTTGCCTAGAGAGGTCAACCTCTAGGAATTCCAACAATTGCACTCTTATATTAACTTATAAGACTTACAATACATGACCAACAAAAGACTTACCTATCCAATACAAAAGAGTCTTCAACCTTACCAAAGACTTACCCACTTTGCAAGAGTCTTCGGCCTTATCCAAGGACTTACCCACTCTTGCACAAGTCTTCGGCCTTGTAGGAATTACCCACTCTTCTTGGATCTTCCGCCTTTGACTTCACCTTCACTCGGAGAAGCTTCCACCAAGGTCTTACCTACTTCAGCTTGAGTCTTTTGCCTTCTCCAAGGGCTTACCCACTCTAGCTCCAAGTCTTCGGCCTTGATCTTCACCAAGGGACTCCTTCCCTTCTTCTTCTTCACCTCTCTTGGACAAGAGAGAGAACCTTCATCTTCAAGATAGCAAATGAGAGATGGGGAGGTGGTGGAAGTGAGAACCTCACAAGATATACAAGTAGAAACTAGCTCTCTTAAAAATCTCCTACTCACTCTAATGGATGTAGCAAGTGATTAAGCTAAGAGAGAGAGAGGAGGCTATAGGAAGCACTCAACTATAGAATAGGAACCTCACAAAGAGTTTGCAATGAATGCTCAACCTTGGAATGAATCCCAAGGGGTCCTATTTATAGCTGGGGATGCCTCTTAGCCTTTGAGAACACTTGTGAACGAAAACTAGCCGTTTTGTGGCTTGCAACAGATCTATTTTCACTTGTTGCAACTCCACAACGGCTAGTAGCACTTTTCTGCACTTTTCCATACAGTGCATTCGGTCGAGTTTCTATGGGTGTAACTGGACCGATCAAGTAGTCCACTACCCAATCGGTTGAGTTCTGTGAGTGCACAACTCGACTGATGCAATCTTCAGAAAATCATCCAAGGTGGATTGGTCGAGTTTCAGGGTGGGAAACTGGACCGATTCAATCTTCAGAAAATCAGTCTAGGTGGATCGGTCGAGTTTCAGGGTGGGAAACTGGACTGATCAAGTGCCTGTAAATGATTTTCAAAGTTGCATCTAAAGTTCTCTAATATTCGATCTAAGTGTTCCTGATATTTTTCTAAGCATAATTACAAGTGATACAATCATTACAAGTGATTTACAACATGATTCTAATGGATATACATCATATTACAAAAACGTGCACTTGTATGACTTTGACTTGTCTTTTCTCCAATTTGAGATGCGCAAGTTAGGGCAATTGGAGTGTGTCTATACCTAATCTGAAATCACTCAAGTAGAAGCATTAGACACCAATATGTGGAATGGTTAGTCATCATCAAAACACGGGTTTAGTGAATTTAGACGTGAGTCAACATTGACCTAATTGACCTTGAGTCAACATTCTCCCCCTTTTTGAAGATGACAAACCATTCCATAAATGTATTGAAAGCTTTCAAGTAAAATCATACCTTCGGAGAACCCAAGGGGATTCAATAGGGTTGAGGTCATATGCTCCCCCTCAATTGATGTGCATGGAGTTCTCATACTCCCCCTCAATTGATGTTATTTCTCCTGCATGGTTAGCTTTCATAACATTTATAGAGTATGTCTTCTACTCATATATATGTTCTACACATATATGTCTTCTCCCATTTACCTTCTCTCCCTTGCATGGACATACTTCTTCTCTTCATGTAATACATGCCTTCTTCCTCTTTTTAAAAGAAGACATACCTTTATCCCCCTTTGTCATTTCAAAAAGTGGGGTTATGAAGAAAATAAGAAACACCACTTGTTAAAGAGAAAGGAGATAACACAAATATATAAGGATAGTAGAAGAGCACAGATAGGGGCTTGTCCAAGCATAGAAAGAAAAGCAAGTTAAAGCATATACTTGAACCACCCAAAATGCAAGATAAAGTGCTGCAGAAAAATAGTAAGTTGCAATATTGACCCTCAAGTTGAAGGAATTTGATCAAAAACCAACAGAGATCATGGCAAAGCCATGAGTCTTGCTTAGAAGGTCGTTGCTACATGAAAAACACTAGTCTTGCACCAAAAATTGAAACTGGAGCAAAATCTACACAAAATCCAAAAGATACTCCAATTTCTACATACAATGTAGATCTATGTACCCTGCATCACAATGTTATGCAAGCAACTCAAGATAGTAGATATGCAATTTACAGAATAGGCTTGAGCATGTATGAGACAAGATACAAGCATAGCATATAGATGAGCAAAGAAGCCAATTATAAACAGGGTTAGAACTACATGTATATGAACTACTAGTAGATGATATCACAAGTTAGGACTACTAGTAGGATCTAGATCATAGCAAGAGATACACAAGATAAAGCAAGCTATGAGTAGATGTAAAGATATATCCAAACAAGGAGATAAGCAATTTTAGAAGCATGAAAGGATATAACTCACTAGATATGCATCCTTACCATAAGATGATTATCCCTAAGAACCTCAAGGTTGTATCAAACACAAGATATACACCTATGTAGATGTAGCAAGTTAGAGCACAACGGAAGCAATTTAAGACACAACCAAGAGATCCAAAGAGATCATCATTAAAACATGCAAAACAACTCAAAGCAAGTAATTGCAACATATAAATATGCCAATTTTAGAGCAATTTGAAAGATAGAGTTGTAAGCAAGATAGGCAATTTAGAACATGGCAACATGCATATATAAAGATACCAAGGGAGTGCCAAAGAATAAGGCTATTGGTTGAGAAAATATAGTTTAGAGAGAAATTCTCATCCAATAAGCCAATTGTGTATTCTGTGCACAGTGTTATCGATCGAGTTATGTGCATGGACAACTCAACCGATGACAGCTGTTGGCAACACTCTTGGTGCCAATCGGTCAAGTTTCAATAGGGAAAACTCGACTGACAGACCAGCTGTCAAAGAGCATACATATTTCATAAAAACATATTTAAGGGCATGCTAAAAATACAAACCATATCCAAACATGTCTAAGCAAGTTAGTAATGCACTATAGAAGCATTAGAAACAACTTTTGAGCAAGAGTGTGAAGAGAAACACAAGATACCACTTTTAACTCAAAAACCATATGTATAGTTCACACTAATTTGACAAAAACAAGTTAGGATAGGTTATAAGAAATAAAACCTTTACCTTTTAGCTTACCATTGCCTTTTCCACTTGTTGTCACCCTCTACACATCTCACCTTTCTTCTTTTATGTGGATTGACAAGTCAATTTGCAATTCAATAGCTCAAGTCAATCCATTTGCATGTACCTACAAGAAGAAAGATGAAATGGTCCCCAATCATGTTTTTGGGTCCGGAGGGGTTAGTTTAGCAACCCAAGTCCTATTGCTCTTGGGTGCTTTCCTAAAAGGAAAACAAGTAGAATAATGACCAAAATCATTGCAATAGTTGCATGTGCCCATACTTTTGGAACTAGAGGATTCTCCATGGAATATTGGAGGTCCTTTATCTTTGTTGTTCCCTTGACTACTATCATACCCCAAACCATGTCTACCAATTTGTTTAGTAGAGTGGTGTAGGATATCATTAAGGCTCTTCTTACCAACTAAGAATATTTGCAAAGAAGATCTCAAACTTTCATTATCATGCTTAAGAGAAGCAATAGTATAAGACAATTGATCAATATTATCTCTAGCATGTAAAAGATCATTTTCTAAGCAAAGAGATTTAGTTGAAAGAGAATCTCTATCAATATGAAGAGCAGCAACATCATTCTCTTTATTAGTATAACTAGAACAAGGTTCATGCCCATTGATTTTAGCAAGCAAGGAGGCATTTTTAGATTTAAGCACCACTATTTCTCTTTGATAAGCATAGATTTCTTCTCTCCTAACATCATCAATAAGCTTGAGTTCGACGTTTTCAGTTTTAAGAGTATCAAGCTCATGCATGAGAGAATCAACAATTAAAGTATGCTCTTCATTAGAACTAGGCACAAGAGGTTGAGCTTCTAGAAATCTAACCTTATCAAGTAAACTAGTATTTTCAAGTTTAAGAGAATCTACTTGACTAAGACAATCATTTTTATCATCATGCAAGCAAGAATTAGCATGTTCAAGATCATCTAGTTCTACATGCAAATTATCAACAATTTTAGCAAGCTTTTTCTTTTTCCTTTTAGAAGACTTAAGAGAGGCACACATATCATGAATAATAGCAATCAAAGATTATTTATCTAGAGAGTTTAGATTTACCTCACTTGAGTCTTCACTTGTTGATTCTATAAGAGCAAAATGGCATTCTCCTTCATCACTTTAGCTTGAGCTTGATCCTTCACTTGAATCTTCACTTGAGCTTGAGTTGGAGGAGCGACTTGAGCTTGATTGCCATTTCTTCTTGTGAAGATGGGTCTTTTTGCCTTGTGGGCAATCTTCCGTGTAGTGACCCTTCTTTCCACATGTGAAGCACCGGATGGAGGAGGACTTGCCTTTGTAGAGTCGACCTTTGGAGTACATGGCATCTTCTTTAGCTTGAGAGGATGGAGAGACTTGTTCCATGATAGCTTCAATTTGAGCCTTCATTTCAGCCTTCTTCATTCTCTTTAGCTCTTTCTTCTCTTGTCTTTCTACTTCCTCATTCTTGTCAAGTGTAGCTTCATGTGCTTGTAGATTTCCAATGAGCTCTTCAATAGGAATATCCCTAAGAGACCTTGCTTCTTCAATAGAAGTCACCTTGGATTCCCACCTCTTGGGGAGAGTTCTAAGGATCTTTGAGTTGATCTCTCCACTAGACATAGGATGTCCTAGAACAGTAAGACCATTCGAGATGGTGTTGATCCTTGAGTACATGTTGGCTATGCTCTCCTACTTTCCCATCTTGAAGTTCTCAAGTATCCCTTTGAGCATGTAGACTTTGCTTTCCTTCACTTGATCTGTCCATTCATAAGTGATGCAAAGCTTTCTCCATACCTCATAGGCCATCTCACAAGAAGAAATCCGGTTGAACTCGGTGGGGGTCATGGAGGCATATAGGATGTGCATGGCTCTAGTATTCAAGGTTGCTCTCATCAAGGTGGCTTCATCCCATTCTTCAATATTTGTCTTTGGTAGAATGTATGGGTTGTTCACCATTTGCCACATCTCGAGACTTGATCCTTGGATGTAGAATTGAAGTATTCTTCTCCAATAGAGGAAGTTGCTCCCATCAAAGATTGGAAGGCTGGTCGAGAGTCTCCCTCGTAGGTAGTCACCCATCTTCTCCTACTTGTTGAAGTATGCTTGGAGAAGACCCCCGTTGATACCACTTGTTGGATCCTAGATGGGTGATTAGATGCTCTAGAGGGGGGGTGAATAAAACTGAAAGCACTTAAACAAAACTCATCAAACCTTCAAAATATATGACAAGATAAGGTTTCTAAATAGGTAATTTGATTGCAACTAAATCATGCATAGCAAGGATGAGAGAGATTGAACATGCACCAATTAGACAAGCTATTTAGAGTGGTTCCACACTTCAAACTAGAAGTGTGTCAGTCCACTTGCCTAGAGAGGTCAACCTCTAGGACTTCCAACAATTGCACTCTTATATTCACTTATAAGACTTACAATACATGACCAACAAAGGACTTACCTATCCAATACAAAAGAGTCTTCAACCTTACCAAGGACTTACCCACTTTGCAAGAGTCTTCGGCCTTCTCCAAGGACTTACCCACTCTTGCACAAGTCTTCGGCCTTGTAGGAATTACCCACTCTTCTTGGATCTTCTGCCTTTGACTTCACCTTCACTCAGAGAAGCTTCCACCAAGGTCTTACCGACTTGAGCTTGAGTCTTTTGCCTTCTCCTAGGGCTTACCCACTCTAGCTCCAAGTCTTCAGCCTTGATCTTCACCAAGGGACTCCTTCCCTTGTTCTTCTTCACCTCTCTTGGACAAGAGAGAGAACCTTCATCTTCAAGATAGCAAATGAGAGATGGGGAGGTGGTGGAAGTGAGAGCCTCACAAGATATACAAGTAGAAACTAGCTCTCTTACAAATCTCCTACTCACTCTAATGGATGTAGAAAGTGATTAAGCTTAGAGAGAGAGAGGAGGCTGTAGGAACCACTCAACTATAGAATAGGAACCTCACAAAGAGTTTGCAATGAATGCTCAACCTTGGAATGAAGCCCAAGGGGTCCTATTTATAGCTGGGGATGCCTCTTAGCCTTTGGGAACACTTGTGAACGAAAACTAGCCATTTTGAGGCTTGCAACGAATCTATTTTCACTTGTTGCAACTCCACAACGGCTAGTAGCACTTTTCTGCACTTTTCTGTACAGTGCATTCGGTCGAGTTTCTATGGGTGTAACTGGACCGATCAAGTAGTCCACTACCCAATCAGTCGAGTTTTGTGAGTGCACAACTCGACCGATGCAATCTTCAGAAAATCAGCCAAGGTGGATTGGTCGAGTTTCAGGGTGGGAAACTGGACCGATTCAATCTTCAGAAAATCAGTCCAGGTGGATCGGTCGAGTTTTAGGGTGAGAAACTGGACCGATCAAGTGCCTGTAAATGATTTTCAAAGTTGCATCTAAAGTGCTCTAATATTCGATCTAAGTGTTCCTGATATTTTTCTAAGCTTAATTACAAGTCATACAATCATTACAAGTGATTTACAACATGATTCTAATGGATATACATCATATTACAAAAACATGCACTTGTATGACTTTGACTTGTGTTTTCTCCAATTTGAGATGCACAAGTTAGGGCAATTGGAGTGTGTCTATACCTAATCTGAAATCACTCAAGTAGAAGCATTAGACACCAATATGTGGAATGGTTAGTCATCATCAAAACATGGGTTTAGTCAATTTAGACGTGAGTCAACATTGACCTAATTGACCTTGAGTCAACAACCTCACCACGTGGCAGGGGGACTAAACCCCAGTGCCTATATAAAGTGGTAGGGGGACTAAAACCCCAATGCCTAATATAAAATGGCAGGGGGACTAAAACCCCAGTGCCCGGTAGGAGGACTAAAACCTCAGTGTCCTATGGGTGGTTTGTACTCATGTACACTACATTGTCATTAGGCCTAAAATACATCATGCTTAATAGTCACTTGGCAATAGTGAGAAGTATAACAACATTGCAACATACCATTGGGAATAAAACCCAATAAACTATCTAAATAAATAGGCCATCATAACCAACTACAATATCCAAGAACTCCAAGTAAATGAGCCAACATATGTAGTAGCAAGATTCATATAATGAATGGCCACAAAGGTAAACGAAGCATTAAATAAGTAAAGAGCAAAATAAAGTGATGTAGAAGGATAACAAGGCTAGCACATAATGAAGGTAGGGATGGATAAAAGCCCAACATAAGGATAGGTGTGATTTGCACATATACATTCCACATTCATCATACATTGATAAATAAGATCCACATGCCCAAATAGGTTCCAAACACAAAATATGCTTCACGTACATAGGGGTCACATACCTGATCTAGATTGATTACCACAAACTTTACCAAGTTGATTGTATCACCATTCCATTTTTCCCTAGTTGCAAACATTATCCTATATTAGGATGTGTTAAGCATAAAGATATAAAGAAAAACCCATTTTTAAACCTTTTTAGGAAAACCTTCGATTTGAGACCCAAAACTTAGACCAAGACATTACTTAGAATTTAGTGATTAGGAAAACATATTTTATTTTACAAATTGGACTTAAAATAAATTACTTATGCATTTTAGAACATTTAAATCATCAAAAGAGTATCTTTGGGAAACTTTGAAAAATAATTTGGAATCAGGCTTCAAAACCACAAAATTGGATTCTAATCGAAAAATTCTTTCCAGTGACTATTTATTTATATTTATCCAACATTCGAGCGATTTTCTATTAATTAAACAAGATTAACCAATCAGAAATTTAGATAATTGCTACATGGGTCGAAAAGTAAAGATTCGGATGACCAAACTGCCCTTTGCGAGAGAACAAGGAAAGGAGGGTGCTTGTGGGCAAAACGGTCATTTGATAATTGTCTTCTTCCCCAAGCTATGCCTTGCCTTACGGCGAGGTGCATCCTTCCCACTTGGGCATTTTTGGGATACTCAACCAAATTGGCCGCAAGGGTACTCGAAACGAAGAGAATTGAACGATGAACTCACCTAGCCAATTGATTTTGATGCACGAGCCACCTAGCACTGGGGAGAAGCGCCGCAAGCACAACTACAAAAGCTCCACATCTCTGGCTACACACACATCCTCAGATGAAATTAATGACTTGGGAAAGTTTCTAAGGGGCCGACGGAGGTGTGCGGCTAGATATATATAGTTGTGGATCGGTGTGGATGCGGAAAGGAGGTGGCAGTGAGAGGCCTTGTCCGGTGTCGCTTGGCGTTTCAGCTACGCTGCGCCTCGTTGGACGAGTGAGGGATCAAACGAACTGGGGGGTCGCTACGAACCTATAGGTGAAGAAATTACTAGAAAAGATGGAGAAACGAGGGAGAAAGGTGGAGAGGAAGCGAGCCGCGTCTTCCCGGCTACTGTTTCGGTTAATCCAAGGTAGGAGACAAAGCGCCTACCATTGGATGGGATCCTCATCCAACCTGGACCATTGGGTCACGATCCATGATAGACCAAGCGTGCGTGACATCCATTTAAAGGCTGGACTTTAGCTTAAATGATGCAATTCAATGATATATCGATTGCTATTATGTCTCACCATATTAAAAAATTGTTTAATGCATTTCGAAGGTCAAACGAGCTCCAACTAACCTCAAATTTTAACCCCAGGTTTCTAATGACGTCTAGATTCATTCTATATAATTAGATTTTCGTTTCACCCAACCTTTGGCCTCCAATAATTATTTTGATTATTAAAGCATATATTAATATAATGCTTGGGCAAATAATTATGTGTTGCTTTTATAAGCAACTCTTGGTTCCCAAATCCGAGATTTGGAGTCCAAGAGTCCTCCACTCACTAATTACATGCATTTTCAAGCTTAATTAGCCCATGATAAGAGTGAGGTGTGAAGGTGGGTTATTATTCACCATTTTATATTACACTATATTAAAAGTGTATAAAATAGTTTTGAGGGGTCAAATAAACTCCAAATGCCACCAAATTTGAATTATTAGCTCAACTTAAAGTCTAGAACAATGATATGCAATTACTTTCTCGTTGTTTACATAATATGGCCCTTAATTACCATTTGGATATTAATGTGTATATTAACACATTAAAAGGTGTGAATTAATATGAATTGACTATATTAATGCAATTAGTGAGTCAAAATCGAGGTGATAGATATATATGAGTATTAATAGAAAAATCTAAGAAATAAAATATGTTTTCACACATTTATCTTCAAATTGGAGGAGAGTGAAGGTAAAAGTGGAAATACTCTCATTAAACACTCAAATACACATTAATATTCATATCTTAGCACAAAAAGATATAAGATCTCTAAAAACACATTATCCACTTATTTTCTCTCTTAAGTGTACATTTTGCAGATTAAGGCCCCAATTATTTCATTTTGTGGGTTATTTGTGCAAACACCCCGCCATTTATATAAATGAGGAAAAAAGGCAATTCCAACCTTGAATTGTGCTCAATTTGCACAAGGAGTCCAAAAAGAATATAAAAGAAGGGAAATTTAAGAAATTAGTCCAAAAGGACTTGAAAGAAATGAAAAGATAGAATATGGGTAAATTGTAGGGAAGACCCTGAGATTCAGTACGTTACAGCACACCACCCCTTAAAGAGGATTTCATCCCCAAAATCACAACAAGAGGAAAGAGAGGGTGAGTGTGCAACATTCCAACATTAAACACTAGGTTATAACCCTTAATTTAGGGTACAACACAAAATCTACATAAGTCAGGTGTTACCAAGGTTTCCACAAAATCTATAACTTTTTATCAAACTCAAATTAACACTTCTGCCTTATTAGCATAATCTCCATCATGAAGAGGTACCACATTTTATTCAAAACAATTACATCTCAATATTATATCATGTGTATTTCCCTCATCAAGGGTTTTAAGCCAATTAGTGTTTACTAAGTCATTCAACATAAATTAATGTATTAGGTCAAAAACCTTAATAACATGAATTCATCTTCCATTATTCTCTGAAAACTATCAAGTTGAATTATCACAAATTATTTTATAGAAAAAGTTAATATTATCCAACAAGTTATTAAGCCTATAATAATTCTAAGTAATGTCCATACTACACATTGTCATATTATCGTTCATACTCATATTAATGACATCATTAATCATTTTCGTCCATTACACTTCATATTATAAATTATACATGTTTTACTTCACATTAGGCATTTATGAATATGTATGTGAATCCAATTATTCATTATCATGTTTGATTCATTATATGCATTTTAGTGAATAGGATGCAACACATTAATGAATTAATTCATATATCAAGTTATGATGAGGTGTTCATTAGAGAACAAGGTGATATACCTTACATATATTGATAACTTTGTGACTATAATCCATTTATATGTATCAAGGTGTATTATGTGATGATGACACCTAATGTCACTAATGTATCATGAAAGGAAGTAAGGAGATATATATATATATGTGTATGTTGTCAAAGCTAGATGATTACATATTAGGGTTTAGGTCAATATGATCATTACATGCTAAAGCATCCTTAGGGTGCATTATCCATACCCATTTTACCATTACGGTGGCATAGTCAACGTTATGTATATTCACAATTAGTAATGAGTAACCCATTATTATGTGAATCAATAATATGTGAAGGTTCAAGCATATGAACTATCTCTATATGACTTACTACATATTCACGTGTATATAAACAAACAAGTTTAATTACAAGTATAATGTGTTTGGTAAATTCTTGTTTACATAAGTTATTATGTACATAGGTCCACTTAGATAGGGTTTCAAACTCTAAAGGTATTTGATTTTGCTTTTAATTGGGATTCCATCCCCCTAAAAATGGATTTCGTCCTCAAAATCAGATTTGTAAAACCAAATAGGGTACTAACACCATTACCCTCACTCCACCCCTTAATAGGGTCAACTAAGTCAAACTAAACTAAGGGAAAAAGGTACATAAGATTCAACACTAAAAGTACTTACTAACCAAACTTCAGGGTGTAAGATAGGGTACACTAAACCCTAAGCAAAGGAGTATAAGGTATTTAAGGATGATTTTTCTATAAGAGATCAAATCATCACTTATAGTTTTCCTAAGGTATTCAACAATTAGGCAACATGCCCAAAGATAGACTATTTCAAGCTGTCAGTATCAGATCAGGCCAGGCCAGGTCATATGAGCTCAGGAGTCCTTGTTACCAAGCTAGTGGGGCAGAGGAAAATATTTCCAGCCCCCAAGCTCTGACCCTTTCTAGACACCATCACTTTCAACTTCTTGCCCTAGTAGCTTCTCAATAGAAAATTCACCAAAAAGTTGACAAATTTTATATCTAATTATGAAATTATTATGATCTTAAATCAAACTTTCATCATAGGTCAACTATAAGGTGAAAAACTTACTAAAGGAAACTACATATGGTAAGGGTTCTATCTAGGAGACAATTTGAATTAGTCAAGAATCTGACTACCTTGATGCTCTGATACCATGCTGTAAAGACCAAGTCTCTACTATAAAACATGATAAACAAGTACATCAAATGTATGGTAGCGAAAGAAATAAAACTTGACTTTATTCAAAATGTATAAAAAGTACATTACAAAATTTTCCCAAATGGGGTACAACTTTATACAAAACATAAGATCTAGGTGGAGGAAGACTTAGAGTAATACAACTTGTCTCCAAACTACAATTCCTACATAAAGGTATAGCTAAGTCCAAGCTAGTTGTTCTCTCTCCTTATCCTTAGGCAAGCTCACCAAGCTTCCATTGTGCACTCTGATCCTAGCCTGGATGGTAGGGATCATCCAACAAGAGAGGAAGGAAAAGTATGTGTTATTCAAGAGAAATAGGAAAATTAAATAATCTAAAGAATTGCAATATAAAAGATTCTCTACACCAAGAGATTTTAAAAGAAATGAGGCAAGTTTATGAATAAAAGAGAAAAAACTGCCATAAACAATCACCATAATAATAATCACATAGCATGAATATATTAAGACACAAAGTCATCTCAATGTAGGGTGAGGCGCCTACCGGACCTCACCAAGTGGTAGGGGGACTAAAACCCCAGTTCCTATATAAAGTGGCAGGGGGACTAAAACCCTAGTGCCTAATATAAAATGGCAGGGGGACTAAACCCCAGTGCCCGACAGGAGGACTAAAACCTCAGTGCCCTATGGGTGGTTTGTACTCATGTACACTACATTGTCATTTGGCCTAAAATACATCATGCTTTATAGTCACTTGGCAGTAGTGAGAAGTATAACAACATTGCAACATAGCATTAGGAATAAAACCCAAGAAACAATCTCAATAAATAGGCCATCATAGGCTACTACAATATCCAAGAACTCCAAGTAAATGAGCCAACATATGTAGTAGCAAGATTCATATAATGAATGGCCACAAAGGCAAAAGAAGCATTAAGTAAGTAAAGAGCCAAATAAAGTCATGTCGAAGGATAACAAGGCTAGCACATAATGAAGGTAGGGATGGATAAAAGCCCAACATAAGGATAGGTGTGATTTGCACATATACATTCCACATTCATCATACATTGATAAATAAGTTCTACATGCCCAAATAGGTTCCACACACAAAATATGCTTCACGTACATAGGGGTCACATACCTGATCTAGATTCATTACCACAAACATTACCAAGTTGATTATATCACCATTCCATTTTTCCCTAGTTGCAAACATTATCATGTATTAGGATGTGTTAAGCATAAAGATATAAAGAAAAACCCATTTTTTAACCTTTTTAGGAAAAACTTCGATTTGAGACCCAAAACATAGACCAAGACATTACTTAGACTTTAGTGATTAGGAAAATATATTTTATTTTACAAATTGGACTTAAAATGAATAACTTATGCATTTTAGAACATTTAAATCATCAAAAGAGTATCTTAGGGAAACTTGTTTAATGCATTTGGAATGTCAAACGAGCTCCAATTAAACTAAAATTTTAACCCCAGGTTGCTAATGACGTCTAGATTCATTCTATATAATTAGATTTTCGTTTCACCCAACCTTTGGCCTCCAATAATTATTTTGATTATTAAAGTATATATTAAAATAATGCTTGGGCAAATAATTATGTGTTGCTTTTATAAGCAACCCTTGGTTCCCAAATCTGAGATTTGGAGTCCAAGAGTCCTCCACTCACTAATTTCATGCATTTTAAAGCTTAATTAGCCCATGATAAGAGTGAGGTATGAAGGTGGGTTATTATTCACCATTTTAATTTGCACTATATTAAAAGCGTATAAAATAGTTTTGAGGGGTCAAATAAACTCCAAAAGCCACGAAATTTGAACCATTAGCTCGCATTAAAGTCTAGAACAATGCTAAGCAGTTACTTTCTCGTTTTGTACATAATATGGCCCTTAATTACCATTTGGATATTAATGTGTATATTAACACATTAAAATGTGTGAATTAATATGAATTGACTATATTAATGCAATTAGGGAGTCAAAATCGAGGTGATAGATATATATGAGTATTAATAGCAAAATCTAAAAAATAAAACATTTTTTCACACATTTATCTTCAAATTGGAGGAGAGAGAATGTAAAAGGGGAAATACTCTCATTAAACACTCAAATACACATTAATATTCATATCTTAGCCCAAAAAGATATAAGATCTCTAAAAACACATTATCCACTTATTTTCTCTCTTAAGTGTACATTTTGTAGATTAAGACCCTAATTATTTCATTGTGTTGGTTATTTGTGCAAACACCCCTCCATTTATATAAATGAGGGAAAAAGGTAGTTTCAACCTTGAATTGTCCTCAAATTGCACAAGGAGTCCAAAAAGAATATAAAAGAAGGGAAATTTAAGAAATTAGTCCAAAAGGACTTGAAAGAAATGAAAAGATAGAATATGGGTAAATTGTAGGGAAGACCCTAAGATTCAGTATGTTACATAAGCGTGCTCGGCTTGGAGTAGTACTGGATAGGTGACCTGTCTAGAAGTTGATCCTGGCATGCGCGTGAGTGAGGACAAAGCACACAGTTAAGGCTAGTGGTGGTGTGTGGGGACAGTCATCATTCCTGAAACTCTACTAGAGCCTAGAGCAGTGGGCCCGGGCGTTATAAATGGTATCAAAGCCAATCTCACCTAGTACGTGGGGCCCACATGGGCATGTGGCATGTCAGTCTTTGAGCCGTGCGGTGCACGCATGTTGGAAAGGGCTATCCGAGTTGATGGAGCCGCACATGTGCTGGTAGTGTCCAGGCATGTTGGGAAGGGCTATCTGAGTTGATGGAGCCGCTATTGCATTGGTAGCCGTGGTCAGGAGCTGGGTGTACATGGGGCATTTGGGTTTACACTGAAATGGGGAAAGATTATGACGCCATATAGTTGATCCTTGACGAGGACGTCAAGAGTCTAAGTGGGGGAGATTGTAACGTTCCAGGATTTGAGGTCTCGAATAACATGATCTTAAAAGGAATATTGTAACGTCCCATGATTTAAGGCCTTGGATAAGATGATCTTAAAAGGATTGATTGGACTACCCATATCACCAAGGTGCACCTCTTTTTCCGGGAGCCCATCACTAAGAACTCCATAGTTAAGCGTGCTCAACTTGGAGTAGTACTAGGATGTTAGTCTTTGAGCCGTGTAGTCCACACATGTTGGAAAGTGCTATCCGAGTTGATGGAGCCGCCCAAGCGCTTGTAGTGTCCAGGCATGTTGGAAAGGGCTATCTGAGTTGATGGAGCCGCCCTTGCGTTGGTAGCCGTGGTCGGGAGCTGGGTGTACATGGGACATTTGGGTCTACACTAAAATGAGTAAAGATTATGAGGCCATATAGTTGATCCTTGATGAGGACGTCAAGAGTCTAAGTGGGGGAGATTGTAACGTCCCAGGATTTGAGGCCTCAGATAACATGATCTTAAAAGGAATATTGTAATGTCCCATGATTTAAGGCCTTGGATAAGACGATCTTAAAAGGAATGATTGGATGACCCATATCACTAAGGTGCACCTCCTTCTCCGGGAGCCCATTACTAAGAACTCAATAGTTAAGCGTGCTCATCTTGGAGTAGTACTAGGATGTCAGTCTTTGAGTCGTGCGGTCCATGCATGTTGGAAAGGGCTATCCAAGTTGATGGAGCCTCCCATGTGTTGGTAGTGTACATGCATGTTGGTAAGGTCTATCTGAGTTGAAGGAGCCACCCTTGCATTGGTAGTCATGGTCAGGAGTTGGGTGTACATGTGACACTTGGGTCTACACTAAAATGGGGAAAGATTATGAGGCCATATAGTTGAGCCTTAATGAGGACGTCAAGAGTCTAAGTGGGGGAGATTGTAATTGTAACATCCCTGACCTGGGTTATGTTGTAACCCTATATGTTTTGCTTAATAAGGATAATTATATGCTTGCTCTTATCTTTTTAAAAGTAATTAAGACTCAAGAGGAACTTATGTTTCAATTTTGGTCCTATTTGAATAATGTTGAAATAACGTTTTATTTGTTTTAGACTAAAGCGCAAAATACCCATGTTGAGGGGTTAACTTGCAAATGTTACATGATAAAATTTTCCTCGAGTGGTGAAGCATCCTAAGAATTAGAATTATGTAGTGGTATGGCTTATGGTATCCTGAGCACCAAGAAAGAGCTTATTAAATAATGATTGTGCATTAAAACCTAGTTTTGGTCTAATGTGTAATTTACCCAAAACCTAGGGTTCAATATACAAAATACCACTTCTAGAGAGTCCCTAATGTTTCTTGGTATCAAGTAGAGACAAGAAAATCAGAGGGGCATCCCATTTGAATCTCTTTTGAGGAGAGAGAATCTTAATATTAAAATAATCAAGATTTAGGCATAATTGAAACCCTAATTCAGTTTAATGCAAAAAATAAATATATTAATGGAAGTGCCCTTCAACCAAAAGTGTGATGTTTGAATTTGTATAAGATTGGACGTCCTTGTGCCTTGTAAAGGCAACAAAATATCTAAGTGAGTGGAGATCCCACTCACATTAGGTAAAGGAAAAGTAATATCCACTCAATTTTGGATATTATTATTATAATGCTTAAGGTGCTTAATTTGTTTTCTTTTAATTCATGGATAATGAAGCGGAATTACAAGGTGGGGGAGATGGCTTCGTATGCAAGGGATTTAGGGGAGCATGTGGCACCAATATTTGGAATTAAAGGATTTTTATAGCACTTTCTTTCTCATTGAAATTCCCTTATAAACATCTCATTTCCAACTCAAATGAAAGGCTTTTTTGACCCTTCTTTATTTCCTTGCTTTGGCCATGCACAAGGGAGCTTAGGAGCAACAGGAGGACGTGCCCCAACTTGTAGGTAAGCTCCATAGTCATCTTCAACCTTGATTTCATTGTGGAAATTGAGTTTCAATGCTTGATTTCTTCTTTTCTCCATTCCATCTTCAATCCTAGCCACTTCTTTTCACTCAAAAGCTTGAGGACGATCCTTGGGAAGTTCATAAAGCTTCATTCAACATTGAGGAAGTGAATCTTGAAGGTTGTATTCAGCTTTGAAGGTGGGTTATATAACTTAAACCCTTAAATATCATTATTGCTTCCAATTTATTCATCATATGGTGAACCTTTCTTCTTTCTCATTTTCCTTTGGATTAGTTGTTGAAGTTATCATAAGAATCATAAGTGATTTCGAAGGTTTGAAGCTTGAAGATGATGATGTCATCCTAAGCACACACCTCAATAATATCTTGTGCAAATGGTTTCATAATTGACTCCAATCGGTCTCAAGACCAATTGAGACCAAATAGTCTCAAGCCTATTTGGGATCAAGTGGTCCCAAAACCGTTAGAGGGTCAAATGATGAGGTGATTGGATGTTGATCCAATGGTTCTACTTAATTGATTCACTAATTGCAAACCCTAATCGGGTAGAGTGATAAAAACCCTAATTGATGGTTCAATTTTTGGGTTGAATGGCCCAAACGGTCTTAAGACCGTTTGGAGGACAAACAGTCTTCAAACTATTTGAAGACCAAACGGTCTCAAGACCATTTCGAGGCCAAGGGCTATGATGATGTTTTGGAGATCCAAGTGTTGAAATTGATGTACACTCAATAGTTCAATTGATGATCAATTCAATGGAGTAAACCATAATCAATTTGGTTGAAACAAACCCTAATTTCTCCTTTCGGTCTCAAGGTGGTTTGGAACAAATGGTCTTGAGACCGTTTGAGTCCAAATGGTCTTGAAACAATTTGGGATCAAACGGTCTCAAACCGTTTGGAGGTCCTTTCAGTTTCAATATCAATTCATCCAATCGGTTTCTAGGGAATTGTTCAAATGGTTTCAATGTATATTTGTTCAAATGGTTTCAAGGGCTAGATGCCCAAATAGTTTCAATGCCATTTGAGACCAAACGATCTCAGACCTAGGATGCCCAAACGGTTTCAAAATTGTTTGGAGGGCAAACGGTTTCAAAACCGTTTGAAGGTTAAAAAGGGGCAAAATCGTTTGGAGGTTCAAGGTACCCAAAACCGTTTGGAGACTCAAGGTTATAAAAGATCAATTGATTCCATGACTGATAATGATGATTACCAAAGATAAGTACAATGGTTGAATCCCTAAAGTACTTAGGTGATTAGTACACTTAAAGTGGTTAACCTTTGATGCTTATGGAAGTAATATCTCAATACACTATGTTAACCCTTCATTCAAGTTGACCTAATTTAATCAATCTTGATGTAAATCAACATCGTATAGAGGATGAGAGAGAAAGGAATTCCTACGTGTATAATAATCATGTAGTGGATAAGTCGCAACACTTTCAACATGAATAAATTATGTAATTAGGGTATGATCCTTGATAAAGAGATCATGAAACTCTAATTGAGAAGATTGATGAGTCTAACCCTAATTGAGAGCAATGATAGGTGAAACCCTAATCTAGGGTAATGATGTAACCCTAATCTAGGGTAATGATGTAACCCTAATCTAGGGTAATGATGTAACCCTAATCTAGGGTAATGATGTAACCATAATATAGGGTGATGTTATACGAAATCCCAACATAGAGTGAGATTATGAAAAACCCTAATTGATAAAGAAGGGAAACCCTATTCCTGATAATGGATAATCTTATATCAATTATAGTTGAATAAATCAAATGAGTGACTTATGACCAATGCATTACATGATATGTGATGAACTGGTGCATAAAGTATTAGGATGGGAATTACCCTAATACAAGATAAGTTGATGGACTTAAGTAAGATAAAGGTGATGAGGGAAGTGAAACATCAGGACGTGATAGATATCACATTCAACACCTCAAGGTTGATACACATTGATATACCCTAAATCCAATATGCATGGATGAGTAACACATGAAGTGTGTCATGATAATTATTACATTAAGATATAATTCACTTTGATAAGTGTAGGCTAATATACCTTGGGAAAGGGTTAAGCCAAGATAACAAAGTATGATGTAATCAATATCCTAGAAAAGATGAAAGAGAAACTCATACTTTGAATTGATTATCATTTGATGATAAATGATGAGAATAAATAAGTATGGTTGAATACTTATAATATTAATGTATTCTCGTAGATGTGTGGAGCAATGAATTAGGGTTTGAAATGATAATATGAACATGAAACCCTATTCGACTATAAAGGGAAAACTCTAACCGTAATAGTTATTGCCTAGTGAGAGGTGATAAGATGTTTAATGGGCCTTGTGAGCCATGTGAATATTTGTTGCCTAGTGAGAGGTGACAAGATGTTTAATGGGCCTTCTGAGCCATGTGAATAGTTGTTTCCTAGTGAGAGGTGACAATATGTTTAATGGGCCTTGTGAGCCATGTGAATAGTTGTTGCCTAGTGAGAGGTGACAAGATGTTTAATGGGCCTTGTGAGCCATGTGGATGGTTGTTCCCTAGTGAGAGGTGACAAGATGTTTAATGGGCCTTGTGAGCCATGTGGATGGTTGTTGCCTAGTGAGAGGTGACAAGATGTTTAATGGGCCTTGTGAGATATGTGGATGGTTGTTGCCTAGTGGGAGGTGACAAGATGTTTAATGGGCCTTGTGAGCCATGTGAATAGTTGTTGCCTAGTGAAAGGTGACAAGATGTTTATAAAAGTTTCTTAAAAGGAATAATAATGTTCAAATAAACTAGTAACATTGTAATAATAAAAAATGGATGCCAAAAATAAAAATGAAATCCTAATCATGCATGCTTTATGCTTATAGCCAAATAAGGGCTATAGTGTTTTGAATAAGCTTAAAGGAGATAAGAGGAATACTTGAAATACATAAAATGTGAATAAGTATGATGGCTTGGCCAAGGTTTAATACCTACTAAAGGTAATGTGGTATTCAGTGATGATGCACAAGATTGGTAGAGTCCAATGCCTGGAATAGATGCATAAGATTGACATAGTTCAATACTTGGAATAATTGCATAGGATTGGTAATTACCCAATACCTAGAATAATGTCATAGGATTGGTCATAACCCAATACCTGGAACAATTGCAAAGGATTGGTAACAACCCAATACATGGAATAATGTCACAGGATTGGTCATAACCCAATACCTGGAATAATTGCACAGGATTGGTAATAACCCAATACCTGTTATAATGTCACAGGATTGGTCATAACCCAATACCTGGAATAATTGCACAAAATTGGTAATAACCCAATACCTGGAATAACTGCACATGATTGGTAATAACCCAATACCTGGAATAATGTCACAGGATTGGCCATAACCCAATACCTGGAATAATTGCACATGATTGGTAATAATCCAATTGCTAGAGTGTTTGCACATGATTGGCATAGTCCAATTCCTGGAATGTTTTGTATAAGATTGGCATAGTCCAATGCCTGGAATGATTGCATAGAATTGGCATGGTCCAATGCCTGGACAGAGTATGATAATGTATACTCATATGACTGGAACAATCCAATATCTGGGTCACAAATTGACTAAGGTCAACAGACAGAAATGAGAATGATTCATGGATAACATACCATGATAATGAGTATCTCAGGATAAGCTAGAGATTTTGATACAGTAACATGGACAAGTGATATACATGTTCTTAATATTCCTTATAAAGTGAATAGAAGAATTACTATTCTATTATAGATAGTTGCAATGCTTTAAAATATGTGAATGTTCTAAACTTCTTATCCTTTGATCATATTTATTCTATTAAACTGCAATAATAATGTTTCTGGCAGAGAGTTATATCTCTTGCTGGGACAATTTTCAATTGTCTCGCCGCCGTGGGATCCAACTTTTTAGATAAACACAAAAGAAGAGGTAGTAACCCTATAGCAAGGGAAGAGTAGCAGCAACAACAGGGACAACTGTGATATCTCAGGTGGATGCACTGGCTGTCAAGTTTTGTAGAGAAAGTCCTATGTGTCATCTCTGTACTCTCAGGCCCTCAGAGTCAGTACATAGTGCTTTTGTCACGATCTGAGATTTTGGCTTGAATGCCTCGAGGTTTATGTTGCTTATGTATAGTTTGAAAAAGCAATTATTGTATGTAATTCATGAGAAGAGATGGTACATGTTATGTACTTATGAACCAGGATGTAAATGAAATACATTGGTTCTTGGTAAAAGAGTTTTCCTGTGTTTGAATCTCTTTGCAAAAGATTTAAATTTATTAGTGATTTTCAATAATCTGATGTTAGTGATCGCTTTTGCTTAGTTAATGACGTATGTTTAGAACGCTTCACCACAATTTAGTGGTATCAGAGCTTAAGGTTCACTGAGTCTTATAGTGACCTCTGCTTATGCAGAAGAAGGGAGTTAGCTTAAAGATGTCTGGAGAACACGAGGATCACGTTGTTGAAAGCAATGTTGCTGCACCAGTAGGAGATGCAAGGGGTCAGGCAAGAGAGGAATCAATGACTGAGAATACCCATTTTGACGAAGCTATGATAGAAAACCCAACCTTTCATTCTCTATTTAGGGAATTCATGACTACAATAAGTCATATGGCAGACCAGATGCCCCCACCAGCACCTAGGGCACCAACTCCCAATGTGGGACATGGGTCTGGTAAGGCTTTTGAATGACTACATCGTATAGGAGCTATAGAGTATGCTGGGACAACTAACCCAACAGATGTTGATCTATCGCTCCCTGAGTTAGAAAAGGCTTTTAAGATCCTTAGTATTCCAGATGTTGACAAAGTCAAAGATGTTGTATACCTTTTGAAGGGTAGTGCTGGCCATTGGTGGGCCATATAAGAAGTAAAAAGAATGATGAAGAGGTTGGTTGGGAGGAATTTCGTCAAGAATACGTCAATAAGTATTTTCCAAGAACATACTTAGAGGAAAAGATATTACAATTTGAGAAGGTTCAGTAGGGAACCATGTCAATAAATGAATATGAGGTTAAGTTTATGGAACTTTTATGGTTTTGTCCTCAAATGGATGCTACTGAGCAGGAGAAGATTCAACATTTTAAGAAATAACCGAATGTTCAGCTGCATTAGAAAGTCGAGAGAGATTTGCCACATTCGTGGAGCCAGTTCGGACAATAGAAAGGTCTGTGACGAAGAAACATGAGGCAAACCTCAATAGGAGATCTACACAGTCACAGGAACAGTGGATTGGTGGTACTAAACAATCAAAACTTTTGATAAAACTAGTTCAACCACAACATAGTAAACCAATGCAGTGGTCATCAAGTGAGGGCCGAACTTGCCATAAATGTGGACAGATAGGACATTTTAGGCAGCATTGTCCAAGAAGAAATAATGCGGTGACCCAACAGTCAAGGCATAATCTGCAAAACCCACAAGGACCCCAGGTTAGTGAATCAGAAGGCCGTGGATGAAGACAAGTGTCACAGTTTGGTCCACCTACCTATGGTAGTAGAGGACAAAGGCAATAGTAGATGACAACTGACTCCATGTATTGGGTCAGATAAGACACTAGATAACCCGAAAAGGTAACATGTCAGATAAAACTTTTGAAGGCGTCGGTTGTATAAATACACCGACACCTAAAACCTAACGTGTTGGTTTAATTAAAAAATCAACATCTATCTGTGAAGGGTGACCAGACATGGCTATCACTTTTATTCAGTGTTGGTTCCCGAATAATAAACTGACGCCTAAAATTAACCGCCAAATCCAAAATTTCCAGTGAAAAAAATTACCTCCAAAATTTAACATATGGCGTCATTTATTAACTATTAATCCAACGACGAAAGGTTATTCCCGAGATAGAAACTGGGCACATTTTGGTCATCAATTTTGCTACAATGAACGACGCTTATGGGTTTTCCCGTGTTGTTCCCAGGAAAATTTTCACACCCTTTGAGCGTCGGTTTTTGAAAGAAACTGACGACTATGGTCATTAATCGAGAATTTTTTTTAATCAGCATATGTAGATAGACGTAGGTGTTTTTCTAGTAAAAATCGACGACTATGATTGAGAATAGGTGTCGGTGTGTTTGTAGAATCAACACCTATTATTAACTTAACAGCACCTGCATGAGCCTGACTCTTCCCCTTTCTCTATTTCATTCATTCTCACGCTACTCCAGGGTTTGGTCTGGCAATTTCTCCTCTGCCCCCACCTCCTCCGCTGTTCACTGCCATGACCTCCACACCTGTCGCCGTCACCGCTCAGGCTGCTACCTCCGTTGTGCCATGTCGCCGCCTCTGCTGGACACCTGTTGCTTGCTGTCACTGCGCCATACCGGCCGATCACCCTCACTTCTCACTGTCGCTCAACACCACCTGCTCACTTCCGCCGCTCGACAGAGGAGGTACCCTCTTCGATTTCTCCCTCTCTTTTGCTTGCTCAACACATGCTCGCCCCGCCGTTCTACCCTTGGATTTCTACTGCCTGATCCTCTTCCTGGAAGCAACATGAGGAGGTCAGACTGGCCATGGCCGTGGCTGTGTTGGCCGACCACGGCCGTGCTACCCCTAGGTAACACAGCTGTGCTGGCCAGCACGGCCGTGGTAGGCCAACACAGCCACGGTCGTGGCTAGCCCACACGGTCGTGGCCTTTCTTTTATCCATTTGGTAAGGAGGGAGCAGGAAGAAGAAGATACATTTGCAATTGAATACTAATGTTTGACCTAATTCTGTAAATTTTGATGCATGTTGAATTAAGATATTAATACCCTAATACACATTTCACCATAATCTTGAATTAAGTATATTGCTAAAATCTTGTGATCAATCTATGGAAGATATTAAAACCCTATTGTTAAATCTCTGATTTTGTAGTGATGTGTCACCCTAACATGTACATGAATCCGTATTGTATGATGTAGATTGATGATAATGCATGAGCTAGTTTTATATTTTGAAATCAATTATGAATCTCTCCATCCCTAGGCCATACTAGTTTATGTGGAATCTTTATCTTGATGATGAACATGCATGGACACTCGAAATGTTTAAATCAATGTTATAGAATGACATCACATGTATTTGTTGGCCTAGAAACCCGTCCAACATTTACTCATTAGGAGTAAATCTTGGATAGTCCCCAGTTTGGGACTGTTCTTGAACACCTGATCTCACTTAGGATATAAGTGTATAATGTGTATTGGGTTTTCAAGAAAATTTTGGTAGCATTTCCTTGTTTGTTCTCTAAGTACATATGTACTTAGAGAACAACGGGGAAATGCTGCTGAATTTTTTTTTGAAAACCCAATACACATTATACACTTACTACTGAGATTAGGTGTTCAAGGATGGGATACGTGGTACACATTTATTATATATAAGAATGACATCACATGTATTTGTTGGCCTAGAAATCCGTCCAAGATTTACTCATTAGGAGTAAATCTTGGATAGTCCTCGGTTTGGGACTATTCTTGAACACCTAATCTCACTTAGGATGTAAGTGTATAATGTGTATTGGATTTTCGAGAAAATTTCAGTAGCATTTCCCCATTTGTTCTCTAAGTACATATGTACTTAGAGAACAACAGGGAAATGCTGTCAAAATTTTCTTGAAAACCCAATACACATTATATATTTACTAGTGAGATTAGGTGTTCAAGGATGGGATAGGTGGTACACATTTATTATATATAAGAATGACATCACATGTTTTTGTTAACCCTAGACCCTAATCTTGTTGTAATATATACTTGTTTTCTCTTTGATCATAGAATGGATAGATCATGGATGTCCAATCGCAATCACTGCACCCCAGAGTTTATTTCTAGTCTTGACCAGTTTATTAGATTTGCCGAGGAACATAGGAAACAACCTGGAGATAGGTTCTACTGTCCATGTAGGCATTGCGGTAACATCTTGAAAGTCAGCACTGGTGACAAAATCAAAAGTCATGTCATGTGCAATGGGATTATACAAGGCTATACAGAATGTCACTGGCATGGAGAGATTTCAAACCCGAAACCAGTGGATGTCGATAGCAGTGCTTGTGTGGAAGAAGAAATTGCCTCCGATGACGTAGATGTGAATGAACCAGTTCCAGTAGACATCGTTGATGTGATGCTGGATAGTTGTGGGGTAGAGCACACTGATCCACCTCCCATTTTTAGAAACATTGTGCATAGTGTTGAGATATCAGTATACATAGGCTGTACTAAGTTTATGAAACTTAGCGCTGTGTTGAGATTGTATAAGCTGAAAGCTCACAATATATGGAGCGACAAAAGCTTCACGTCATTGTTGTCTTTGTTGAAAGAAATGCTTCCTGAAGGAAATGAGCTGTCAATCTCAACATACCAGGTAAAGAAATTGTTGTGCCCAATGGGAGTGGATGCCAAGAAGATACACACATGCCCAAATGATTGTGTATTATTTCAAAAGGACTATGTGGATTTGAAAGATTGTCCAAAATGTGGTGCATCACGATATATATTGACGACTTCGGGGGAGTCCAAAAGTGGTTCTCCAGCCACGGTGATGTGGTATCTACCTATAATATCACAGTTTCAACACTTGTTTGCCAATCTGATAGATGCAAAGAATTTGAGGTGGCATGCATATGTTAAGAAAAATAATGATGGGATCCTACGACATGCGTCTAATTCCCCACAGTGGAAGAAGATTGATCTATTGCACCCTAAATTTGGTGAAGAAGTCAGGAATCTAAGACTTGGGCTTTGTACAGATGGGATGAATCCGTACGGGACATTGAGCATCCAACATAGCACTTGGCCAGTCATGCTTGTTATATACAATCTTCCTCCCTGGCTATGTATGAAAAATAAGTATGTAATGTTGTCGTTGTTGATATCGGGCCCTAAACAACCAGGAAATGATATCGATGTTTATCTTGAACCTCTGATTGATGACTTAAAGAAACTCTGGGGTGAAGGTGTGATGACCTATGATGCTTCACGAAGAGAGACCTTTCATTTTCATGCTATGTTGTTTTGCACTATTAATGACTTTCCAGCTTATGGGAATTTGTCTAGATATAGTATTAAAGGAGCTAAAGCATATCCTATATGTGAAGAGAACATTGATTCAACAACACTTAAACATGGTGGTAAGAATGTATATCTCGGTCATGGAAGGTTTCTTACAAAATTTCATCTGTATCGTAGGAAGCACAAAGCATTCAATGGATTGAATGAGGAACAGAGTGCACCTAAACCTATACCAGAGGAGGTTGTTTATGAAAGAGTAAAAGACTATGTCAATGAATTTGGTAAGAGATCACAAGGTAATATGGCCACACAGAGTGACAAATTTTTATTCAAGAAGAAGTCAATATTTTGGGATCTTTCTTATTGGAGTTCTTTGACAGTCAGGCATTGTATTGATGTCATACACGTTGAGAAAAACGTCTATGATAGTGTCATTGGTACTTTGTTGAATATACCAGGTAAGACTAAAATGGGCTAAAATCCAGACTGGAGCTACGTGAAATGGGAATAAGGTCAGAATTAACAGAATTACATGAAATGGAAAATCAGAGAACATACTTACCTCTCGCTTGTTACACATTGTCTAGAAAGGAGAAGAAAGATTTTTGTGAATGTTTGGTAAATGTTAAGGTACCACAGGGTTACTCATCCAACATCCGTAGATTGGTATCAGTGAAATATATGAAGTTGATAGGTCTTAAATCTCATGATTGTCACACTCTAATGCAACAAATATTGCATGTGGCAATTCAATCTATATTGTCGAAGCATGTAAGGTTTGCAATTACCAGACTTTGTTTCTTTTTCAACAATCTGTGCAGCAAAGTTATTGACCCTGATACTCTCGATAATTTGCAAAGAGAAGTGGTTGTTACCCTATGTCAGCTTGAGATGTATTTTCCTTCATCGTGCTTTGATATCATGGTACATCTTGTTGTCCACTTGACTAGGGAAGTGAAAATGTTGGGACCAGTTTTCTTGCATTGGATGTATCCCTTTGAACGATACATGAGCGTTTTTAAAAGTGATGTTCGAAATCGTTATCGACCTGAAGGGAGTATTATTGAGGGTTATGTGGTGAGAGAGGTTATGGATTTTTGCAATGACTTTCTCAGTGATAATGACACTCCTGGTAATGACAAGAATATTGAGGAGCAATTTGGCGAAGGAATTTTGGGATCACGGGTGAAAGTAATCATCCGTGAGCAGTTGGAACAAGGTCACTTGTATATTTTACACAAATGGATGAAGTAAGTGTTTATATCGAGGAACATACCAATTTCATCAAGAGACAATATCCTCGAGCCAATACAATGTGGCTTGCTAGAGAGCATAACAAGACATTTATTAAGTGGTTTGAAGATAAAGTCTTACATCAACTATCTCAAACACCAGATGATATTACTGAAACTATCAAATGCCTCGCCTTTAAACCAAAATTGAATGTTATGTCTTATGAAGGGTATGACATTAATGGATTCACATATTACACAAAGAGCCAAGATGATAAGAGTGTCGTCCAAAATAGTGGGGTCACCCTTCAAGCGTCGACTATGTTTTTTGCAAGTGCAAAGGATAAGAGTCCACATGAAGCTAAAATGTCATATTACAGTGTCATTGAAGACATATGGGAGTTCGACTACATAGATTTCAGAATTCTACTCTTCAAATGTAATTGGGTTGATAACACCAAAGGAGTTATAGTGGATGAATTGGGTTTCACTTTAGTGAACTTTGAAAAGATTGGCGAGAAGGGTGAACCATTCATATTGGCAACACAAGAGAAACAAGTATTTTATATCGATGATCCTGCAAATGATAAATGGTCGGTTGTTCTTCATGGTAAAATACAATTCATTGAAGATCCTATAGATGAAGAAGAGTACTATGAGAAGTATGATGACTCCAGTCCATTCTCAGTTGGGTTGCCAACACCAGCAAATATTGAAGCTAATGATGACTTGTATGTGCACGGAGATCACAATGAAGGATTGTTAATTGATAAAAAATTGCAATATTAGAGGCATGTTTATATTTTTTTTATATGTTTTATTTTTATGAATGTGAACTTTACAATGTGAATTACCTTACAATGTGAATCTGAACTTTATAATGTGAATTTTACAATGTGAATTATTTTACAATGTGAAGTTTACAATGTGAATGTGAACTTTACAATGTGAATTTGAACTTTCAGATGGCTAAGCATTCTCCTGATGACTGTGCTGATGATTATCGTGAGGGTGAGGAAATCAATGCGCCGCCTCACAATGTAAGTTTTAAAAATATATCATATATTTACATCTACATGTCCATTTATAGCTATATCCTATAAGTGTGTTTATTTTGTCAAATTTTAGGTTGATGATGCACATGTACCCTCTGAAGCACTTGAGGCACTTGATGAGCAGCACCAAAAAGTTGACAAGAGAAGGGGCATCACTATGATGAAGAAGTTAATAGCGCAAAGGGGCAATGGACCCAAACTTGTTGTGGATTTTGATAATGCAGGAAATGCAATTGGAGTGAATCGCAATTCGTTTGTTTCATATCTTGGGTATGTTACTCGTAGCCATTGTGGTTGTAAGATATATTCTTGGCATAAAGTTCCTAAGGGGAAGAAAGACGTAATATGGAAGGATTTATGCGTGAGTTATTATTAATTTGCAATTCTATTTTGTAGATTACTAATTTTTTGGATACTAGTTAATACCAATTCTATTTTGCAAAGTATATTTGAATTGGATGAAAAGTTGCATCGTAAATGTGTGATGCAATGATGTGGGAGAGTCCTAAGGAGCTATAGGACAAATCTCACCCGAGAATACATAAAAAAAGGTGACAAGAGGAAGAAGACAGCCACTGAACAGTGGAACTTCCTGGACCATGAAGAATGGGCCGCGTTTGTTGCTTCAAGACAAACTGATGAATGCAAGGTATTATGCATCACTCCCAATTTAATTAATATACGTTGTATTAACCTATTCAAGATTAACATTTAGTGTTACTAACCAAATCATTAATGTGCATACTAACTAGGCCCTCAGTGAGGTGCAAAAAGCAAGGTGTGCACTGAATGTGCATGACCACACAATGGGTCCAAAGGGGTATGCAGGCATTCGCCAAAGACTACAGGCTGAGTGTACTACTCAGTCTATTACTACTCAGGAGTCCTATACTATAGGTACCATACCTCTGCCTCGCCATGATGTCTTGATAGCTGGGAGGCAAAATAAGAAGGGAGAAATAAGGAAGCCCGCAACTGCTGAGGCGGCTGCAAAAATGGTAAAATACAACTCTTAGAGAAATGGTTCAAATATTGATTATTTGTGGTGTTTACTTAATTACAAATTTTTGTTTTGGCGATTAACGGGAGCTGTACGAGCTGAGGAAACAAGGCAAGTTCACCCCTGAGGGTATAAGGGATGAACTGACAGTTGCTCTAGGTAACCCAGAGCATCTTGGATGTGTTAGGGCTACAGGCGCTCATGTGGGCATCAAAGCATTCTTTGGGCCATCCCAGCGCAAACATGTCCCAAAAGTGGGACTTTCACAAGAAGAGGTAACCTATTCTTTCTTTATAATGTTACTCTAAAAGAGAATTCAATAATCAGAAGCTAACATTTCTTTTATCCATGTATAGGTAGATAAGTTAGTTGATAGGAAACTCGAAGAAGAAATGAGGAAGTGGCAGGCATCTCTGACTGCCACTCACTAGACAGTACCTATGGCGTCCCTCTCTACTCCTACTACAGAGGTTGGGAGTAATCCTGTAGACCCACCACCTAGCACATCCGCTGTAAGTATTTTTATGACATAGTAACTAGTCTTTTCAAGATGATATGTTTTCAAGATGATATGTATATATGTATATGAAATTCTTTACACAAAAATTTGTAGGGGTTGAAGCCATGTCATTTAAAAATTAAAGAATTTGTCATTGTAGAGGCATCAGATTACCCATCCCTACTAGGGGAAATGTTTCATGGGTCTCCATTACCAGCTGGTTGGGTTCGTGTGAGCCCAGTACATATATTCCCCAATTGGATGGATCTTCCATTGCAATATGCCCACCCAGATTGTGAAACACTTGGTGAGGTAGAAGGCAGAGTGATATTGTGGCCAAAAGCGGATGTCATCTATACTAAAAATGTATGGTAAATTTACATTACGTTAATTTGTTAGTGTGTGTATATGATGTCAATTGATATGAAATTATATATATACATATATATATATATATATATATATATATATATATATATACATATATATATATATATATATACATGTTAAAAAGAAGACACCCACATCATCTAGGCCTCCACCTCCACCTCCTACATTACCAAGTTGGGTTCCATAGGACCTACCTATCCCATTAGGTCCTAACTATAGAGGTATGTCAATATGGTTAGGCGAACATGATATGAATTGCCCTATAACTATCTCTATAGATGTGGATGTTGCTGGTCAATCATACGAAAGAAAACTATTTATACAAGATATTTTGGAGTTGTTTCGATATGATTGGTTGAATACATCTGTGATATAGCTATGGATAAGGTGAGATCTTCTTTATACATCCATATACCTTGTGTAGAATCTGGTGATCTGGTTTCTTATTTATTAATGCATACGTAATACATGTTTTGCAGCTACTTAGACAAGATGTGTAGATTTTTCATTCAAACATGTAGGATTTTTGATTCCATGTTTGATTAGTATAGTAGCGAAAGACCCTCCGTCAGTTCAACAATACTACTGTGAGGTGTTTATAATTTTTTCTCAAAATAAGAAGATGTTGATAATAGCTCCATTCAATGTGGAGTAGGTTTACTTTGCTTATAATTTGGACTTAAGAAAATTACATTTTTATTGTGGATTTTGAGTTATTAATTTTTAACTTTTTTACCTCTAGTGGTATGCATTGGAAGTTACTCATTATTGTCCCCGAGACGTTCACTGTCTATTATCTAGATCCTAAGGGGACTAAATTTAATTCAAAATATGGACACAAAATGAAAATGGCATTATTCTGGTGAGAAATATTTCATTTTCATATCTGTTAACATATGTTATTACATTACTATTTAATTATGCAATGTACTGTGTTACATTAACATGTAGGGGTTTAGATGAGTTCAAAAAGGCTGGAGGAAAGGTCCCCAGGAAAAAGAACCAACCAATAATTTGGAAAAACATGGAAGTAAATTCCCGACTGTAATGTATATATTATTTATGTGAACAATGCTTAATTAGTTGTATTTTTTAATATTTTGTATGTTTCAATTTATAGTGTGCTACACAAGACAACGGATGGGCATGTGCATACTATGTGATGGGATTTATGCACATGATTATGAAATATGCCGCAGTGGACATCGATACCATTCCTGAGGTATTATATATAGTCTCATTAGATAATATGAAATATATCAATCTTATTTATATATTATTAATTATATATATACATCATTCTCTTTGCAGGTGTTTAAAACTGACCACACTACAGGAAAGGCCTTATCAAATGTACATTCTCCCTATACAACGAAAGAATTAAATGATGTAAGAGAAGAATGGGCAACAACCATACAAGTAGTGGGGGTTTTAAAATATAATTGGTATGCTGATAGGGAATAATGACTAAACAATGATATTTTGTAAATGAATTTCTGAATTATAATATGTGTGAATGTTTCTACATGTCTGAATGTTTCTACATGTGTCTGAGTGAAAATGAATGAAACTGCTAGTTGCTATATGAATGTTTCTACATGTGTGAATGTGAAAATGAATGGAACTATAGATTGCTACATGAATGTTTCTACATGTGTGAAAATCAAATGGAACTACAGGTTGCTAAATGTGTGAACATTTATGTTGTTAATTTTGTTGGTTTGTGGCATGTTGTTGGCTGATATCAATGGATGTCGTAAAACTTGCAGTTCATAACTGAATTGCAGGATTTTCATCTTGCGACCAGCCACAGCAGGTCTACAGACTGACAGAAAAAAAACATTAAATAGGCGTCAGTTATTTGTTTAAAACCGACGACAAATGATTACAACGTAAGATAAATAATTATAACTGATGCCTAATTCATGTGATGTGGCGTCGGTTGTCAATAATAAACCGACACTGATGGTTCTGGCGTCGGTTGCCCTACTAGTAACCGACGTCGATTTCCCTAATCAGGCCAGACACCACGGCCGTGTTGGCCACCTCGGTCGTGGCAGCGGGCCAGACACCACAGCCGTGCTGGCCAGCACGGCCGTGGCAGGGGGCCAGAAAACACGGTCGTGATGGCCAGCACGACCGTGGCAGTGGGTGAGATGGCATCAGTTATCACTAATAAACCAACGCTGATAGTGCCCCAGATGGTGCCCTTTCTGTGGCGCGAAGGTTTCTGGCGTCGGTTTCAAGCTAATAATCGACGCCAATACCCCCTTGCTGGTGCATTTTCGGTGCCGTGCGAAGGGTTGTGGCGTCGGTTTGAGAACTGAGGCCTAACGGTTGGCCTTATAGTGGCACCCACATAGGTTTCACATTAAAACTGACACTAAATGCCTTAAATAACTGACACTAAAGGCTGGTTATGTACTAGTGTGAAACTCTACTAGAGCCTAGGGAAGTGGACCCGGGCGTTAGAAATGGTATCAGAGCCAATCTCCTCTAGTAGGTGGGGCCCACATGGGCCTGTGGCATGTCAGTCTTTGAGTTGTGCGGTGCACACATGTTGGAAAGGGCTATCCAAGTTGATGAAGCCACCCATGCGATGGTAGTGTCCAGGCATGTTTGAAAGGGCTATCTGAGTTGATGGAGCCACCCTTGCGTTGGTAGCCGTGGTCGGGAGTTGGGTGTACATGGGACATTTGGGTTTACACTGAAATGGGGAAGATTATGAGGCCATATAGTTGAGCCTTGACGAGGATGTCAAGAGTCTAAGTGGGGGAGATTGTAACATCCCAAGATTTGAGCCCTCGGATAACATGATCTTAAAAGGAATATTATAACATCCCATGATTTGAGGCCTTGGATAAGATGATCTTAAAAGGAATGAATGGACTACTCATATCACCAAGGTGCACCTCTTTTTCTGAGAGCTCATCACTAAGAACTCCATAGTTAAGCGTGCTCATCTTGGAGTAGTACTGGGATGTCAGTCTTTGAGCCGTGTAGTCCACACATGTTGGAAAGGGCTATCCTAGTTGATGGAGCCACCCATGCGTTGGTAGTGTCCAGGCATGTTGGAAAGGGCTATCTGAGTTGATGGAGCCACCCTTGTGTTGGTAGCCGTGGTCAGGAGCTGGGTGTACATGGGACATTTTGGTCTACACTGAAATGGGGAAAGATTATGAGGCCATATAGTTGAGTCTTGATGAGGACGTCAACATTCTAAGTGGGGGAGATTGTAACGTCCCAAGATTTGAGGCCTCAGATAACATGATCTTAAAAGGAATATTGTAATGTCCCAGGATTTGAGGCCTTGGATAACACGATCTTAAAAGGAATGATGGACGACCCATATCACCAAGGTATACCTCCTTTTTTGGGAGCCCATCACTATGAACTCAATAGTTAAGCGTGCTCAACTTGGAGTATTACTGGGATGTCAGTCTTTGAGCCGTGGGGTCCACGCATGTTGGAAAGGGTTATCTGAATTGATGGAGCTGGCCCATGCGTTGGTAGTGTCCAGGCATGTTGGCAAGGGCTATCTGAGTTGATGGAGCCGCCCTTGCGTTGGTAGCCATGGTCGGGAGCTGGGTGTACATGGGACACTTGGGTCTACACTGAAATGGGGAAGATTATGAAGCCATATAGTTGAGCCTTAATGAGGACGTCAAGAGTCTAAGTGGGGGAGATTGTAACTGTAACATCCCTGACCTGGGTTATGTTGTAACCCTAGATGTTTTGTTTAATATAGATAATTATATGCTTGCTCTTATCTATTGAAAAGTAATTAAGACTCAAGAGGAACTTATGTTTCAATTTTGGTCCTATTTGAATAATGTTGAAACAATGTTTTATTTGTTTTGGACTAAAGTGGAAATTACCCAAGTTGAGGGGTTAACTTGCAAATGTTACATGATAAAATGTTCCTCAAGTGTTGAAGCATTATAATAATGAGAATGATGCAGAGGTAAGGCTTATGGTAGCATGATCACCAAGAAAGAGCTTATTAAACAATGTTTGTGCATTAAAACCTTGTTTTGGTCTAATGTGTAATTTACCAAAAACCTAGGGTTCAATATGAAAAATAACACTTATAGAGAGTCCCTAATGTTTCTTGGTATTAATTAGAGACAAGAAAATCAGAGGGGCATCCCATTTGAATCTCTTTTGAGGAGAGAGAATCTTGATATTAAAATAATCAAGATTTAGGCATAATTGAAACCCTAATTCAATTTAATGCAAAAAAATAAATATATTAATTGAAGTGCCCTTCAACCAAAAGTGTGATGGTTGAATTTGTATAAGAGTGGACGTCCTTGTGCAATGTAAAGGCAATGAAATATCTAAGTGAGTGGAGAGCCCACTCACATTAGGTAAAGGAAAAGTAATATCCACTCAAATTTGGATATTATTATTATAATGGTTAAGGTGCTTAATTTGTTTTATTTTAATTCATGGATAATGAAGAGGAATTACAAGGTGGGGGAGATGGCTTCGTATGCAATGGATTCAGGGGAGTATGTGGCACCAATTTTTGGAATTAAAGGATTTTTATAGCACTTTCTCTCTCATTGAAATTCCCTTATAAACATCTCATTTCCAATTCAAATGAAAGGCTTTTTCGACCCTTCTTTCTTTCCTTGCTTTGGCCATGCACAAGGGAGCTTAGGAGCAATAGGAGGACGTTCCCCAAACTTTAGGTAAGCTCCATAGTCATCTTCAACCTTAATTTCATGGTGGAAATCGAGATTCAATGCTTGATTTCTTCTTTTCTCCATTCCATCTTCAATCCTAGCCACTTCTTTTCACTCAAAAGCTTGAGGACGGACCTTGGGCAGTTGAGAAAGCTTCATTCACCATTGAGGAAGTGAAGCTTGAAGCTTGGATTCAGATTTGAAGGCGGGTTATATAACTTAAACCCTTAAATGTCATGATTGCTTCCAATTTATTCATCATATGTTGAACCTTTCTTCTTTCTCGTTTCCCTTTGGATTAGTTGTTGAAGTTATCATAAGAATCCTAACTAATTTTGAAGGTTTGAATCTTGAAGATGATGATGTCATCTTAAGAACACACCTCAATAATATATTGTGCAAATGGTTTCATAATTGACTCCCATCGGTCTCAAGAGCAATTGAGACCAAACAGTCTCAAGACCGTTTGGGATCAAGTGGTCCCAAAACCGTTAGAGGGTAAAATGCTTAGGTGATTGGATGTTGATCCAATGGTTCTACTTAATTGATTCACTATAGTTCCTATAATGGAGAATCCACTAATTGCAAACCCTAATCGGATAGAGTTATAAAAACACTAATTGATGGTTCAATTTTTGGGTTGAATGGCCCAAACGGTCTCAAGACCGTTTGGAGGCTAAACAGTCCTCAAACCGTTTGAAGACCAAACGGTCTCAAGACCATTTGGAGGCCAAGGGCTATGATGAAGTTTTGGAGATCCAAGTGTTGAAATTGTTGTACACTCAATAGTTAAATTGATGATCGATTCAATGGAGTAAACCCTAATCAATTTGGTTGAAACAAACCCTAATAGCTCCTTTCGGTCTCAAGGTGGTTTGGATTAAACGGTCTTGAGACCGTTTGAGTCCAAACGGTCTTGAAACAATTTGGGATCAAACGGTCTCAAACCGTTTGGAGGTCCTTTTGGTTTCCAGATCAATTCATCCAATCAGTTTCAAGGGAAATTGTTCAAACGGTTTCAATGTATATTTGTTCAAATGGTTTCAAGGGCTAGATGCCCAAATAGTTTCAAAATTGTTTAAGACCAAAAAGTCTGAGACCTAGGATGCCCAAACAGTTTCAAAATCATTTGGAGGACAAACAGTTTCAAAACCGTTTGAAGGTTAAAAAGGGGCAAAATTGTTTAGAGGTTCAAGATACCCAAAACTGTTTGGAGACTCAAGGTTATAAAAGATCAATTGATTCCATGATTGATAATGATGATTACCAAAGATAAGTACAATGGTTGTATCCCTAAAGTACTTAGGTGATTAGTACATTTAAATTGGTTAACCTTTGATGCTTATGGAAGCAATATCTCAATAAACTATGTTAACCCTTCATTCAAGTTGACCTAATTTAATCAAGCTTGAAGTAAATCAACATCGTATAGAGGATGACAGAGAAAGGAATTCCACGTGTATAATAATCATGTTGTGGATAAGTCTCAACACTTTCAACATGAATAAATTATGTAATTAGGGTATGATCCTTGATAAATAGATCATGAAACTCTAATTGAGAAGGCTGATGAGTCTAACCCTAATTGAGAGAAATGATAGGTGAAACCCTAATCTAGGGTAATGATGTAACCCTAATCTTGGGTAATGATGTAACCCTAATCTAGGGTGATGATGTAACCCTAATATAGGGTGATGTTATATGAAATCCTAGCATAGAGTGAGATTATCCAAAACCCTAATTGATAAAGAAGGGAAACCCTATTCCTCATAATGGATAATCTTCTATCAATAATGGTTGAATAAATCAAATGAGTGACTTATGACCAATGCATTACATGATATGTGATGAACTGGTGCATAAAGTATTAGGATGGGAATTACCCTAATACAAGATAAGTTGATGGACTTAAGTAAGATAAAGGTGATGAGGGAAGTGAAACATCAGGACGTGATAGATATCACATTCAGCAAATCAAGGTTGATACACATTGATATACCCTAAATCCAATATACATGGATGACTAACACATGAAGTGTGTCATGATAATTATTACATTAAGATATAATGCACTTTGATAAGTGTAGGCTAATATACCTTGGGAAAGGGTTAAGCCAATATAACAAAGTATGATGTATTCAATATCCTAGAAAAGATGAAAGAGAAACTCATACTTTGAGTTGATTATCATTTAATGATAAATGATGAGATTAAATAAGTATGGTTGAATACTTGTGATATTAACGTATCCTCCTAGATGTGTGGAGCAATGAATTAGGGTTTGAAATGATAATATGAACTTGAAACCCTATTCGGCTATAAAGGGAAAACTCTAACCCTAATAGTTGTTGCCTAGTGAGAGGTGACAAGATGTTTAATGGGCCTTGTGAGCCATGTGAATAGTTGTTGCCTAGTGAGAGGTGACAAGATGTTTAATGGACCTTGTGAGACATGTGAATAGTTGTTGCCTAGTGAGAGGTGACAAGATGTTTAATGGGCCTTGTGAGCCATGTGAATAGTTGTTGCCTAGTGAGAGGTGTCAAGATGTTTAATGGGCCTTGTGAGCCATGTGGATGGTTGTTGCCTAGTGAGAGGTGACAAGATGTTTAATGGGCCTTGTGAGCCATGTGGATGGTTGTTGCCTAGTGAGAGGTGACAAAATGTTTAATGGGCCTTGTGAGCCATGTGAATAGTTGTTGCCTAGTGAAAGGCGACAAGATGTATATAAAAGTTTCTTATAAGAAATTATAATGTTCGAATAAACTTGTAACATAGTAATAATAATAAATGGATGCCAAAAATAATAATGAAATCCTAATCATACATGCTTTATGCTTATAGCCAAATAAGGGCTATAGTGTTTTGAATAAGCTTAAAGGAGATAAGAGGAATACTTGAAATACATAAAGGATGTGAATAAGTATGATGGCTTGGCCAAGGTTTAATACCTAGTAAAGGTAATGTGGTATTCAGTGATGATGCATAGGATTGGTAGAGTCCAATGCCTGGAATAGATGCCCAAGATTGACATAGTTTAATACTTGGAATAATTGCACATGATCGGTAATAACCCAATACCTGGAATAATGTCATAGGATTGGTCATAACCCAATACTTCGAACAATTGCACATGATTGGTAATAACCCAATACATGGAATAATGTCACATGATAGGTCATAACCCAATACCTGGAATAATTGCATAGGATTGGTAATAACCCAATACCTGGAATAATGTCACAGGATTGGTCATAACCAAATACCTAGAATAATTTCACAAGATTGGTAATAACCCAATACCTGGAATAACTGCACGTGATTGGTAATAACCAAATACCTGGAATAATGTCACAGGATTGGTCATAACCCAATACCTGGAATAATTGCACATGATTGGTAATAATCTAATGCCTGGAATGTTTGCACAGGATTGGCATAGTCCAATGCCTCGAATGTTTTGTATAGGATTGGCATAGTCCAATGCCTGGAATGATTGCATAGAATTGGCATGGTCCAATGCCTGGACAGAGTATGATAATGTATACTCATATGAATGGAACAATCCAATATCTGGATAACAGATTGACTAAGGTCAATAGACAGAAATGAGAATGATTCATGGATAACATACCATGATAATGAGTATCTCAGGATAATCTAGAGATGTTGGTACAGTAAGATGGACAAGTGATATACATGTTCTTCATATTCCTTATAAAGTGAATAGATGAATTGATGCTCTATTATAGATAGCTGCAATGCTTTATAATATGAGAATGTTCTAAACTGCTTATCCTTTGATCACATTTATTCTATTAAACTGCAATAATAATGTTTCTGGCGGAGAGTTATATCTCTAGCTGGGACAATTTTCAATTGTTTCACCCCCGTGGGATCTAACTTTTTCGGTAAACGTAGAAGAAGAGGTAGCAACCCTATAGCAAGGGAAGAGCAGCAACAGCAACAAGGACAACAGTGATATCTCAGGTGGAGGCACTGGCTGTCAAGTTTTGTATAGAAAGTCCTATGTGTCATCTCTATACTCTCAGGTCATCAGAGTCAGTAGATAGTGCTTTTATCATCGATCTGAGATTTTGTCTTGAACGCCTTGAGGTTTATGTTGCTTATGTATAGTTTGACAAAGCAACTATTGTACGTAATTCTCGAGAAGAGATGGTACATGTTATGTACTTATGAACCAAGATGTAAATGAAATACATTGGTTCTTGATAAAAGTGTTTCCTATGTTTGGATCTCTTTGCAAAAGATTTAAATTTTTAGTGATTTTCAATAATCCGATGTTAGTGATCGCTTCCGCTTAGTTAATGACGTATGTTTGGAATGCTTCGCCACAATTTAGTGGTATCAGAGCTTAAGGTTCACTGAGTCTTCAAAGACATAGGACTAAGGTGTTGAGTTTGTTCTAGTATCCTCCAATATATCTTATAGTGACCTCTGCTTATGCAGAAGAAGGGAGTTAGCTTAAAGATGTCTAGAGAACATGAGGATCACGTTGTTGAAAGCAATGTTGCTGCACCAGTAGGAGGTGCAAGGGGTCAGGCAAGAGAGGAATCAGTGACTAAGAATACCCATTTTGACGAAGCTATGATAGAAAACCCAACCTTTCATTCTCTATTTAGGGAATTCATGACTACAATAAGTCATATGGCAGACCAGATGCCCCAACCAACACCCAGGGCACCAACTCCCAATGTGGGACATGGGTCTGGTAAGACTTTTGAATGACTACATCGTGTAGGAGTTATAGAGTATGCTGGGACAACTGACCCGGCAGATGTTGATCTATCGCTCACTGAGTTAGAAAAGGCTTTTAAGATCCTTAGTATTCTAGATGTTGACAAAGTCAAAGATGTTGTATACCTTTTGAAGGGTAGTGCTGTCCATTGGTGGGCCATATAAGAAGTAAAAAGGAATGATGAAGAGGTTGGTTGGGAGGAATTTCATCAAGAATACGTCAATAAGTATTTTCCAAGAACATACTTAGAGGAAAAGATATCACAATTTGAGAAGGTTCAGTAGGGAACCATGTCAATAAATGAATATGAGGTTAAGTTTATGGAACTTTTATGGTTTTGTCCTCAAATGGCTGCTACTGAGCAAGAGAAGATTCGACATTTTAAGAAAGGACTGAATGTTGAGGTGTCTATCTCGGCAGCTGCATTAGAAAGTCGAGAGATATTTACCACATTCGTGGAGTCAGTTCGGAGGATAGAAAGGTTTGTGACGAAGAAACATGAGGCAAACCTCAAAAGGAGATCTACACAGTCACATGAACAGTGGATTGGTGGTACTAAATAATCAAAACTTATGATAACACCATTTCAACCACAACATAGTAAACCAATGCAGTGGTCATCAAGTGAGGGACGAACTTGCCATAAATGTGGACAGATAGGACATTTTAGGCAGCATTGTCCAAGAAGAAATAATGTGGTGACCGAACAGTCAAGGCATAATCTGCAAAACCCACAAGGACCCCAGGTTAGTGAAGCAGAAGGCCGTGGACGAAGACAAGTGTCACAGTTTGGTCCACCTACCTACGGTAGTAGAAGACAAAGGCAATAGTAGATGACAATTGACTCCATGTATTGGGTCAGATAAGACACTAGATAACCCAAAAAGGTAACATGTTAGATAAAACTTTTCATTCTGAATTACCTTTCCTTTTTCCTCTCTCTGCCTACTGATTATAAGAAAGGTAGTTATTGTTGAGCTTCCTTTAATTAGTCCTATGAGGACATAAGTAAGAGATAAAAAGGATGAGAATCTATATTCAAAATAATATTCTCTTATATGTTTTAAAATTTTCTCTTTTCATGTAGTAGAAATGTAAAAGAAACACCCGGAGAAAATCTAAGATATTAAATAGTAAATTTTAAGAGATGTTAAAAGTATGAAACATAATGTGAAACAAATGCATACTACCTTCAGTTCTTGAATACCCTGGCCAGGTATTCATCTATTGAAGGTAAGGTAAGTATGACACTCTTAGATTGCTATCTTTCTGATTACCTTGATCAAGTAGTCATTTTGAGACAATCTAAAGAGCATAATGAAGTTTGAGATGTGGCATGGATAATTCTACCACATCCTAATTGATATGTAAAGATCTGAGTTAATCATAGATCAACTCATAAACAAAAGAGGATGTTTAGTATGATGTATACCCTGGTCCTTAGACCTAGAAGTAATAATGTTTAGTAACAAACTAAGGGTTGGAATACCCTGATCTAGTAATCATGATAATGATAATTCTGAGAGGTGGTGATATGTAATCATCTCTATAATTTCTACGATGAAGGAAATGAACTTAAGAGGAAATAAGATTTTGTGACACATGAACAATTGAAAGTTCATGCAATAATCTAAGGAAATGATTTATGTTGGTTACCTAGAATGGCCAACTGTAAAATCAGTCTAGTTATATAAAATACTATGGACATCATATGTTAGGGGTTTATAATTTGCATAAACGTAACATCAACAAGGATGTACTAATTGAAGGAACAATGGTAGAATAATTGTGGGGAAAAGCTGATTAAAGCTAAAAATGTATGATTAGATTTGTAGTACCAAGTGGATGACAAATTAGTGAGATTTGACACCTGAGTTAAATAAGATAATGTTACCGGACACAGAATTGATTCTACAGTTAATAATGAAAAGGACTGTAGAGTATGTGTCCTGTGTGACTGATTCTATGATAACCTTGTATGGAAGAACTTTGTGTTGATCAAAGTTTTATTTCATCTCCATGAGATTAATATGTCATGAGGAGACCTGATGGTACAACGAATGAATAATATTTGTCTTCCTTTACCTGGGATTTTGGGGACGAAATCTTTGTTAGGGGTTTATAATTGTAACATCCCTGACCTGGTTTATGTTGTAACCCTATATTTTTGTTTAATAACGTTAATTATATGCTTTCTCTTATCTTTTGAAAAGTAATTAACACTTAAGAGGAACTTATGTTTCAATTTTGCTCCTATTTGAATAATGTTGAAACAATGTTTTATTTGTTTTGGACTAAATCACAAATTACCCAAGTTGAGGGGTTAACTTGCAAATGTTACATGATAAAATGTTCCTCAAGTGTTGAAGCATCATAAGAATCAGAATGATACAGAGGTATGGCTTATGGTAGCCTAAGCACCAAGAAAGAGCTTATTAAACAATGTTTGTGCATTAAAACCTAGTTTTGGTGTAATGTGTAATTTACCCAAAACCTAGGGTTCAATATACAAAATACCACTTCTAGAGAGTCCCTAATGTTTCTTGGTATCAAGTAGAGATAAGAAAATAAGAGGGGCATCTTATTTGAATCTCTTTGGAGGATAGACAATCTTGATATTAAAATAATCAAGATTTTAGCATAATTGAAACCTTAATTCAATTTAATGCAAAAATAAATATATTAATGGAAATGCCCTTCAACCAAAAGTGTGATGGTTGAATTTTTATAGGAGTGGACGTCCTTGTGCCTTGTAAAGGAAATGAAATATCTAAGTGAGTGGAGAGCCCACTCACATTAGTTAAAGGAAAAGTAATATCCACTCAATTTTGGATATTATTATTATAATGATTAAGGTGCTTAATTTGTTTTCTTTTAATTCATGGATAATGAAGATGAATTACAAGGTGGGGGAGATGGCTTCATATGCAAGGGGTTGATGGGAGTATGTGGCACCAATTTTTAGAATTAAAGGATTTTTATAACACTTTCTCTCTCATTGAAATTCCCTTATAAACATCGCATTTCCAACTCAGATGATAGGATTTTTCGACCCTTCTTTCTTTCCTTTCTTTGACCGTGCACAAGGGAGCTTAGGAGCAACAGGAGGACGTGCCCCAACCTGTAGGTAATCTCCATAGTCATCTTCAAACTTGATTTCATGGTGGAAATCAAGATTCAATGCTTGATTTCTTCTTTTCTCCATTCCATCTTCAATCCTAGCCACTTCTTTTCACTCAAAAACTTGAGGACGGACCTTGGGCAATCGAGAAAGCTTCATTCACCATTGAGGACGTGAATCTTGAAGCTTGTATTCAGCTTTGAAGGTGGGTTATATAACTTAAATCCTTAAATGTCATTATTGCTTGCAATTTATTCATCATATGTTGAACCTTTCTTCTTTCTCATTTTCCTTTGGATTAGTTGTTGAAGTTATCATAAGAATCATAACTGATTTCAAAGGTTTAAAGTTTGAAGATGATGATGTCATCTTAAGCACACAACTCAATAATATCTTGTGAAAACGGTTTCATAATTGACAACAATTGGTCTCAAGACCAATTGAGACCAAACGGTCTCAAGACCGTTTGGGATCAAGCGGTCCCAAAACTGTAAGATGCTCAAATACTGAGGTGATTGGATGTTGATCCAATGGTTCTACTTAATCGATTCACTATAGTTCCTATAATGGAGAATCCACTAATTGCAAACCCTAATTAGGTAGAGTGATAGAAACCCTAATTGATGGTTCAATTTTTGGGTTGAATGGCCCAAACGGTCTTCAAACCATTTGAAGACCAAACGGTCAAAAGACCATTTGGAGGCCAAGGACTATGATGAAGTTTTGGAGATCCAAGTGTTGAAATTGATGTACGCTCAATAGTTCAATTGATGATCGATTCAATGGAGTAAACCCTAATCAATTTGGTTGTAACAAACCCTAATTGCTCCTTTTGGTCTCAAGGTGATTTGGACCAAACGGTCTTGAGACCGTTTGAGTCCAAATAGTCTTGAAACCGTTTGGGATCAAACGGTCTCAAACCATTTGGAGGTCCTTTTGGTTTCAAGATCAATTCATCCAATCAGTTTCAAGGGAAATTGTTCAAACGGTTTCAATGTATATTTGTTCAAATGGTTTCATGGGCTAGATGCCCAAACGGTTTCAAAACCGTTTCAGACCAAACGGTCTCAGACCTAAGATGCCCAAAACCGTTTGGAGACTCAAGGCTATAAAAGATCAATTGATTCCATTATTGATAATGATGACTACCAAAGATAAGTACAATGATTGAATCCCGAAAGTACTTAGGTGATTACTACATTTAAAGTGGTTAACCTTTGATGCTTATGGAAGCAATATCTCAATACACTATGTTAACCCTGCATTCAAGTTGACCTAATTTAATCAAGCTTGAAGTAAATCAACATCCTATAGAGGATGAGAGAGAAAGGAATTCCTGCGTGTATAATAATCATGTAGTGGAGAAGTCTCAACACTTTCCACATGAATAAATTATGTAATTAGGGTATGATCCTTGATAAAGAGATAATGAAACCCTAATTGAGAAGGTTGATGAGTCTAACCCTAATTGAGAGCAATGATAGGTGAAACCCTAATCTAGGGTAATGATGTAACCCTAATATAGGGTAATGATGTAAGCCTAATCTAGGGTAATGATGTAACCCTAATATAGGGTAATGATGTAACCCTAATCTAGGGTAATGATGTAACCCTAATATAGGGTGATGTTATATGAAATCCAAGCATAGAGTGAGATTATGCAAAACCCTAATTGATAAAGAAGGGAAACTCTATTCCTGATAATGGATAATCTTATATCAATAATGGTTGAATAAATCAAATGAGTGACTTATGACCAACGCATTACATGATATGTGATGAACTGGTGCATAAAGTATTAGTATGGGAATTACCCTAATACAAGATAAGTTGATGAACTTAAGTAAGATAAAGGTGATGAGTGAAGTGAAACATCAGGACGTGATAGATATCACATTTAGCACCTCAAGGTTGATACACATTGATATACCCTAAATCCAATATACATGGATGAGTAACACATGAAGTGTGTCATGATAATTATTACATTAAGATGTAATGCACTTTGATAAGTGTAGGCTAATATACCTTAGGAAAAGGTTAAGCTAAGATAACAAAGTATGATGTAATGAATATCCTAGAAAAGATGAAAGAGAAACTCATACTTTGAGTTGATTATCATTTAATGATAAATGATGAGAATAAATAAGTATGGTTGAATACTTATGATATTAATGTATACTCCTAGATGTGTGGAGCAATGAATTAGGGTTTGAAATGATAATATGAACTTGAAACCCTATTTTTCTATAAAGGGAAAACTCTAACCGTAATAGTTATTGCCTAGTGAGAGGTGACAAGATGTTTAATGGGCCTTGTTGACATGTGAATAGTTGTTGCCTAGTGAGAGGTGACAAGATGTTTAATGGGCCTTGTGGGCCATGTGAATAGTTGTTGCCTAGTAAGAGGTGACAAGTTGTTTAATGGGCCTTGTGAGCCATGTGAATAGTTGTTGCCTAGTGATTGGTAACAAGATGATTAATGGGCCTTGTGAGACATGTGGATGGTTGTTGCCTAGTGAGAGGTGACAACATGTTTAATGGGCCTTGTGAGCCATGTGGATGGTTGTTGTCTAGTGAGAGGTGACAAGATGTTTAAAGGGCCTTGTGAGCCATGTGGATGGTTGTTGCGTGGTGAGAGATGAGATGATGTTTAATGGGCCTTGTGAGCCATGTGAATAGTTGTTGCCTAGTGAAAGGTGACGAGATGTTTATAAAAGTTTCTTATAAGAAATAATAATGTTCAAATAAACTAGTAACATAGTAATAATAATAAATGGATGCCAAAAATAATAATGAAATCCTAATCATGCATGCTTTATGCTTATAGCCAAATAAGGGCTATAGTGTTTTGAATAAGCTTAAAGGAGATAAGAGGAATACTTGAAATACATAAAGGATGTGAATAAGTATGATGGATTGGCCAAGGTTTAATACCTAGTAAAGTTAATGTGGTATGCAGTGATGACGCACAAGATTGGCAGAGTGAAATGCCTAGAATAGATGCACAAGATTGACATAGTTCAATACTTGAAATAATTGCACAGGATTGGTAATAACCCAATACCTGGAATAATGTCACATGATTGGTCATAACCCAATACCTGGAATAATTGCACAGGATTGGTAATAACCCAATACATGGAATAATGTCATAGGATAGGTCATGACCCAATACCTCGAATAATTGCACATGATTGGTAATAACCCAATACCTGGAATAATGTCACAGGATTGGTCATAACCCAATACCTGGAATAATTGCATAGGATTGGTAATAACCCAATACCTGGAATAACTGTAGAGGATTGGTAATAACCCAATACCTAGAATAATGTCACAGGATTGGTCATAACCCAATTCCTGGAATAATTGCATAGGATTGGTAATAATCCAATGCCTGGAATGTATGCACAGGATTGGCATAGTCCAATGCCTGGAATGTTTTGTATTAAATTGGCATAGTACAATGCCTGGAATGATTGCATAGAATTGGCATGGTCCAATGCCTGGACAGAGTATGATAATGTATACTCATATGACTGGAACAATCCAATATCTGGCTAACAGATTGACTAAGGTCAATAGACAGAAATGAGAATGATTCATGGATAACATATCATCATAATGAGTATCTCAGGATAAGCTAGAGTTATTGATACAGTAAGATGGAAAAGTGATATACATGTTCTTCATATTCCTTAGAAAGTAAATAGATGAATTATTGTTCTATTATAGATAGCTACAATGCTTTAAAATATGAGAATGTTCTAAACTACTTATCCTTTGATCAGATTTATTCTATTAAACTGCAATAATAATGTTTCTGGTGGAGAGTTATATCTCTCGCTGGGACAATTTTCAATTGTCTCACCCCCGTAGGATCCAACTTTTTAGGTAAACACAGAAGAAGAGGCAGGAACCCTATAGCAAGCGAAGAGCAACAACATCAACAGGGACAACAGTGATATCTCAGGTGGAGGCATTGGCTGTCAAGTTTTATATAGAAAGTCATATGTGTCATCTTTGTACTCTCAGGTCCTTGGAGTCAGTAGATAGTGCTTTTATCATCGATCTAAGATTTTGGCTTGAACACCTCGAGGTTTATGATGCTTATGTATAGTTTGACAAAGCAACTGTTGTATGGAATTCTCAAGAAGAGATGGTACATGTTATGTACTTATGAACCGGGATGTAAATGAAATACATTGGTTATTGATAAAAGAGTTTTCCTGTATTTGGATCTCTTTGCAAAATATTTAAATTTTTAGTGATTTTTAGTAATCTGATGTTAGTGATCGCTTCCGCTTAGTTAATGACATATGTTTGTAACGCTTCGCCACAGTAACGTCCCAGGATTTGAAGCCTCAGATAACATGAACTTAAAAGGATTATTGTAATGTCCCAGGATTTAAGGCCTTGAATAAGACGATCTTAAAAGGAATGATTGGACTACCCATATCACCAAGGTGCACCTCCTTTTATGGGCACCCATCACTAAGAACTCCATAGTTAAGCGTGCTCAGCATGGAGTAGTACTAGGGTGGGTGACCTGTCGGGAAGTTGATCCTGGCATGCGCGTGGGCCGGGGCATTACAAATTATATCAGAGCCATAACCCCTCCAGTAGGTGGGGCACGCATGGGCATGTGGCATGCCAGTATTGAGCCGTGCGGTCCAAACATGTTGGAAAGGGCTCTCTGAGTTGATGGAGCCGCCCATGCGCTGGTAGTGTCCATGCATGTTGGAAAGGGCTATTTGAGTTGATGGAGCCATCCTTGCGTTGGTAGTTGTGGTCGAGAGCTGGGTGTACATGGGACATTTGGTTCTACACTGAAATGGGGAAAGATTATGAGGCCATATAGTTGAGCCTTGATGAGGACGTCAAGAGTCTAAGTGGGGGATTTTGTAACGTCCCAACATTTGAGACCTCGGATAACATGATCTTAAAAGGAATATTGTAACGTCCCAGGATTTGAGGCCTTGGATAAGAAGATCTTAAAAGGAATGATTGGACTACCCGTATCACCAAGGTGCACCTCCTTTTCTGGGCACCCATCACTAAGAACTCCATAGTTAAGCGTGCTCAGTATGGAGTAGTACTGGGGTGGGTGACCTGTCGGGAAGTTGATCCTGTCATGCGCGTGAGTGAGGACAAAGCAAAGAGTTAAGGCTAGTGGTGGTCTGTGGGGATAGTCATCATTCCATTCACTTTACTAGAGTCGTGGCCAGTGGACCCGTGCGCTACAAATGATATCAGAGCATAACCCCTCCAGTAGGTAGGGCCCGCATGGGCATGTGGCATGCCACTCTTGAGCCGTACAGTCTAGGCATGTAGGAAAGGGCTATCCATGGTGATGTAGCCACCCTTGCGCTGGTATTCCATGATCGGGAGCTAAGTGAACATGGGCCATGTTGGGTCTGCACTAAAATGGGGAAATATTATGAGGCCATATATTTGAGCCTTGACTAGGACGTCAAGAGTCTAAGTGGGGGAGATTGTAACATCCCAGGATTTGAGGCCTCAGATATGATGGATTTTAAATGGAATGATTGGACTACCCATATCAGTAAGGTGCACCTCCTTTTCTGAGAGCTCATCACTAAAGAACTCCATAGTTAAGCGTGTTGAGCTTGGAGTAGTACTAGGATGGGTGACCAGTCGGGAAGTTGACCCTGACATGTGCATGAATGTGGGAAATGCATGCAGTTAAGGCTAGTGGTGATGTGTGAGGCCAGTCATCATTCCTGAAACTCTACTAGAGCCTAGGGTAGTGGGCCCGAGTGTTACAAATTGTATTAGAGCCATGACCCCTCCGGTAGGTGGGGCCCACATGGGCATGTGACATGCCAGTCTTGAGTTGTACGGTTCAGACATGTAGGAAAGGGCTATACATGGTGATGTAGCCACGCTTGCACTGGTATTCTGTGATCAGGAGCTAGGTGTCCATGGGCCATGTTGGGTCTGCACTGAAATGAAGAAATATTATGAGGCCATATAGTTGAGCATTTACGAGGATGTCAAGAGTCTAAGTGGGGGAGATTGTAACATCCCAGGATTAGATGCCTCAGATATAATGATCCTAAAAGGAATGATTGGACTACCCATATCACTAAGGAGCACCTCGTTTTCTGGGATCCCATCACTAAAGAACTCCATAGTTAAGCCTGCTCAGCTTGGAGTAGTACTAGAATGGGTGACCAGTCGGGAAGTTGACCCCGGCTTCCACGTGAGTGAGGATAAAGTGCAAAATTAAGGCTAGTGGTGGTCTGTGGGGCCAATCGTCATTTTTGAAACTCTACTAGAGCATTGGGCAGTGGGCACAGGCATTACAAATGGTATTAGAGCTAATCCCCTCTAGTAGGTGGGCCCACATGGGCCTGTGGCATGCCAGTCTTTGACCCGTGCGGTCCATGCATGTTGGAAAGGGCTTTCCGAGTTGATGGAGCCTCCCTTGCGTTTCTAGTCGTGGTTGGGAGCTGGGTGAACATGGGACATTTGGGTCTACACTAAAATGGGGAAAGATTATGAGGCCATATAGTTGAGCCTTGATGAGGATGTCAAGAGTCTAAGTGGGGGAGATTATAACGTCCCAGGATTTGAGGCCTTGGATAAGCCGATCTTCAAAGGAATGATTGGACTACCCATATCACCAAGGTGCACCACCTTTTTTGGGAGCCCATCACTAAAAACTCCATAGTTAAGCGTGCTCATCTTAGAGTAGTATTGGGATGAGTGACCTGTCGGGAAAATGATCCTGGAATGCGCGTGAGTGAGGACAAAGTGCACAGTTAAGGCTAGTGGTGGTCTTTGGGGACAGTCGTCATTCCAGAAACTTTACTAGAGTCATGGGTAGTGGGCTTGGGCTTTACAAATGATATCAGAGCCATAACCCTTGCAGTAGGTGCGGCCCGCATGGGCATGTGGCATGCCAGTCTTGAGCCATACGGTCCATGCATGTAGGAAAGGGCTGTCCATGGTGATGTAGCCACCATTGCGCTGGTATTCCATGATCGGGAACTGGGTGTTCATGGGCCATGTTGGGTCTGCACTGAAATGGGGAAATATTATGAGGCCATATGGTTGAGCCTTGACTAGGACGTCAACAGTCTAAGTGGGGGAGATTGTAACGTCCTAGGATTTGAGGCCTCAAATAACATGATCGTAAAAGGAATATTATAACGTCCCAAGATTTGAGGCATTAGATAAGACGATCTTAAAAGGAATGATTGGACTACCCATATCACCAAGGTGCACCTCCTTTTCTGAGAGCCCATCACTAAGAACTCCATAGTTAAGCATGCTCAGCTTGGAGTAGTATTGGGATGGGTGACCTATGGGGAAGTTGATCTTGGAATGCGCGTGAGTGAGGACAAAGTGCACAGTTAAGGCTAGTGGTGGTCTGTGGGGACAATCATCATTCCAGAAACTCTACTAGAGTCATGGGCAGTGGGAACAGGCATTACAAATGATATCAGAGCCATAACCCCTCTAGTAGGTGGGGCCCGCATGGGCATGTGGCATGCCACTCTTGAGCCGTACGGTCCATGCATGTAGGAAAGGGCTATCCATGGTGATGTAGCCACCATTGCACTGGTATTCCGTGATCAGGAGATGGGTGTTCATGGGCCATGTTGGGTCTGAACTAAAATGGGGAAATATTATGAGGCCATATAGTTGAGCCTTGATGAGGACATCAAGACTCTAAGTGGGGGAGATTGTAACATCCCAGGATTTGAGGCTTCAGATATGGTGGATCATAAAAGGAAATATTAGACTACCCATATCACCAAGGTGCACCTCCTTTTCCAGGAGCTCATCACTAAATAACTCCATAGTTAAGTGTGCTCAGCTTAGAGTAGTTATAGGATGGGTAACTAGTCAGGAAGTTGACCCCGACATGCGCATGAATGTGGGAAAAGTGTGCAGTTAAGGCTAGTGGTGATCTGTGGGGCCTATTGTCATTCCTGAAAATCTACTAGAGCCTAGGGTAGTGGGCTCGAGTGTTACAAATTGTATTAGAGCCATGACCCCTGTAGTAGGTGGGGCCCACATGGGCATGTGAAGTCTTGAGTCGTATGATTTAGGCATGTAGGAAAGGGCTATCCATGGTGATGTAGCCACCCTTGCACTGGTATTCCATGATCGGGAGCTGGGCGTCCATGGGCCATGTTGGGTCTGCACTGAAATGAAGAAATATTATGAGGCCATATAGTTGAGCCTTGACGAGGATGTCAAGAGTCTAAGTGGGGGAGATTGTAACATCCCAGGATTAGAGGCCTCAGATATAATAATCTTAAAAAGGAATGATTGGACTACCCATATCACCAAGGTGCACCTCCTTTTCCGGGAGCCCATCACTAAAGAACTCCATAGTTAAGCTTGCTCAGCTCGGAGTAGTACTAGAATGGGTGACCAGTCGGGAAGTTGATCCCGACTTGCACGTGAGTGAAGATAAAGCACACAGTTCAGGATTGTGGTGGTCTGTGGGGCCATTCGTCATTCTTGAAACTCTACTAGAGCCTTGGGCAGTGGGCCCGGGCATTACAAATGATATCAGAGCCAATCATGTCCAGTTAGTGGGGCCCAAATGGGCCTACGGCATGCCAGTCTTTGAGTCGTGTGGTCCACGCATGTTGGAAAGGGCTATCCGAGTTGATGGAATGGCCCATGCGTTGGTAGTGTCTAGGCATGTTGGAAAGGGATAACCGAGTTATGGAGCCTCCCTTGTGTTGGTAGCCATGGTTGAGATCTGGATGTACATGGGACATTTTTGTCTACACTGAAATTGGGAAAGATTATGAGGCCATATAGTTGAGCCTTGATGAGGACGTCAAGAGTTTAAGTAGGGGAGATTGTAACATCCCAGGATTTGAGGCCTTGGATAAAACGATCTTAAAAGGAATGATTGGACTACCCATATCACCAAGGTGCACCTCCTTTTCTGGGAACCCATCACTAAGAACTCCATAGTTAAGCGTGCTCAGCTTGGAGTAGTACTGGGATGTCAGTCTTTGAGCCATGCAGTCCACTCATGTTGGAAAGGGCTATCCGAGTTGATGGAGCCGCCCATGCGCTGGTAGTGTCCAGGCATGTTGGAAAGGGCTATCTGAGTTGATGGAGCCACCCTTGCGTTGGTAGCCATTGTCGGGAGCTGGGTGTACATGGGACATTTGGGTCTACATTGAAATGGGGAAAGATTATGAGGCCATATAGTTGAGCCTTGACGAGGACGTCAAGAGTCTAAGTGGGGGAGATTGTAACGTCCCAAGATTTAAGGCCTCAGATAACATGAAGTAGGTGAGGACTGCATGGGTATGTGGCATGCCAGTCTTGAGTCGTATGGTCCATGCATGTAGGAAAGGGCTATCCATGGTGATGTAGCCACCCTTGTGCTGGTATTCGTGATCGGGAGCTGGGTGTTCACGGGCCATGTTGGGTCTGCACTGAAATATGGAAATATTATGAGGCTATATAGTTGAGCCTTGACGAGGACGTCAAGTGTCTAAGCGGGGGAGATTGTAACATCCCAAGATTTGAGGCCTCAGATACGATGGATCTTAAAAGGAATGATTGGACTACCCATATCACAAAGGTGCACCTCCTTTTCTGGGAGCTCATCACTAACGAACTCCATAGTTAAGCGTTCTTAGCTTGGAGTAATACTAGGGTGGGTGACCAGTCGGGAAGTTGACCCCAGCATGCACATGAATGTGGGAAAAGTGTGCAGTTAAGGCTAGTGGTGATCTGTGGGGCCAATCATCATTCCTCAAACTCTACTAGAGCCTAGGGTAGTGGGTCCGGGTGTTACAAATGATATTAGAGCCATGACCCCTCCAGTAGGTGGGGCCTACATGGGCATGTGACATGCCAGTCTTGAGTTGTACGGTTCAAGCATGTAAGAAAGGGCTATCCATGGTGATGTAGCCACCCTTGCAATGGTATTTCGTGATCGTGAGCTGGGTGTCCATGGGCCATGTTGGGTTTGCACTCAAATGAAGAAATATTATGAGGCCATATAGTTGAGTCTTGACGAGGACATCAAGAGTCTAATTGGGGGAGATTGTAACGTCTCAGGATTAGAGGCCTCAGATATAAATGATCTTAAAAGGAATGATTGGACTACCCATATCACCAAGGTGCACCTCCTTTTCTGGGGGCCCATCACTAAAGAACTTCATAGTTAAGCCTACTCAGCTTGGAGTAGTACTAGGATGGGTGACCAGTCGGGAAGTTGAACCCGGCTTGCGTGTGAGTGAGGATAAAGTGCGCAATTAAGGCTAGTGGGGGTTTGTGGGGCCAGTCGTCATTCCTGAAACTCTACAAGAGCCTTGGGTAGTGGGCTCCAGCATTACAAATGGTATCAGAGCCAATCCCCTCCAGTAGGTGTGGCCCACATGGGCCTGTGGCATGCCGGTCTTTGAGTCGTGCGGTCCACGCATGTTGGAAAGGGCTATCCGAGTTGATGGAACCGCCCATGCACTGGTAGGTTCCAAGCATGTTGGAAAGGGCTATCTGAGTTGACGGATCCTCCCTTGTGTTGGTAGTCGTGGTCGGGAGCTGGGTGTACATGGCACATTTGGGTCTACACTGAAATGGGGAAAGATTATAATGCCATATAGTTGAGCCTTGATGAGGACATTAAGAGTCTAAGTGGGGGAGATTGTAACGTCCCAGGATTTGAGGCCTTAGATAAGACGATCTTAAAAGGAATGATTGGACTACCCATATCACCATAGTGCACCTCCTATTCTGGGAACCCATCACTAAGAACTCCATAGTTAAGCGTGCTCAGCTTGGAGTAGTACTGGGATGGGTGACCTATCGGGAAGTTGATCATGGCATGTGCGTGAGTGAGGAAAAAGCGCACAGTTAAGGGTAGTGGTGGTCTGTGGGGACAATCTTCATTCCCGAAACTCTACTAGATCCTAGGGAAGTGGGCCCGGGCGTTACACCACAGAAGTGCTCAAGGCACCTGAGATGAAAGTCCTACCAGTTGGACTCAAACACATCTTTCTATACAAAGAAAAACTATGTTAGGTCATTATTAGTTCCACTTTGATAGATGACAAGGAAGAAACACTCCTTGTCCAGTTAAGTAAGCACAAGAAATCCATAGGATATAAGATGACCGACCTAACTGGGATAAATCCAGCTTTGAGCATGTACAAATTACCTATGGTGGAAGAATTTAAGCCATCACGGGAGCACCAGAGGAAACTAAACTCGAATCTCAAAGAGGTAGTTCGCCTTGAGGTTCTAAAACTGCTAAAAGTTGGTATTATCTATCCAATTTCCGACTCTCAATGGGTAAGTCTGGATCAAGTGGTCCCTAAAAATGGGGGAACCACTATAGTCTTGAATGATAAAAATGAACTGGTACCCACCCGGACTGTTACCTGGTTGAGGATGTGCATCAACTATAGAAAATTAAACAAGGCAACAAGGAAAGACCATTTTCCTTGAATGTCTAGCTCACCTTTTTCTATCTTGACGCTACTCAGTATTTTATCAAATTCTGATACACCCTGAGGATAAAGAAAAGACAACTTTTATATGCCCTTTCGGAACTTACGCCTTCAGGAGTATGTCCTTTGGGCTATTTGATGCACTCGTAACATTCCAGAGATGTATGACCGCCATATTTGCAGGTTTAACTGAATCTATCATGGAAGTATTCATTGATGACTTCTCAGTCTATGGAGATTCCTTCAATAACTGTCTGCTTAATCTTAATAAGGTGCTACAAAGATGTGAGGAAACAAATCAAATCCTGAATTGGGAAAAATGTCACTTTATGGTGAAAGAAGGTGTTGTCCTCGAGCATCGAGTGAGTGAATTAGGGATTGAAGTAGACAAAGAAAAAATAAATGTCATTTCAAAGTTGTCACCACCAAAAGACATCAGAGGAGTATGGGCCTTCCTGGGCCATGCTGGATTTTACCGAAGATTCATTCAAGATTTTTCAAAAATAGCAAAGCCCATGACTCACCTATTAACTAGAGATGTGAATTTCTATTTTGATCAAGAATGTTTACACAAATTCATGACTCTAAAGAATGCCTTAGTCTATGCACCTATACTAAGAGCTCCTGATTGGTCACAACCCTTTAAAATAATGTGTGACGCTAGTGACTACGCTATAGGAGAAGTACTAGGTCAGAGGATAAATAAGAAGCCCTACGTGATATATTACACATCAAAAACACTTGATGAGGCCCAAAAGAACTATACAACTACAGAAAAAGAATTCTTGGCAGTCATATATGCTTTTGAGAAATTACGTTCTTACCTGATCAGATCAATGGTTATAGTTTTCACAGATCATTCAACAATAAAATATATGATTCAGAAACAAGATACCAAACCTAGACTTATTCGTTGGGTGTTGATGCTCCAAGAGTTTGACCTAGAAATGAAAGACAAAACTGGGGTGGAAAATGTTGTCGCTGATCACTTGAGTCACATTGAAGCTCAAGATGAAGATAATATACCTATTTGTGACTCTCTACCCGATGACCAACTCATGAAGGTCACCACTGGATTCCTATGGTACGCTGACATAGTAAACTATCTGGCTACGGGAATTGTCCATCCTTCTACTTCCTATCATGATTGGAAGAAATTTTTCCATGACATCAAGCAATACTTCTGGGATGAACCATACCTCTTCCGCTTATGCGCAGACAGATTATTCTTTTTTGTGGAGTAAGGTAAATATATTCCAAAAAGAGGTATAGCTAAGCTATATTAACATTGCAAGGCATCTCGAAAAGAGACCCTAAAACAACAGGAGGCAAGGCCAGCTATACAGGGGTTGTATACAAAAATCCCCAGTATGTACTTGTCGTCAAACTCAGATTATCTAAGAGTTTCTTCCTATTCTTTACATGCCAGGTTAAGTTAGTGGAAATGTTTTTGATGAGTTTTAACTCATCCAATTCCCGCTTGTTGTGTATCCTCCTATTTCTTTCACTCGATATACCGTACATCAGCCCCGTTATGCAGAGGTTAGCAAAACTGCATAAGGATCTGTTGTTTCTGTATGTGTCTTTGACCAAGCTCAAAATGTCATGCGGCTTTGGAATACCACTATAAGACCAACCATTCCTTAGGCAGATGATAGTAAGCATCTGTTTGGAAAACTTACAATCAAAGAAGATGTGATCAATCGTCTCCTCCGCCTCCTTGCATAAGAAGCAGGTGGGCTCCACTTGTAATCCTCACCTTAGTAACATGTCGACAGTAGGAAGTTTTTTAAGCATAATACGGTAGGCAAGGGTGCTCCATTTGGGACAATGGAATTGACTGATAACACCATATTTTGTGATGTTTTAGACTGTTTTTCTATTATCAAAACTGCCCTTTTAAATTGTTTTCCTCTCTTTTATATCTACTTTCTCAATAATTGGCCAAACAACGCTCTTAATTCAATATTTCCTACTTTTGCAGAGTTTTCCTCCTATTTTGACCCATTTAGCACCAATAAGGTCGTCCCGGCCCACAAATAAGTTCCACCTGCATCGGCCTCCCAGATGGCCGATACGATCACCACCCGATATGGGTAGCGCGACACTCTGACGCGCGACGTGAGGATGTCGTGCAAGAAGGACTGGCGGGCGATATGTCTTTTACCCGACAGGGAGCCGAAGCTCGACACGATGACTACAGCTTGTCGGGTGACACAGGCGCCGCTCGTCACGTGACCGATAGCCTCCATCCTTGTGTCGGGCGATACCGATATCGGTCGTCACCTACTCCACGATGATAAGAGGGGACACGTGGCGCCCTGAGCACCATAACTTCCCACAACCGCTGCCTATAAATAGAAGCTACAAGGAGTCAAAAAGACGGCTCGGGCAAGTTCGGCAGGTCGGAACAGGGCGGAACCCTGAGCAAATCTTCAGAAGAAGCTGCAAGAGCAGAAGTATCGCGCCTGAGTGTTCATGATGGGAAAATCTAGGTGAGCTCTTCCCCGTCCCGAGAGGGAGGGGATGGTTTGCTTAGGACCGTCCCGAGCGACACTATAGGGCGATATCGGCCAATGTGGATGAGCGACACAAGTGCCCGACATTATATGCGTCACTCCTAGCCCGACATGATATCGAACCCGATACGCTTCGCCCGTCATTGTGTGCCGTCCGAGAGGGTGCCGCCCGACTTGAGCGTATCATCCAGGGTCCTTGAACGATACAATCGGCCGTCACGGTGTGTCGCCTGAGAGGGTGTGCTACCCAACACAGTTGTATCGGGCTAGGCGCCCGACCGGTATCGGGCTGGAGAGCCGCTGTAGTCTTTCGTCCTTCTACATCAAGAAGGCGGCCTCTATCTTTATTTCTGTTATTTAATTCTTTACTTATGCAATGTAATTAAGACCTTAATGTTTCTTGAAATGGAAAGGTGTAATTACTTGCTGCTTTATGTTTGGTGCAATTGTTGGGTGACTGCTATGTTTAATATCTGAACTCTAGCTTGAATGTTTGGATCACGTTTCGCTTAGCTACCAAATCATGTTTTCCCATCACAACAACTTTGAGAGATGTGTTGTGACTCTAGTGATTGGTCCGATTCTGGAGTATGAGAGTGCCCGGAATCAGAGTTGCTTCAGTAACTTTTCACTCTAACTTAAAGTCCAGCAACCTCGAGTGGGGTGTTGATGCTTGGTTAGAGGTATCCACTCTGAGAGGAGGGGTACAGGATGTTCTTGCTGCTGCTTATTTTACCAAAGTTTATCCTTCACACCTTGCTTTAGATCTAGTTTGATCTGTTTCTGTTGCATGAAAACCCCTAAAAACTGCTAAATGACTAAAACCTTAAATCCTTCTTGTAACTCCAGTTGGAGATAGTTTTCTTTGTTTTGTTTGTGACATCTTGTTGTTTCCCCTTGGGGAATTTACTATCTCTCTTTACCTTGTCAGAGTGTAGCGTGTCGATTCGGTGTTCTGAACACTACCACTCTTGTCCCTGTGTTTGACCCCGCGTATCTACTTCGACCCCGTAAACAAAGTTGCGGGGGCCTAGAAGGTTTCGGGTAATAAATGTAAAAGCTTGACTACCTCAAATCCACCTCCAATTTTGGGACACGCGATTTAGGCCGGTCGATTTTTCGGCGGCGTTGTCAGGGACAAGGCAGATGGAACTGTTGACGAATCTGAATCCACTAACTACAATCTAGTGCCTCAAGCTTAGAAATGAGCTTGACAACACTATTTTTCTTTTCCTTTTTCCATATTATTATTCTTTGCCTAAACTAAATAATTCTATTTTCTAACTTGATTTTTCGTACCATTTCAGGAACTCTGAAGAACGATGACATGTTCCATCGAGCTCTGACGCCATGCCTCGTTGTGAGCAATCTCTATCTGAGGGTGAACGTCAAGGCCGAGATGAGATTTCACACCAGCCCATCTTGGTTGGCCTGTTGCATGCTTTCATAAAAATACAAGACACTATTATCAACCGATTGGTGTAGGGTGTACTTCCCAGTCCTAGAGCTCTGAATTCCATGCAACACCAGATGGAAAGTTTGCAGATGCACCAATGGGAGGTCGATCAATGATTGGCCCAGATGGCCGCTCTGATGAAGAACCTTGTAGGAAAGACACTCTCCTACCCTAAAACAACCAGAATGGCAAAACTAAGATCGGGGAAGACGGTGGAGCGCACTGAGGAAGCCCGACCAGAGCCTGAGCAAGGGCCTGAGAGTGCGATTCTGGTAGAGGACGGAGGTAGACAAGCAAAAGCTCAAGAGCCTACACAGAAGCCTTCTGATGAGCTACCTGGTGGGAGGAATCCATATGCGCCCAGGCTACTGTTTCCATATAAATTGGTCAAGGCAAATCTGAAAAAGCGTCACAAAAGATTCATGGACTCAATCAGGAAACTGCATCTTGAAGTCCCCTTCCTTGACGCCTTGGAGGAGATGCTGACCTACGCCAAGTTCCTCAAGGACCTTATCACGAAGAAAAAAAGAGGAGGAAGGGTTGAGACAGTGCACCTAGAATCTGCTTCCTCAACCTTCGTGAAGCCTGACCTACCTAACAAAAGAAGAGACCCTGGAGCTTTTACGATCCCGTTTTCCATCGGGGACAACGTTGAGCGAAAAGGTCTTGCCGACATAGGGGCAAGTAGCAGTCTCATGCCCTTGAGCTTCGCGTAGAGGATGGGTTTAACCGACATGGTTCGTACCAATATGAGGATCGAACTGGCAAACCATACCTTTAAGAGACCAGTCGGCCTTGTTGAAGATGTGTCGATCAGGGTCGGTAATTTCTTCATTCCTTGCGACATAGTCGTCATTGATACAACAGAAGATCCCCGCTACCCGATCATCTTTGGACGTCCTTTCCTGGCAACATGAAGGGCGTTGATCGATGTCTCTGAATGGATTATCACACTGAGGGTCGGAGGCAACCACCTGGACTTCAAGCTGAAGGAAGCAATGAAGGATCCTTCCCTGTCTGAATCTGCATGTTTTGCAGAAAGCTATGATAAATTATGTGAGGAGATAGAAGAGGACATCCAGATGGTGGACCCCCTTGCGAGGGCTATGACCTTCCAGGATTCCGACTTCGAAGATCCAGAAGTTGCGAAGTATCTCGACTTGATTGACCTAGCTGACGAAGATCTGCACGAAGAGGATGAGGTGGTGGAGTCTGTGAACTATGTCTCTCTCGAGGAGGAGCCTCAATAGAAGGCACCCAGAGCAAAGCCTGAGGTGAAACCATTGCCCGAAGGTCTGAAATATGAATTCCTAGATCCAAAAGAAAGGAACCCTGTCATAGTTAACGCCAATCTTTCAAGGAACCAGCTAGACAGAATTCTTGAGGAATTAAGACTCCATCGGCGGGCTATAGGATTTTCAATAGAGGATATCAAAGGCCTTAGTCCCTCCTTATGCATGCATCGCATAAACCTGGTATAATCTGCCAAGCCTCTGGCTCAAACCCCAGAGGAAGCTGAATCAGATGCTCAAGGAAGTCATCAAGAAAGAGGTAATCAAGTTAAGGGATGTGAGGATCATTTACCCAATCAGCGATAGCAACTGGTTAAGTCTGATCCACGTAGTACCCAAAAAGGGCAGTATGACAGTGGTAAAAGGGAAAAAGGGTGACGAGGTGGCGGTTAGGACCATCACCGGATGGAGAATGTGCATCGATTACAGAAAGCTAAACCAGGCTACAAAAAGGATCATTTTCCGCTACCTTTTATTGATTAAGTTCTTGAAAGATTAGCACATCATGACTTTTTCTATTTTCTTGATGGCTTTTCAGGATTTTATCAGGTACCCATCCTGCCCTACGACCAAGAGAAGACAACGTTCACCTGCCTCTACGACTCTTATGCTTTCAGAAGGATGCCCTTCAGACTCTGCAACGCTCCCACCACGTTTCAACGATGCATGGTATCATTGTTTTCGGATTTCCTGGAAGATAGCGTAAAAGTTTTCATGGATGATTTTTCAGTCTATGGAGGGGACTTCGATACCTGCCTAAAGAATCTGTGGTTGGTTCTTCAAAGGTGCGAGGAGAATAGCCTGGTTCTAAACTAGGAAAAGTGCCATTTTATGGTATGGGAGGGCATCGTCCTGGGGCATAAGATCTCAAGGTGTGGGATCGAGGTGGATGCAAGCAAAGTTGAAGCAATATCTAAGCTTCCTCCACCAAAGGCTGTGACGGGAGTGAGAAGCTTCCTCGGGCACCCCGAATACTACCGGAGATTCATAAAGGACTTCTCAAAGATTTCAAAACCATTGTCCAATCTTCTGGTAAAGGATACTGAATTTGTTTTCTCTGATGATTGTCTCAATGCTTTTTAGGCTTTGAAAAACACTTTAGTGTCACCACCTATCCTCCAAGCGCCAGATTGGGATTTACCCTTTGAGCTTATGTGTGACGCTAGCGACTATGTGGTAGGAGGAGTCCTGGGGCAGAAGAAAGATAAAAGGCACCATGTGATCTACTACACTAGTCGTACGTTGGACGAAGCTCAGGTAAATTACATAACCACAGAAAAGGAGATGCCCGCGATCGTCTTCACATTCGATAAGTTCAGGGGGTACCTCATTGGAGCAAAGGTCAAGGTATACACAGATCATGGGGCCATAAAATATCTAATGAAAAAGAAGGACACAAAACCTAGACTGTTGAGGTGGGCCTTACTCCTTCAAGAGTTCGACCATGAAATTATCGAAAAGAAGGGCGCAGAGAATGTGGTCGCCGACCACCTATCAAGGATCGTAGCTGAAAGACAAAGGGGACAACCGATCAACGATGACTATTCCGATGAGGCCCTTATGTTGGAAGATGCTAAAGAAGAAGACTTACCATGGTTTGCAGATATGTGCACCTACCTTGCTTGTGGAGAGCTGCCTCCTGACATTACTTACAATCAGAAAAAGAAACTGTTCGCGGATGCTAAAAATTACTATTGGGATGATCCTCTCCTCTTCAGAAGATGTGCCAACAATCTATATAGGAGATGCATCCCTGAGGAAGAAACAGCGAATATTCTAAAGAAGTGCCATGCCTCCCTCTACGGTGGACACCTGGGTAGCGAAAGAATGGCTGCAAAAGTGCTACAATCAGGATTCTACTGTCCCTCACTGTTCAAAGATGTTGCACAATTTTTAAAAGCCTACAAAGAGTGCCAGTCAACGGGGAATATAGGGCGGAGTAATGAAATGTCGATGGCGAATTGGATCGAAGTAGATATCTTCGATGTGTGGGGAATCGATTACATGGGGCCGTTTCCTCCATCCAGGGGGTATCAATACATATTAGTGGCAGTAGACTATGTATCGAAGTGGGTGGAAGTCGTCGCAACATAGACATGCGACGCCAAGTCGGTAATCAAGCTATTTGAGAAGACGATCTTCCCTCGGTTCAGAGTACTACACATAATAATAAGCGACGACGGGTCGCACTTCGGAGAAAGACAATTCGAAGCATTCCTTTGTAAGTATGGAGTGAAGCACAAGATCACTACACCCTACCACCCACAGACCTCCAGGCAGGTAGAGGTCTCAAACAGACAAACTAAGTAGATCTTAGAAAAGACTATCAGCCGAACGAGGAAAGATTGGTCTATGAAACTTGACGATGCATTATGGGCCTACAGGAATGCCTACAAAACGCCCATTGGAACCACCCCCTACAGGCTGATCTACGGAAAATCCTGTCATCTACCCCTAGAACTGGAACACAAGGCCCTTTGGGCAATCAAATTCTTAAACATGGACCTTGAAAAAGTAGGAGAGAGGAGATTTTTGCAGCTTCAAGAGCTCGAAGAGCTGAGGATGAATGCCTATGAAAATGCAAAAATCTACAAACAAAGAACGAAGGTGTGGCATGATGCTCACCTGAGAAAAAAGGATGTGAGTGAAGGGGATAAAGTTCTATTATTTAAATCCTCCATTCGACTCTTTCCTGGAAAGTTACAGACAAGATGGTAGGGACCGTTTACTGTGTCAAAGATATACCCATCAGGAATGATGGAGCTCTACGACAAAGATGATCTGACTAAGGTCTTCAAGGTGAATGGGCACAGAGTAAAGAGGTATTATGAAGATGAAGCTTTTGTTAGGAGAGCAGAAATCGACTTGCAAGACATGGATATTGTTGAAAGACAAAAGTGAAGAGCCTGAACCGGTCGAGCTGGAGACGGAAACTGCAGTGCTCCTCTGGAGGCAGCCCGAGCTTTTCTTTCTTTCATAGAGTAGGATGCATTTTTCTTCCTTGTAAAGCAAACATTTTGGACTGTAATCAAGCCCAAGTCGGTGCATGCGCCACATGCGCTGACTCTTTTGTTTTATGGGCCACCACTGTATTTTGTGAAGCTTTGAGGAGTAATACCTTCTGAGGTCGGGGACTTAACCCTATGTCGATGATGCTTTACCCTTTAATCACTTTTTCCTTGCCTTATTTTAGTTTTTGGTCGCCTTTTATTAACCGTATCGGGTAGCAGCTCAGATGGCGTGCAAGACCGCTTGTATTGGGCTGTAGTCTCTAGGGCATCGTAGTGGTCGTGACTGATGGCATTCCTGGGTGGCGTGCACCGTATCGTGCATGCCAGTAATTTCCCTTATTGAGACTGATGGGACCGCCGTCTCGAGAATGGCATGTCTCAGCGACCGACGCACGCCCCAGAACTGCTCGTTTTACCCCCAGTTGAGTTTGCTATATATAGTAAGGAAGGTTCGACGTGTCGGGCTACTTCACTTACTCTTTCCGCCACCTATAACACATGCAGTAATCTGCCTTTTGCTCGTGTATCGGCCAGTTTGCCTTCGTGCTTATATCGGGCGATGGCTCCAAAGAGCAAAGGTATAGCCCGACAGTCTGTTTGCCCGACACAGATTTCATATCGCACGCTGCTTATTGGGTTGACAAACTTAGTCAATTTATCTTGTATCGCCCGCCACATGTGAAGCACGACGTGGTGGCCGATCATGCTTGCCCGATACGTCATATCAGGTGACACGTTTTTCTATCATGACATCCTATCGGGCAGTTGTTTTCATGCGATCTTATCGCCCGGCATACCCGTGCCGGGCAGTGTGTTATGTCACGTACATCCCTCGTATCGCCCGATCTCGTACCGCCTCGGATTTTTCTTTTGATGTATGATACACTGGGCTTTACATCACGACAAGTTTTATCAAGATTTCAGTTTTTCCCGACCTAACATTTAAGTGACCAATGGGCTTGATAACAGGTATGGCTCACATGAAGCAAACCTCCGGCCGAGCTGACAACCAAGGCACAAGAATCAGAATTGTGGCCGCAGCTGAAGCAACAACTGTCGGATAGAAACGTCAGAATCCCGAGGCAACTAGCCATCAACAGTCAAAGAGAGAGAGAGGATGGATTTTTTTTTGATTTTGTAGCTCTGAAGGAGGATCACTTTTTTATCATAGTCTGTCTTCTGTGATGGTTTAGGACCTTCTACAAAAGAGAATATCAGTAAAAGTCCTTCTCCAACGACCCCTGGATTGAATGTGGATATTTTGGGTCCATCGACCATAGTATCCACAAGTGTATTCAAGAGCTCTCTATCATAATATGCACGAGCCTCGAGCTTCCTTCTTGAGAGCTTTGCACTTGTTCAGGCTGCATCTAGCTGGGGAAATAAAATGGAGGCAGCAAAGAAGCATATTGCAGCTTCTCCAAAGCACAAGCGAACCCGCTAGATAACCTTTACTGGGCTAACATGACCTCACCCTCTTCTTCACTACTCTGGGACAGAGTGTGGAATAAGTTTTGGGGGGGGGGGTACCCATGTACCAGTGAAGGAGGTATAAAATTCTTCTTCACCTCCACCCTTTGTGTCATTTCATTCTTCTCTTATATCATGTGTATGTACCCTTGCTGGTATGAAATGCCATGCTCATATAAAATTTTTGAAAAAAAAAATTTGCTTATCTTTTTCCCATACATATGTACAAAGTTGCTATGTTAGTAAAAACCTGATGCAACTTCTTGCCAAGTTCGTTTTCTTTATGCTTAACGAGATGCAAGTTTTGTTATATCTTTCTGATAATGCTGCCTCAAACAAACAGAAGATTACGTTTATCCGTGCCAAAAATTTCGAAAAAAAAAATAATAATCTCGCAAACAGCTAAGAGACGAGTATGGAGAAGGAAAAAGCTGCCCAAACAGCAAAAAGCCTTTTGTTTCCCCTACCCAAAAAAAATCCCAAAAATAGAAAGTAGCCTTATGAGAGTGAATAAAAGAATGAGAGTTGTTCCCAATATAAGAAAAGAGAAAAAAATATATACACACTTGTTTTCCAAAAGTACCCATCATTAGGCATGGTAGATCCGGGGCAGTGGTACGTAGGATGTGAAATCACTGCTCTAAATCCAACTGGCTTGGACTGCAGGGACCACTTGTCCGTTAACGAACCCTTACCTAGATGGACTGATGGGAGACAAGAAAAACCCCAAAAAGCCTTAGCCTACCCTATACACAACTTTCTGCCCCAAAAATAAAGTTGTTTGGTGTGGAAGCTAACTTCAGAATCATACACCAAAGTCTCACTGAAGCTGTAGAGAAAAGTTTACTGAAATAATAAGGCAAGAAACGCAAGGTCTTTTGTTTGTAGTGGAGAAGCATTATCTTTAAAGGCATTACGATACTTGTTTTACCTCTTGGCCTGAAAACTACACTGGTCAAAAAGAAGCATCACTAAATAAAGTTTAACTATTGATTGAGGATAATCAAAACGCTATGTTTGGGGGAGTTGATAACACCAATTTTTGTGATGTTTTAGACTATTTCTCTGTTATCAAAACTACCCTTTTTAACTGTTTTCCTCTCTTTTATATGTACTTTCACAATAATTGGCCAAACAACGCTCTTAATTCAATATTTCCAACTTTTGCAGAGTTTTCCTCCTATTTTGACCCATTTAGCACCAATAAGGTTGTCTCGGCCCACAAATAAGTTCCACCTGCATCGGCCTCCCAGATGGTCGATACGATCACTGCCCGATATGGGTAGCGCGACACTCTGACGCGCGATGTGAGGATGTCGTGCAAGAAGGACTGACGGCCGATACGTCTTTTACCCGACAAGGAGCTGAAGCTCAACACGACGACTACATCTTGTCGGGCAACACAGGCCACCCACCGGCAGGCGCCGCTCGTCACGTGAATGATAGCCTCCATCCTTGTTTCGGGCGATACCGATATTGGCCGTCACCTACTCCACGATGATAAGAGGGGACACGTGGCGCCCTGAGCACCATAACTTCACCCAACCGCTGCCTATAAATAGCAGCTACAGGGAGCCGAAAAGACGGTTCGGGCAAGTTCGGTGGGTCGGAACAGGGCGGAACCCTGAGCAAATCTTCGGAGGAAGCTGCGAGAGAAGAAGTATCGCGCATGAGTGTTCATGTCGGGCAACTCTAGGTGAGCTCTTCCCCGTCCCGAGAGGGAGTGGATGGTTCACTTAGGACCATCCCAGGCGACACTGCAGGGCGATATCGGCCAATGTGGATGAGCGACACAAGTGCCTGACATTAGATGCGTCACTCCTAACCCAACACGATATCGAACCTGATACGCTTCGCCCGTCATTGTGTGCCGCCCGAGAGGGTGCCACCTGACTTGAGCGTATCGGCCAGTGTCCTTGAACGATACAATCGGCCGTCACGGTGTGTCGCCTGAGAGGGTGTGCCGCCCGACACAGTTGTATCGGGCTAGGCTCCCGACCGGTATCGGGATGGAGACCCGCTGTAGTCTGTCATCCTTATACATCAAGAAGGCAGCCTCTATCTTTATTTCTATTATTTAATTCTTTACTTATGCAATGTAATTAAGACCCTTAATGTTTATGGAAATAGAAAGGCGTAATTACTTGCTGCTTTATGTTTGGTGTAATTGTTGGGTGACTGCTATGTTTAATATCTGAACTCTAGCTTGCATGTTTGGATCGCATTTCGCTTAGCTACCGAATCGTATTTTCCCATTGCAACAACTTCAAGAGATGTGTTGTGGCTCTAGTGATTGGTCCGATTCTAGAGTACGAGAGTGCCCAGAATCAGAGTTGCTTTAGTAACTTTTCACTCTAACTTAAATTCCAGCAACCTCGAGAGGGGTGTTGATGCTTGGTTAGAGGTATCCACTCTGAGAGGAGGGGTACATGATGTTCCTGCTCCTTCTTGTTTTACCAAAGTTTATCCTTCACACCGTGCTTTAGCTCTAGTTTGATCTTTCTATTTCTGTTGCATGAAAACCCCTAAAAACTACTAAATGACTAAAACCTTAAATCCTTCTTGTAACTCCAGTTGGAGATAGTTTTCTTTGTTTTGTTTGTGACATCTTGTTGTTTCCCCTTGGGGAATTTACTATCTCTCTTTACCTTGTCGGAGTGTAGCGTGTCGATTCGGTGTTCTCAACACTACCACCCTTGTCCCTATGTTCAACCTCGCATATCTACTTTGACCCCGTAAACAAAGTTGCGGGGGCCTAGAAGGTTTCGAGTTATAAATGTAAAAGCTTGACTACCTCAAATACGCCTCCAATTTTGGGACGCGCGATTTCGGTCGTTCATCGGCTCCAGATCAGGTCAGTGTGTACCTCCCCAGCGGCCAACGACATATTGGTGTTGATTAATGGTGGAGGGGTTAAGGTAACCAATCCACCATTTGCATCCACACTATATAGGTTGGGGTTTTCAGTAATAAAGGTACACATTGCTCTCCAGTTCTTCGACGGGTTGCTATGGGAAGAATGGGATCTCCAGTTGTTGTATCTACACTTTATCCATGTCCCCCAGAAGCTATCAGTAGTAGAAAGTAACCTGTCTACACGCTTTTTTGTATAAGCCTCCTTAATAGCTATCGGATCACTGATCTATAACCCTCCCTGTGAGAAAGGTTTGGCGATCTTTTCCCATGCAATACCATGGGCCTTTCCCGCCCAAAGAAAATTGGCAGTGAGAGATCGTATGTTGTTCAAGACTGGATTTGGGATGTCCCCCATGCGAGCCCAAAATCTAACCACTGCTTGGATAATCGTTCTGATCAGCACCAAATGGCCGGCAATAGATAGATTCAGTCCGCTCCATTCTTCAATCCTTTGTCGCAGGCTGTTCATGAGCATGTTATAGTCACTGGTTTTTACTCTCCCCGAAGCATAAGGGATGCCAAGATATCTTGTAGGTAGCGAGCCAATCTCCATACCCGTAACAGTCTTTAATCTACCTCTTCTGTTATCACACGATTTAGAGAAGTAGACCCTTGATTTAATGGCACTAATGTACAAAGAAGTCATCTTCCCAAAATTGTGAAGGACTTTTGTCATTTCTTTGAGTCTCCTAGCATGTCCCACCGAGAAGAGGAGGACGTCATCTGTAAAAATGAGTGCTGGTTTGACTTTTACACCTTTCACCTTAAAAGTATTCACCAAATTGTTGTTTTTCACCTCTTTGATGAGATGACTGAGTCCCTCCATGATCAAGGTGAAAAGCAGGGGGGATAAAGGGTCCCCCTATCGTAGCCCGTTAGAGGATCTAAATAACCCTTCAAGGGTGCCATTAATAAGAACAGAGAAGGAACAAGTCTCATAGCACTGTTGCATTAGGCGAATCCACTTTTCATTGAACCCCAAGGATTTCATCATGTTGTAGAGAAAGGACCAGCTGACATGGTCATAGGCTTTGTTGATATCAATCTTCATAACAGCTTTAGCATTGACTTTACTTCTATTGAAATCAATAAGGAACTCCGACGCCAGGATAGAACAATCTTCCATCTTTCTATCTTTGATAAACGCATTTTGGTCGTCGGATATAATGTGTGGCAGGACCTCTTTCAGTCTTTTTGCAAGTAACTTGGCAATCATTTTGTAAAGAACACTGCAACATGCGATTGGAAGGTAGTCATTCATAGTTCTCGCCTCTTTGGACTTGGGAATCAACTTGATGAAAGAATGGTTTACCGCGAGGACCATGTTACCCCCATCGATGAACCATTTGATAGCTTCACAAAGGTCGTCTTTAATGATGTGCCAATTAGTTTTAAAAAAGTGGCTGTTGAAACCGTCCGATCCTGGAGCTTTGGAGGAATTAATGGAAAAAAGGGCAGCTTTAACTTCTTCCTCATCAATGTCCCGGCAAAGATCTGCATTCATGTTATCATTGACTCTTTTACTCGGTAAATATAGTTCCCCTTCATAGTTGTCATTGTTGTTATATAATTTGTTCAAGAAATCAATAGCTTGGGAAGCTATTTCCTCATGGCTATCAGCAATCCTCCCATGCTCGTCAATCAGATTATTTATGCTATCCCTCATGATCTTTTTCTTTGTAGCAGCGTGGTAGATCTTGGTGTTCCGGTCACCGTTGTTTATCCACCACATCCTACTAATCTGCCATTCATATTATTCCTCAACCTTCTCAAGATTCCGGTCTCTGTCTTCACTCCGGTTGTGTTCTTTTATAAGAAACTCATTGAGGGGATCCTCTCTAAGCAAAGTGGAGATTGTGTTGTATTTCTCTCTTACTTCACTAAGAAGATTTGGTATATAGATATAAAAATATAAAATCAATAACCTAAATATATTTACCCAAATGTTCTTGAAACTATTTGGTCCTCTCAGTCCCGACACCATTTGGACCCCAACAGTCTTGAAACCATTTGGTCCTCTCGGTCTTGAAACTATTTGGACCCAAATGATCTCGAAACTATTGACCTAAAAAAAATTATGCACAACACTCCCTATCTATAAATATAACCCTCAACCCTCTATTTTCACCAATTCGATTCTCAAAACTCTCTTGAGCGACCCTATTCCATTCCTTCTACTCTCTTCTCCCTCATGCGAGCCCTCTCTTAGTTCTTTGCTCTCGCGTGACCTGAGCTCTGCCACTGCCTCCGATCACACTCCTTCTTCACACTGTACATCCACTTTCCTGTTCGCGCTCGCAACAACAGCCCCATTCTTCAACTCCGCCGACTCCACTACAACCATCACCACAACCATTACAGTTAGCTAGACGACACTCACAATCATCATCATCATTGTCGCCATCACCACCACCGATGCTTTCGTTGCTGCTGTCACTTTGCCTTCATCGCCATTGATGTGTTCGACGCTGCCGCCATTTCACCTTCTTTGTTGTTTCGACATCTGCAGGTTCCTAGCAGTTTTGACACCAAGTAAGCCCTCGTGGTTTTGCAAACCGCATGGACCCTCGATGTTTTCATCCTCGCGGTTTCACTCTTAATGGTTTTAATCCTCGCAGTTTCACTCTTACAGTTTTCAACCTCACGGTTTCACCCTCGCGGTTTTTATCCTTGTGGTTTCATTCTTAAAAGTCTTCATCCTTGCGATTTCATCCTTAATGATTTTAATCCTTGCAGTTTCACCCTCGCAGTTTTCATCCTCACAGTTTCATTCTTCACGATCTTCATCCTCGCGGTTCCACCCTAGCGGTCTTGAAAATTGCATGGACTCTTGCGGTCTTGAAAACCGTTTGATCTCTTTGTGGTTTCATTCTTAACGTTTTTTTCTTATGGTTCTACTCCATGCAGTTTTGCTCTTCTCGATCTTTACAACGCATGAATCCTTCACGGTTTCGAAACCATTAGACCTCTTCACGGTATTAAGACCGTGAAGCTTGCACCATCTTGAAATCTTTTCAAAATTCATACAATAATTCCATTAGCACTAAATTTCAACTTTTTCTAATATATGATTTCTTATTAAATTTATAGAATGGCCTCACCTGCAAAAGAAGTTGTTGAAACCCACCTCTGGATCAAGGAGCAGTTGTTGGAGCACCAGAATAAGCTCCAATGCATCATTGACCTCTGTGCAAAAATAGGCAGAAATCCAGTTGACTTCTCGAGGACCCAGCCGAGGACATCGAAGATCCATCCTCTACCGACGAAGGTTCTGAATACACACCAAACTCAGATGAGGAATCTCTAGCCACCAAGTCAAAGGGGAAGAGAAAGGCCCATGAGGTTATTCAGGAAAGACCTACCAAAAGACGAGAAAGGAAGCAAGTCCAACCCACAACTGCAAGAGAACAAATTCGGGTAGGACACACTACTCCTCCTATTTCCACCACTATAGCAGCAACACCAGCTGATCTATATATTCAACACCTACATGCTGGTGACAAAATTTTGCAACCAACAAAGTATGTATGCTCCAACATACTAAAAAATATGGGCATCTATGACAGAGTTCTTGCCTTTCTTGACAAGGCAAATCTTTCAAAACTCTGCTTTGTCATCAAAAATTCTTACCTTGAGCCCACACTGGAATTCTTTACCTACCTTACCAAAGAATTAGTGGAGGCCAAGGACAAATCAAGAGACGGAGGTGAACGCAAGCTTGTAACCTCAATTTTTGGGAATAAGGTTATGTTGACTAAAAACCTATTGAACAAAATCCTCATTGACAACCCAGACCAGCTGAAGAAGGCTACGACAGTAGGTCTGGATCACCCACACTTGAACATGCATGCTTTTTGGAAATCATTGAGTGGAATCCCTAGTTATGATTCCAAGACCTGCAAGGCCTCCAATATTCACTCCTTTCTAGTGCGAATACTACATAGGATTATAATAGGCACACTATTCCCTAGAACAAAAAGTGGGAATGTTCTCATTTCGGACTTCCTCATACTATGGTCCATCCTAAAGGGGCAGTCGTTCAATATCGGAACACACTTGATACATAAACACACATCCTATGCCCCTCAGAAGGAAATCTACATGGTTGGCCATGTCACATCAATCCTGAAGTATCTCAAGATGGATGGACCACTTCAAAGATGTACTTTGATAAAGGGTGACAACTTAACAAATGAGCAGATTCTAAAAAAAACCTATATCATAAAGGAGAAGGATGCCAAACTCCACTATGTCTTCTACCCACAGTCAAAACATTCAGGACGCTGCTACAACTTCCCAAACTAGCACATTATTATAAATATAAATACATGTTCACTGAAGAGGACCTTGCTACCCTGCTAGCCTCTATAAAAGGGAAGGAGAAACAACCACCAGAAGGGAAAACAGAGCACAAGCTGACTACCCCCACAACTAAAGAAAAGAAAATACTGGTGGCATGGCCGTCCAAACTGCACATACAAAAGCAACAACAATTAGAGACGCCCACCTCCAAGATCACCCCAGGAGCAGAGCACCCCCACAATGCAGAAACCATCGTGAATCCAACATCAGACCCCTTCAACTTGGATCTGGATGTTGGGATCACCTCTACAACCACCCCCACCACCCTAGGGATATAAAGGTCGAGACCTCTATCCTTCACCACTCCACCATCTTCCACCCTTCCAGTGTCTACCAATCTTCCACCATTTTCCACAATCATACCCACCACAATTCCTTTCCCCACAACCACAACTTCACCCACATCTTTTGCCTCTCTCATTTTCCCCATGGGCGAGCCATTTTTCACTGCAATGCCCAATGTCACCTTCACCTCCACCATCGTCCCTCTGACATTCTCGGTTACACCTACCGTATCCGAGATGTCGCCACCTTTCTCATCCGCCACCACCCTGATACCGTTGGTGACTCCCTCTACAGTCGTCATGCAATTCGCGGGCTCATCAATTGTGTCTATCTCGCAAGGAACCACCACCCTTTCACCTGGACCCCACCCATCCACCACTAGGGTCCCATTTTCACAAGTCAAAGAGGCATTTGGACGTCAATTTGACGCTATTCGAACTCTCCTCTCCGACCCTTCTAACATCTTACAATCTATTTTTTCTTGTGTGCAGGGGTTTTCCATGCAGGTGTCCAACATCGACAAACGGACTCACGCCTTACTAGACATTCTCACAAGCATTCAACAATGATAGAAAGCAATAGTCTAGGAAGTCAACCGCATTGACGATCACTTCCAAACCCTTCCAGATTTGATGCTTAGTATGAAAAGCCAGCAAGAAGCGTTGGTCTAGCAAGTCGACAGGGTCTCTAAGAAAACTCAACCTTTGTCTGAGAGCCTCTGAGAGCTTCAGCAGCAACAAGTTGCACTGAGCACACACATGGATGGCATTGATAGCAACCTCACACAACTCATCTGCCACTAAGAGGAACACTCAAACGATGAACTCAATTAGCTACGAGCACAAGTGATTGATCTATCAGCATGACTCCTCTCCGCTAAAGTAAGATACACAGATATCAAAGAAAGCCATGACGCATGCTTGAAGCCCACGAGCATGTGCAAGTGGCACTTGAAGAATTACAAGCCATTCATCGATGGTGCCGGAAAGTAGCAACTAAGAAGACAAAAGACAAGGCAGCAGATGATGATGATGATGACAATAAAGATAATGATGAGGATTCTAACTCCTCGGCTGACTCCAATGCAGACAACTCCTCCTCAGATGACCAACCAGATGACCCAGGCAATGCTAGGGAGGGCACCAGTTGAGGAGCAGATAACACAAAGAGAAGAGATGGTGGAGACCACAAGGAGGGTGGTAGAAAAGAATCTGAAGACCACCATTCTCCAGACAATATCGACAATGTAACAATGTCATATACAGACCAATTCTTCAATTTTTCCACTATGGGCTCTCTGGGGGACACTGCCAAAGACATGGCTTTTGCTGAATTTCAACAATGCATACTGGAAACCAGCACTAGCCCACTCATAACAGATTTCATGGAGCAAGCTACAGTCTTTCCCCCAAGACAGGAGGAATCTGACAGAGTGAGTCTCGACACTGACAATCAACTTGACTCTGACTCTGAAGAGAATGAAGATCTGCCAAAGTATTTTGAAGACAATGAACAGACTTCACTTCCTCCTCCAAAAGACCTTCCCCCGCCGCCACCCCTACCTCACGAGATGCACGACTTGGATCTGGCGGCCATCTCTACATTAGATGTTTAGGACATCTTCATCTTAAATACTATTATAGATGATGCCAAGGATGGGGGGGACATCCTCTATAATAACACAAAGACAAATCACAAGATGACACACAAAGATTTCCGTGTTCTTCTATGACCTCAGTCGGCGATAAAGATGGCTATCTTTCGTGTACTGCTTGCTAACGCAATAGAGGAATTTTGGAGCCCAAAGAAAAAGCAGCCAGTTTTCAATACTTCACCTGCTCTAGCATTATTCCTATTAAACAAGGACTTACATGTAAAATCTATCGAGCAACTGCAAACGGGTGTCGTGAGAAAGGCACACTACATCACGATGTCTTTCAAAGTTTCTAGCCACTGGATCCTTATGATCATTGACACCAAGGCTCGTGATGCCAAGGTGTACAATATCTATGCCAGTGAGCTCAAGGTGGGAAAAATCAACTTCGTTGGTTCAGAAGCTGAAGAAGCGCGATGCATTCCTTTATGGCTTCTCAAAGTCATATGGGCCGCCTTCCCATCTCTTACAGATTGCTAGAACCAACCTTGGTTCAAAATCATTAACCCATCCATTCAAATGCTAGAAGGTTAAGGGGACTGCTCTCCCTGCACAATCAAATTCATTGAGGAACTCAACAGACATATCCCCTTTACCAAGCTAGCCACAGAAGATATTCATTCCTTACGGGGACATTACGCCATGGAGCTCATTTGTGATAGACATTTCTTCATGGACCCGACAATGGCGCATTTCAACATACCCCATTACTTATTCTCTGCTATCCAACACCCACAAAAGCAACCATTCAAACAAGTTCTAAAGGAATTGGAACAACAACAACAACAAACTGCCAAGGTCCCAGAAAAATGAAAATGGGACCCCTACACTTTTGATTTGGCAGAAGATAAGGGGGACACCGATCTATTAATAGGAGCTACCATTAACAGATCACACAAACATATGGTGCCTCTATCTGATATACAACCAACATTCCCAAACTTTGACCTTGCTGCATGCAAGAATCTTTCAGATAATGAACTCAGACTCATCATGTCTCGGCTATATGTAGAGACCGATGAGCTTGTTTTCCTTGAAGGGAATATTCTCGTAATGGCAGATGCACTCCGTGAAACCATACAAGTAAAAGGTTCACTATCTGTGAGCGTCATGGTTGTCTACTAATTTCTTCTAGCACATGACTTGCCAACGACTTACATGGTGCCAACATACCTGAAGGATGACTTACTCCATTCAAAGAACTTCAGAACCACTGAAGCCCTTATTTCATATATTTAGCATACAACTCCAAAGTTCATCCTATTTCCATTCTTTCACTTTGAGCATTGGATGTTGCTGGGAACGAACTTACATAACAGAACTACAATTATCTACAATAAGTCTGATAGCCAGTTCAATCTCAACTAGAGGGAGTATGATGGTATAGCAAAGACACCCACGAAAGAAGTGGAAAAGGATTGTGCCAAACGACAGCATCATCTTCTCGGCAAACATACAAAGGCGTACAACAGAGATCATTTAAAGCACCCAGCCTTCTACCACAAATGTCCCCAACAAATCAGAGAATCAAACGACTGTGGTTTTCATGTACTTTACTGGATGTATACCCTCACCGTTCTTGGAAAACGTGTGGAGAACATGAAGGATGTGGATTATCATGCTTTATGAAGAAATTTTGCGGCAAATCCTCTCCGCTCTTATGGAGCCAACAAGGGTTTAACAGAACCTTGACACCCTTGCCCATATACTTCTCAACCTATCACCTTGACACTCTGAGGACAGAGTGAGTAATAAGTTGGGGGGGAGTACACTGGGCAAGGGAAGAGGTATTATATTCAAATCTTATTTCCTCTTCTACCCTTTCATTTACCTTTGTTCTTTCACACAAATCTTTCTTCTTGACATTTTGATTTTCTGATAATTTCTTTAATACAATAACTTTTGTACATAAGAAAACGTTTGCTTTGGTAAGGAGACACCCCTAGATAAGTTAGTGACAAAGTTGTCCTCAGAAGCACTTATATAGTAGCATTTGGGCACATAATGGCGAATTAATAAATGACCTCCACAACCAAATATCCATGCTTTTTCTTCAATTCTACATCAGACTCTCCATAGGTCTAAACTGTGGCTAAAATAAGCCAAACACTCTCAAGGACGAGAGGGAACCAAGTGAAATCCAAATCAAGGAACCTCATAAGTAGATCGCCGAGTACGAAACTGAAATAAGTGCATGTCTAGAAACTCTATGGAATAGTTTTATTCTTTTCAAAAAGTGGCTTGGCAGCCCAAATAAAATCCCTAAAATACCCAATTCCTAAGCCAGTGAGCATATGAATAAAAGCTTGTGTGTTAAATAAAAACATGAGAGTTGTTCCATGCATATGCACCTATATGAAGAGTCAATAATGGTCTTGCCCGGCCTGTATATTCAGTTGCCCTCACAAAGGCAGATGTATCACTCCCGATAGTGAGATCCTAAGGTCTCCAAATATATGAAAAAGGTGACAATGGTCTCGCCCAGCCGGTACATTCAGCTGCCCTCACAAAGGAAGATGTGTCGCGCCCTGTAGTGAGACCCTAAAAGCTTAGATAAACCCTCCCCCCTTCAAAGGGGGAGTTACACAACAACCTTCGGCCAACCCTCATACCTATCTTAGCTTCCGGTAGGAATTTCAACGAAGTATAAAACTACTTAGAGTCGAAGACATGCATAGAATACAATCAAGGAAAGGGTGGTCCCAATGTGAGTTATGAGATACAGAAGAAACTTGAGGTCCATGCAACTCCCGATACCTGAAGGAGTTAGTGCAAGAAGAAGTCCCGATAATATTCTGGGAGATCTATGGTATAGAGATGAAGCAAGAGTATGAAAATCTTCACTAAATAAAATCACCTCGCCACTACATGCCTTAGCTCTATCCAGCTTGAGGACAAGCTAGACTCTAAGTTGGGGGGGTGATAACCTCCCATTTTGTGATGTTATCTTTCTAGTTTTTCTTAGTTTTCCATACTCTTTCTTTGATAAATTAGATAGAATACTTAACTTTCTACTTTATTGTGAATATACCAATAGACTCATATTCCCTTTTCTTCTTACAGAAAACCCCAAAAAAATTGCAAAAGTTTGCTAACGGTCCCAAGACCATGAAGATCCTTTTGGTCCTACGACCGCATGAAGGCCCCTACGGTCCCAAGACCGAACAAAGGCCCTTGCGGTCCCAAAACCGCGTGAAGACCCTTGTGGTCCCAAGACCGCGTGAAGGCCCTTGCGGTCCCAAGACCAAGCAAAACCCTAGCGGTCCCAAGAATGAATGAAGATTTATTGATCCCAAGAACACGCAAAAGCTACTAGTCTCAATACCATGAGGATCCAAATGGTCTCCAAACCGTGAAGATCTAAATAACTTAAAACTGTTCAAGACCCCCTTGGAGCCTAAAAATAGGACCCAAGGGATCCTCATTAAGGGGGATTCTCTCACATGCCCAAATGTTGCCTCATTTGTTCCAGAGCTATTTTCATCCCTCATCCTTCACCCTAAGGCTACCAGTCTAAGATCCACACTCCATCCATAAGCCTACTTTCTCTCTCACTGACACAAAAAGTGGGGAGTGAAGGATTCGTCACCAAAGCAACCACACAATGTGAAGATAATTGTTCTCTACTCCGGGGGGTCTACCTACCTCCCTCCTACGTGGAGATGATGTTTTCCTTCTCTTCTCCTGTCTCCTTCTTTGTTCTTTCCATGAGCGAGTAGTTCCATACACTAGGGTGTGGGGAGTAGCCTCGCTACCCATGTTTTCATTTCATGCATTATAATTCATGAGTTTGCAATAGACAAATACTATCTTTTCAGTTCAACATCAATCATTTAATGAATGCTAGTTGCTTGATCACGAACCTGCATTATTTAATATCTACTAGTGTGAATTATCTACGTTTGTTCTTTTAGATTCGATTATGGATTGTATGTACTAGTGCGAATTGTCTACATTTGTGCTTTTAGATTCAATTATGGGGATATGACGAAAACTAGGGGACGAAGGGGCTCTGGCGATGGCGGCGGCGGCGGCGGCGCCGAAGGAAACACTGCATCTGAGGTGGATAGGGGCGGATTCGATGGGGAGAAAGAAGATGAGGGCACCAGGGAGAAGATCGGAGACATAGCACATCGAAGAACCAATCATCTAACCTAGAAGAACGGGGAGGGGTTTGCTATCCCGGAACTAGGCTTGCAATTCAACTTCTCAGGGTTGAAAGGAGCACAAGCAGATCAACATATGGTTGGCGGCGGAGGCAAAGCCCATACGAACCAGGCAGGAAACAAGGATGGTAGCCAGAACCTGGATCTGACAACAATGAGACCCCAACATGGAACGGAACAGGAAAGTCGGCAAGTTATTCACCAAACCGGGGCACAAATACAACAGACTTCGTACAGCAACGCTGTATCTGGAAGCCAAATCCCAGGAAGGAATGATATCTTCATTGAAAGCTTGTATGTGGAGAAGCTATCGGTCCAAGATGTTACACTAGGTGAAGTAGATGGTAAACCAGCGATATCGATAATCCCTGAGGCAGAAGACAATCTAATCAAGCCTTGGAGATATGTTGTCGCTGTGAGATTGCTAGGAGCGGACATAGGATATATGACGCTCCGCGATCGCCTAAAAATTTTGTGGAAGATTATGGGCCGATTCAACATGTACGAGATGGAAAAGGGTCACTTTGTGATCCAACTATCTTGCCAAAGAGACTATGATACAGATATCACAGGGGGACCATGGAAGATTTTTGGCTTAAACCTTATCATCTGGGACTGGTACCCTACCTTCAAGCCAAGGGAGGAATTTCCTGAATTATTTGTGGCATGGGTGAGAATAGTAAACCTGCCCCTTCATCTATATGTCCCAAACATGTACGAGTATATAGGGCAGGCACTCAGAAGACTCATTAAGGTAGATGAGCATACAGCCAGTCGCACAAGAAGTCACTTTGCGAGGCTCGCAGTTGAGGTAGATACGACGAGGGATTTAGTAGCAACTATTCTAATTAATGTAGACGAATACGAAGTTGTGTATGAAGGACTACCCCTGGCATGTGCTCGATGTCAGATACTAAAACAAATAGGCCACCACACACTCATACATCAACAAATAATGGAGAACGCGGTGTCAGATACTAAAACAAATAGGCCACCACACACTCATACATCAACAAATAATGGACGCAACAATGAGAGAGCAAACAGGGCGGAAGAGGGATGGCAGACACAGGGCCATCGAAAAGGGAGGAGGAAGCAGTTGCAGAACATGGCAAAGCACACTTACACGCAAGATGTTAACCCGTTTGCTAGCCTTTGGGAGGAAGATGAGGCGGAACACACTGTAGGTGAGAAGGAAACGATGCCTGTTGTTGAACAAACTAGAAGAACAGAGAAAGTGTGGAGAAAGAAGAAAGCAATGAAACAGGGAGGAGAAGGAAGAAAGACATCAAAGGTCTTATAGGATATCATGAATACGCAAGAAAACAGAAACACCAAAGATAATACCATCGGGAACAACACCACCAAGTCGGCGCATGTTGTTGTCAGCCCATTAGCATTGGCAGACAATGGACAATTAATAGCCGAAAGGAGGTGTAAAGGCAACAGAACCAAAATGCAAAGGCATGGAAAGCAGCGGCCATCCTCTACAGCTAATGCTCGACGGAGAAGTCCAAGAGGAATAGAAACCACCACCCAAAGCTCTGAATTAAACAAACAGCTCAGTCATGAATTGGAGGAAGGTAGGATGGGAAGCCACGAGGAAGATACAATAGCAAATAAAGAAAATGAGAAAAGTTCGTCAGGGAACTTGATTGAGGAGGATATCAGGAACGATACAAATAGCCCCTCCACCTGTAGCTGAGCTTATGTTAGACCTCATGTGCTGGAACATTCGAGGTATTGGCAAGAAGGATACACAACGCAATCTCAAAGAGTTAATGTCTGTCCACAGACCAAAGATCGTGGCGATCATAGAACCTTGGTTGAGCGGGACAAAAGCAACACAAAGAATCACTAGACTCAGATTCGAGAAATCATTCCGAGTAGAAGCTCAAGGCTTCGCCGGAGGAATATGGGTGTGCTGGAATGAAAGGGACTGTGAGGTGACCATCATCAACTACCACCGCCAATTTGTTACGTGTTGCATCTATAATACTACCCTAGTAACCATCGTCTACGCAAATCCACACATTACAGTAAGGAAGTTCCTTTGGAAACATCTGATACGAATGGGAAACAAATTCACCAACCCTTGGATTGTGCTAGGCGATTTTAACACCACTTGTAATCCTAGTGAAAAAAGTGGGAGTGTACACTATAATTACTCTGAGGCTAGAACGTTCCAGGAAACGCTGTTAGAAGCCGGGCTTTCTGACCTTGGCTTCTCAGGCCCTAGATTTACCTTCAAATGAGGTAATTTACAGCAGCGTCTAGATCGGGCTGTCACAAATACGGATTTCATTCAGAAGCATGGTAATTTCTTCGTCAAACACTTACCAAGATTGCAGTCAGATCACAATCTGATTTTGGTTAAGTGTGTCAGGCATAAAAGGGCTGAAACTTACAGTTTCAGAGCAAAGGCGGCGTGGGCCACTAGTATAGATTTTTGGAAAATGCTGGCCAGTAGCTGAAAACAGAACACAAACTTCAATGATGCTCTTAAACATATAAAGGATAAGGTCTGCAAGTGGGACCGGGAGCAAATCCAAGCTAGCAGGAAGAGAAAAACCACTTTACTACGCAATATAAACAAATTGGAAAAAGAACTTGCCAACTGTTACAACCCAATCATCGACAGCATCTATGTAAACATGAAAGACAATTTAGATGTGATACTGAAAGAAGAGAAAGAAGAATGGAAAATGAAAAGCCACATTGACTGGATCAAAGACAGAGATTCAAACACTAAATTTACAATGCATATGTCAAACAACGGAGAAGGAAGAACATAATTCTCCAACTAAAAAATAATGATGGAGAGTGGATCTATAAGGAAGGACAAATGAAGGAACTGGTTCGTACACATTTTTGTTCAATTCTTACTGAAAAGGCACAAAGTCGAATGATGACGATCAACTCCAATCCAGGCCACTACAAGAAGTTGACATCAGCTCAGCTAAATAGGATTGATGCAGAGGCTACCGAAGACGAATGCCATAAAATTATGAAAATGATGAACCCATATAAAGATGTAGGTCCGGATGGAGTCAATGGACTTTTCCTTTTAAACCACTGGGATGTGGTGAAAAACTCAGTACTGGCTACTGCCAAAAAAGCCTTAAGTGGTGAATCTTTATCTAGAGAGCTATGTGACTCCAAGATTGTACTTATACCAAAGATTAGCAAACTGTTGTCATGCGACCAGTTAAGACCTATCTCCTTAAATAACCTGTGTTTAAAGCTCATATCAAAAATTGTAGTCGAGAGGTTGAAGGGGTACCTGCCTGGTTGGATCTCAGACGTTCAAAGTGCCTTTGTACCAGGAAGGCACATCACTGATAACATATCACTTAACCAGGAAGTAATTCACATGATGCAACGGAGGCAAGGTCCTGCTTATATGGCAATCAAAATCGATCTTTCTAAAGCATATGACAAGCTCTCATGGGAATTCATACATGACGCATTGCAGAAAACTGAAATTCCTACAAACATCATCACATACATTATGAATTCCATAACTACAGGTGAATGCTCAATTCTCTGGAATGGAAGCTATACTAGCGAGTTCAAACCAAGTCGAGGACTCCAGCAAGGACATCCAATATCACCATACATTTTCATTTTATGCATTGAACGATTAAGTCAAATGATAAACAAACTTGTCCAATGCAAGGAGTGGAATCCGATCAAAATGGGACGGTCTGGAATAAAGGTATCTCACTTATGTTTTGCGGATGATCTGAACCTTTTTGGAGAAGCCACATGCAAACTAATGCGGGTTATCAAGAAATGCTTTACCAAGTTCGAAGAGGCCTCAGGGCAAGCTATCTCCATCACCAAGACACAAATACACTTCTCGAAAGGAGTTCCAAGATCAAGGAGAACCAGGATCATAAGAATTAGTAAATTTCAGGAAACAGATGATCTAGGCAGATATTTAGGGGTACTGATCATCCATTCAAGAGTGACCAAAAAGACATATGTTGGTTTGCTGGACAGAATCAACTCTAAAATCAATGGGTGGGCAGCAAGAACTTTGTCACTGGCAGGCCGGTGCTGCCTGGCAAAAACAACAATTGAAGCTATACCTACATACGTCATGCGAATAGCAGCTTTACCGTTGAGTCTTTGTGATAGAATTGACAGCACAGTGAGGTGGTTTTTATGGGGGGGAGGGCACAAAACCAATCCCATGTCCCTGGTGGCCTAGAACAAAGTTACGAGTAGCAAAATGCATGGAGGCCTCGGGCTCAAATCTATGAGGGAGTGGAATGTAGCCCTCTTAGCTAAGAATGCATGGGAAATAGCATGCAACAGAAACACATCTTGGTACCAATTCATGAGGAAGCAGTTTGACAACCATATTGAGGGGAGAGTGGCGAACATCTCACGAGGAGCTCAAGCTTCACTCATGTACAAGAAGATGATAATGGATAACTCATACATGGTGCCGGGAGATGGCAGAAACATAAGCTTCTGGTTTGATTACTAGGTAGGGCCAAGAATCAAACTCGCCTCACAAACATCACACAAAATACCAGAAGATCTTACTGACCTAAAAGTTGTGAGTGTAGTTCTGGACAGCAGAACCTGGGACGAGGGATTCCTCATGTCTTGGTTTGATCCGAGGACTGTGCAAAAAATTCTGAAGTTGGAACCTCCATTGAACCGGGAACAACACGATGTCAGAGTGTGGGCAGAAACAACGAATGGAAACTATTTAGCTAAATCTGCATACACAATTCTTCGGCGGCAACGGGAAGTGAGGACGGAAAGAGAATGGTGCTCGATATGGAATCTGAAAATAGCTGCAAAGATCAAGTACTTCACTTGGCTTGCCATGCATGGCACAATTCTCACAAATCATAGAAGACTTCGTCGTATGTTGGCTAGCGATGTAAAGTGCGAAAGATGTGCAAACGGAGAGGAAACACTGACTCATGCGCTACGAGATTGCCCATATTCAAAAATGTTTTGGTTGGAAATGTTGAACATCGCCCAAACTGATCCTTTCTTCCGGTCCAGTTATGATTAATGGTTTAGAGAACAAATGAAGAATAAAGGTTTAAATGCTACTACTTTCCTGATTACCTATTGGTTGATGTGGGGCGCAAGAAACGCCCAAGTGTTTGAGAAAACCAACCTACCACCCCAACTCCTTGTCCAGAGGATCGCATGAGAAGTCAAGCTAAATGATTTGGCATGGGGCAGATAAAATCACAAGAAGATGATGTCGGTGGGTAGGAAACAATGGGAAAGACCAACAGAGGGCTTCTTGAAGATTAATACAGATGTGGCATGGAAGAAGAACAAGACTACCATAGCTATTATAAGTCGGGACCATGAGGGAAAATGGGCAGGTGTGCATGTAAGGGACACGACTACAGAATCTGCTTTACATGTAGAAATCTTGGCAGTAGACATGGCTTGTGAAATGGCCAACCAGTCACGCATACCCAAGGTAGTCATTGAAACTGATTGCAAGATTTTTGTAGATATGTTGCAGAACAATCCAAGGGATAACCCAAAGTTCACTAGATTCATTGAAAGAATACAATGCAAACTACGCGAACAAAAGGAATGGACTATCAAATTTTTTGTAAGGGAAAGTAATAAGGTAGCAGATGTTTTAGCTAAATATCACCAAAAGCAAAAAAACTGGGGTATTTGATTATACCAGACCACTAGAGTGTGTTAGGAATGCATTAGTTGAAGACAATTGTAATGGTAGTAGTACTACCAGGATTCAATTTCCGTTAGATGCTAGTTCATGTATTTGTTATCCTTATTGGCTTGCAAGAGGAGGGAGAGATGAATAAATAGCCTCCTGGCTTCTCTACAAAAAAAAAAGATTCAATTATGGATTGTATGTTGGTTCCTGATGTATGTAGTCACCATATATCTATTTTGGTATCTAGCAATGTTTTTCAAGGAGTGGAGTAAACTCACCTCCATTGTTGTACTTTCATACTATGAAATGAAATCAGTTGACGTGTGGAAGTACAACTTGGATAGGTCGAGGAACACACTTTGCGAAGGGAGTGAAGCAAAGTAAGTGACCATTCGTTTGGGGATGGCTAGCATTACAATCCTTCCTCGTTTCTCATAGTTGGCTACTCGAAAGAAAGCTAAGTCTACAAAGATACTAACATATTAGACCCTTTTTGCAAGCCATTATATTATGATGTATGCTATGGTCCATGTGTAGCGGTGGTGAAACTCAATCACATCCTAGTGGTTTCCAAATATTGTTTACAACCTTAACTTTACTTTCCTGCCATTTAATTTACATTGGCATTTTAGTTTAATCATCAACCCAACTCTTTGATCTAAATATCAACTCTTAAGTAGATGAATAGAATTATAATGTTTTCCATCTTGTTAAATCCTTAATAAGACCGTTGTCTCATGGATTAAACCCTCAACTGTACTATGATAAGACTTCCACGTACCTTATCATACGTGGGTGGAGATCGTATTCTAGCACATGCAAGGCTAAACTTAAAGACTTATTATCTCTAGGATTTTTAGTCGTGCACGCAACTCCACGCAAGTGGAGGCTCCATCAACTGATAGTTTTATAGACCCATCAATTGATGGTTGGGTGGAATCAGAAATAGATGGTTTGTAGAGTCAACAACTAATAGTTTAGTAGACTCACAAATCAATAGTTTTGAGCTGTGTAGCATCCCAACGCAACCAATCATAATAACAACCATAATTTTTTTCATTATATATCTGAATTTGATGAAACTTGTTCTTTTGGATTTGTGTCTTAATCCTCTACACAAGCAGATCCCTAAACCATAGAAAAGATGATCTAGAAGGTGGTTTCTAGGATGACTTTGGCGAATACAATGAAGAACAGGAAAACCAATGGTTTCTCCATAGACCTAACTTGGTAAGTTGGTTTTAGACATAGATTTTTTATTCTCTTCACCAGTTCTTACTCAAAATCTTCTTATTCACATACAAATGTTTTTCCTGACCTTCCATCACTATCTTCTACCTCCAATAGGCATCAATTTGGTATATTGATCCAACTTCATGCTTCTCTTGACATTTATTGAGGGATGGACCTCAAATCCAAGTTCAATAAACAAGAATCATAGTCTATCTAGCACTAACTTGATATTCATAACCTAGATTGAGTGTGTATGAGTGGAAAATCACCTATAAACTTTGATTCTGACATAAATTAAGACAAAAATCATTAGGGACATGTACGGTCTTCTATGATTTTTTTATTGACTTATTGAGCCCAACATGCGATTTAAATTGACTTATGTATTAATTTAGAATACTAGTGATTCCATATAGGTGTTTTCAACTCTAGATTTATTTTCTATGAAGTTGCAGTAAATGCTAATGGTAGAATTAGAGGCAGCATAATCCTCATTTTGCCATACTTTCTAAAATATTGAATCGTATTATGAATCTATGATCTATTCAATGATTGTTTCTAGTTAGCTTCTTATGAATATCAAATAGTAGTTCATTTGAGTAAGTATCAATAAACTTAGTTTATTAGTTCAAGTAGATCACTTTATTGATTGCACTAATTTAGTTAAAGTTCATTATTCAGAAAGAGTACATTTAAGCCTTAAGTACAAAATTTAAGCTTAGAATAATTTATTAGTATATGTACTAGAAAAAATAAAAAAAAAACAACTAGACATTAGATGTCCTAAACACTGCAAAATTTATCATGTAGGTCTACATAGTGAATGAGGAAACATGCCTATCGACTAGAAGAATCAAGGACGTTGTACCCAAAGCATACTAGAGAGGTATGGGGGACTAATCCTAGTGATGATGGTCTCCTTAAATGAGTAAGGTAACCAAAATTAATTGGAAATTCTGGTTGTACCCAATGCAGTTCAATTAGTTTAGATGTTGCTTAGTAGATCAGCTCTTGTGGAACCATTGATGTGGATAGTTAAGTAAATGATTTGACTCTCCACATGAGTATCTAGGTTTAGAGGGGTAATCTATTTATCTAGCCAACTATTTATCCATCAATGCTATATGTGGTGAGGCTCGTAGACCAAGAGAGCTAGTTTAAAAGACTTAGAATCACAAGTCTACTCTAAGTCGTGTATGGTGAGATCATAGCTTTCTGTGACATTTCCACATACCATGGTATATTTCATGCGGGTCCACATAATAAAAGGAATAAAATAGAAAATTTAACGGATTAGTTTATATATTTATTGTAATTATTATCAAAACTACTAACATGATAGATGATTTATAGTATCTAGATGTATATTTGTATATTAATCCTACTAACAATATCTGTAATAATGATCATGGTTTCTTGATGATTTTCCACACACTGAGCCAATATCTCACACACTGAAGCATATTTAGTATGGGTCCAACTCAACAATAGGAGTCAAATGCCAACTTTCATCAAGAGTAGATCATCTAATGTCTTGAGAGGAATAATTAGCTTAGTTAAATTGTCAGTCTTGATAATGAGAGAGTGAGGATTAAGAGTAGTTTTGTGATATGATGTAATTGATGTATGTTAAAGCAAGAACTAGTTTCTTTCAGTTGCTTATTATGCAAGAGTAAACTCAGTTGTGAACGTGTGATGATTAAGCATTTATCATATGTTATCTTGTAAGTTAATATGATGCTTAATTATTTATATTTTTTAAGAAAAAATATATGGATATTTCCGTTAGTAACTAAAAGTGAATGGTTAGTCTCATTCCTCTTTGGCAAATTTAAACCCTAGTTAGTGGGTTTGGGTCATGTTGTACCCAGATCACATTAGCATTACAAGCACATACTATTGCCATATCATATCATACAAGAAATTGTTCAAAAAGGACATGTAAAAAATTGTAGGGTGCCAACTGAAAGCAATATTGTTGATCCCTTAACAAATGTACTTTCACAACATGATAGATCACTTTAAATATGCTTCATGTGGGATTAGATGTGTTGCAAGTGGGTGACTGCTGGTTACACTCCCTGAGAGACACAAATTGATGCTTGTAATATGATAGACTTCCATATAATTTGATTACTAATAAGAGGTGGTTCCACTTACTATATTTATTTTAGTATTGAAACAATGACTGAATGTAACAATGTCCTAAGAATGTCTTGAATCAATGACATATGGTTTGGGTTGAACACCTAAACATGAAATCATGTCTATACTAAAGAGCATTAATTAATTTTATGTCCCTAATTGGTTATTATTCTTACTACTACTAAAAAATAAAGTTGAATAAGACTAGTATGTATGTTGAATGATGATTACATCTCTTTAAAAATGATATTTTATATCAATTTAGATACATGGTTACTTTTTACAAATCATGTTGTACTAGGAGGTCCTACTTTAATAATGACTGTTTGAAACCATATCATGGTAGTCAAAGTCATTCTCAGTGTGACAGTGGTGACTATGATCCTCAGACCTGAAGTCACTCAATGATAAATGTTGTTCAATGTACTTTAATATTACCCAACATGACTCTAACACTTGTTAAATAGTGCACTCTAACACTTGTGGATTATTATGAGTGATGTAGATGTAATTTGTCCCATCATTGGAGTTATATCATGGACACTTGATAACTAATACTATCAAATGTATGGTCAAGTCCAGCTAGTTAACATATTATATTTAGCTCAAAACGTCTCTATAAATTGATCTAGTTAAATAAACATAGATTGAATGTTATGAGGATAAAAATCCCACACCTCAGTTTAAATATGGATATCTTTGACAAAGGGATTATACTATCATCATAACATTAGTCACTTACAAGATATAGTTGTTCTCAACTTATTCTAGCTACTTGGGTAGAAATGACATGTTTCTAGATACTACTCTTTACTTGTGAAGTTATGAACATCCATGTCAACTTTATGTGGAACCAGTAGGATCACATGCATAAGGATGCAATAGGGAATTGAAGAGTGAAATCAAACTTATGTCTCGAATGGTTTTGAATCATCTATAGACCTATTAGATGACTAAAAAATCTAGACCATCGAATGTGTGCTTCATAAGCCAGTCCATTGAGTGTCAATCAACTTATTGATCACCAATAGGGCAAGTGACCAATTGGTCGATTGGATAGTCTAGTCATGTGACTAGGTGAAATTAGGGTCTAATTAGAATTAAGACTTAGTTGATTTGGAATTGAATTGGTCGATTTAGATATGAATAGGACTTGCTGACTAACAAAGACCAGTGATTGAATTGTCTAGTCACCCAACTGGATTAGTGAGTTGCTGATTCATTAATGAACAATCCATTTGGGAAATCTGATTGAGTTTTCCAGATTGATTATGAATGTGAATTGCAAATCGGAAAGGGATTGGATTTTAGCAATTTCAACCCCATGACTCTCATATATAGGGTAATATGTCCAAATGGTGACACACACCTTGAAATCAATAGAAACAAGTTGTCTATGATATTTCTCTATTAGTGACAGAGAAAATCATCCCTAAGGATGATAGTCTGTGATAGGAGGAGAGTAGGAGTTTGGTGATGCTAGCATGTTAGTCAACTCTGGTTCCACTTACTTTTGGAAACCAAGGTGGCACACTAAGAGTTCCTACATCCATGTGGATGATGCAAAACTCTAGGCCCTTGTGCAGAGGCTTAGACTAGTTGCCCAAGACATCAAGGTGGTGCGGTGAAGGTGACAACCAAGCATCAGCACAATGATAAGTTATTCGGATCCAGAAGTCCAAGTTTGTGATGACCGCTATCAAAATGATAGCATAACCACACAAAACTATGCAGAAATATTCATTAATAGAAGATTATAGAAAATCACTAAAAATTAAAATATTTTTGTCAAGAGATTCGTTACCAGGAAATTCTTTTTAGAAAGAACCAAACCATATATATACATCATGGTTCACTTTGTACATACATTTTTCATCGCCTTGGAAGGATATGAGATAGCAGTTGCTTTTCCAAAACATACACAAAAGCAACAGTATGCATTGAGGTGTACTTGCCAAAATCTCATATCGATTATAAAACTATTTATGCACTATCTTTCAAAGGACCTAAGAGTATAGGGAAAACACATAGAACTCTATATCTACAAGACCCATAACAACACATTCAACCTAAGTTGTTATTGTTGTTCTTGTTGATGCTCGCCGCTCTCTACTGCACGATCTCTACCTCTTCGTGCACATCCACCTAAAAATTTTGGAACCCACGGGGTGAGAAAACAAGTCCCAACGAGAGATATAACTCTCTGCCAAGAGTATTATTATCATAGATAAATGTAATGGAAGAGAGAAGAAGAAACCTTCAAGTATGGCTACTGATTATATAAAGGATAGAGCAGTCTCAATATCTCATTAGTTCAATTATCTATAACTGAGCAATAGATCATTTAGTTGCTTTTAAAAGGAATATGAAGAACAAGTATAATTTTTATAAACTAAACAGAAGAAAAACAAAGCAAGGATTCAACCAATGTTTTCATATTTGATCCTTAAACAAATACACTACACGGCTGATTATATCTTTAAACAATCCATCTTATGCCTTGAAGAGATGGGAATATACCTTCCATCTCCAACTGACCACTATGAAGTAAAGCATCAATGCCATATCGGTCAATGGAAGAGTCAGAATCCACGACCTCTCGTTTCTCAGTCAGTACGAGATTATTGGTAGTGACATTATGAGTCAAATTATATTATAGCTGGCCTGGAGTGTAGAAGCTCTTCTCTATAGAGATACAACATGTAGCATGTTCTCTTATCAGGGTATGACCCATAATCAATCCTGATTATATCAGGGTGTGGTCCGTAACCAATCCTAATTGTTTATTGAGTCACAGTACAACCGCACTCTTGTTAGGGTATGACCTGAAGTCAATCCTAATCTTCATAGTTTGGCCCGTAGACAATCCTATTAGTTAAGGATACAAGGAGATATTTCAACTTGCACCCCGCATATTCAACAATATGCATTCTGAGAGGAACTCATTTTTCTAATTAGAAAATACTGACACTGAATAGATCTATGGTCAAGGCAACTAGATTTTTAGTTCACTTGATAGATTAAGTGCATTACAACATCTTTCAGCATCAATCATGTTACAAGCATGAATTTTAGATAAATTCTACATGGAAAGGTGTAACATATCTTTCAAGAAATCTTGTATCAATTGGAATATATCTTGTTACACTCATCTCGGGATCTCAGTCCCCTAAACACTTTATTGGTAATCTCATCTCTTCAACATTATCATTATCATGGTCATATGTTTGGGTATCAAATCCTTAGTTCATTATTGAACAGTTTCACCTCTCATTTAGGGACCAACCAACTCTAGATAATAAGACCCATATAAACATGTTGTTCAAGTATATCACATGGCTGACAAGGCCTTATATAATCTATATAATGCTAAATCATCATATCTCATACCTGGTTATGCTCATCATTTCATAGCACCTGCATGGTTAGGACATTTTAGAAAATGCAATATCATGTAAATATCATGCCCATGCCATAAATAGAATCATTCCAATTGCAACCCTCTCATAATTAGGTTTAGGGTTTTCCCTTGTAACTAATTTAGGATTTTCAAGCTCATATTTATCAACAAAACTCTAATTCACATCCTAAGAGATATATATTATTGCCATAAGTGTCCAAGCATACTTCATCGAATATCATCCATTTATTATCAACATGAAGTATTACTTTTCTTGTGTGTGTAGTACAAGTTTCTTTCTCATCCTTACTAGGATATTGACTTCAACATACTTATTGTATTGTTTTAACCTTTATTAAGGTTTATCAACCTACACTTATTAAAGTGTATCCCTCTCATTACATTCAAGATGTTTCCATTGATTACATTCAAGGTGTATTGGCCTACACTTATCAAGGTGTATCAGCCTATATTCAACAAGGTATATCAGCCTCTACTTTAATCCTTGTGTCAGCCTAGACACATCCACTTGTGTCAACCTAGACACATCTACTTGTGTCGGCCTAGACACATCTACTTGTATCAGACAAGACATATCAAATGATATTTGTTTAGAGATTCTTAAAGTAGTATCATTTGTATGGTGCTTGAGGTATATTGTCCACAGAGTATTCTTGTGTGTGTCAGGCATACCATCATATTGTGTATTGGCCACTCACTCAACTAGTATGTTGTCCACAACAACAACTAGGGTATCTACCATACCATTAACTAGGGTATCAACCACTCAACGAACTAGTATATCGGCCTAGCTATCCTTTTGTGTATTGGCCATTGCTCAATATGGGATATTGACCTGTATGGTTTGTATTGTATTGGATGAACCCTTATTCCATACCTTAATTAATTCACCTATTGACCCCACCATTACTTGGTGTATCAGCCAAGGCTTCTAAGCAGGTGTTACCCATACTTTTCACATGTATGTCGGGCTAAGTATATTGCCCATCACACATGGATCGGGCTAGAGGGATATCAGATTTGTGAGTGTATTAGATTAGGGTTAGGATTGGCCACGTCATCCTCCATGCTCAACTAAAGCAACATAGTTTGATATTCCATCTTCAATAGACATCTCTTGGTCGTGACAAGCTAATGCCTTTGAGGCATATCATTTTTACTGCATCTAACATATCGACCTAACAACAACATATTGTTTTAAAGCATCACAAGTCATATTGGCCACCCCTGTTATGATGCAAGTATGTGTATCGACTTGGATATCTTCTTGATATCGTCCTGCCTTGTTCTCAATCTTAGGTGAAAGGCTGGACAATTGACAGGACAATTGTCCTACTCATGTTACAAACCAAAAGGGATATAAGTTCATGTATATCGGTTTCCATGCCTATACCCTTATATCAGGTTTAGGGTTATTAACATACCAATATCGTTTTGTGCTTATCGATTTCATCATCTTCAAGCTCCAACTTCTCATCCATTATTATTCTAGTTCATGAACAACAACCCCATATATCCATTAGAGCTCATAGAACCATCATTCAAACATGAAAAGTAGAAGTAGAAAAGGAATCATTAAGTATTGCATGATAGAAGGTGAATAATAATAAAGTTGAGTTCAAGTTATGTAACCCACCTCAACATCAACACAAGAGCTTCAATATCCAAAGCTACACGTTCTCAAGGTTAAAGATGACTTATCAAAAGTTCAAGACTTGACCACAACACTTCTATATGAAAGAAGATACCATAGTTACGAACTTGATGAAGAAAGAAGAGAAGGAAAGAATGATGATCTGAGAAGTATAGTCTTTCTAAGGTTGAAGATGATCATGGATTCACCTTAGGCAATATTATCATCCTTCTCTTTGCTCCTTGATCTCCTAGGGTCGTCCTCCAAGCAAGAGATGGTAGAGGAGTCGAAAGGTTTACTAGGAGGTGAAAAGAGAGGTATACATAGTTGAGGTTTATGAAAGAAAGTATGTACATAGGTGACATGTGTCCATGCATGGTGACTTCATTCAGCCATAATTATCTTGCAATGCAAAACTCATGAGGATAATTCATAGGTAAGATATCGGCCATTGGGTATCTTGCATGACAATATATCACAACCCAATCTCACATTATGTGCAAACCGATACTACTTTTGTAAGGAACATGTGAACCGATAGGATTAACCTACTTGAGGTGCTTAGCTCATTAAGAACACCATCAAAGGTTACCAAATTGATATGGAACCTCCTCTATTGCTTCCAAGACAATAGGCACTCGCATATACACTTCATAACTTGACACAACCTTATATAGGGTTCAAAACACTCAACACTTCTTTGGTTCTTTCACCACAAAGAGTGTTATCATTCAGCTAAGACTCGAACTAGGTGCCCCCTTCTTTCTCTTTCTTGTAGTTGATTCTAGGAGAGAGAAGGAGTTGGGTTTTGAGGAAGATAGAGAATGTAGTGGAAACAAAAAATTTCTTCTCCCAAACCCAGAATAAAGGAATCGCGTCGATGTCTATACAATAGGAAGGATGGTTTGTGGAGGCGTACCTTATCCCGAGGCTTTCTCGGTGACATTACCTCGCGACTTGCACAGTCTTCACCTCCGGTCATGGACGGTGTCTGAGTAGCTCCTGGTCTCACCGGGACTGTCAGGATTGACAACTGTCCTCCGAGCGGCAGAAGTCTCCCGCCTCTGCAGTCGTCCTCACGGACTACCTGGAACTTCGATCTCCTTGTCCCACAAGGAATCGTACGGAGTCACACCCTCCTGTCGGTGTACTAGTTACCGACACACTCTCCTGTAACCAGTTGCTTTTCTATAGTTGTCTTTCCCTTGTTCTGCCTCCCTTATCGGGTAGCACTTGCTTGGGCTCTCTCTCGATTACCAAAACCAGAGAGAACGACAACTTTGCAGAGCAACTGGTGCACTGAGTTGCTCTTAGAGAAGCCCCCAATACCCCTATATATAGGAGGGTCATGGAACATGGTTCTCTATCTCGGATAATGCGAGACTAAACAAGAGTAGAAGGGTTTGAGATTTTCCACAAAATAACCAACTGCACCAGCTGAACCAATCGTTTCAACCTTGAAACGATCGTTTGGTGACCTCGACCGATCGTTTCACACTTGAACCGATCGTTTGGCACCCTTGAGCTGATCGGTTCATCACATGAGCCGATCAATTCGTGGTCCTCGTCCAACTCAAATTGACTTTCATATTTGTTTCCAATTAATCAAACATTAATCCTTGTCCTAATCGAATTTATACAAGTGAAACAAATTGTATTTAAAAAATCAACTTTCCAAACGATCTCCGTTGGTCCCATGAGCCGACTGGTTCAAAAATTGAGTCGATCAGTTCAAGAACCAGAGCCGATCAGTTCATCTCATGAGACGATCAGTTGGAAGTGCAGATTGTGCAAAATCAGTCAATCGCAGTTTCAATCAATCTGATACTCTAATCAATTGGTCCAACACCTTGAACACTATGATTTTGAGCTATCAATCAACTGAGTGTTTAATTGAACTACTAAACTCCTTTTGTAATCAATCTAAATGTGATTTGTGGATAAACTCCTTTTCAAGGTTAAATACTATGTGTGTGACCCTGCAGGTCCATTTCATGTTGGCAGTGAAAGTCCATAACACTTATGACTTCACAAGCAAAGAGTGGTGCCTAGTCACACATCAGTGCTACCCAAGTGAAATAGAAAGTTGGAGAATAACTTTCAATCCTACAATCTGTGAATGGTGTTATAGCAAATGTATAATTCCTTTGTCACTAATGTCCTGAATGAACTCAAGGAATGGTATAGTCATCCTTTCAACGTTCATCCATTTCCTTGATCTCAGAGCATACTGGGTGAGATGTGTGTAACATCAATATCACATATTCATTCACACATTCATGTGCATGCCTTCCTCAATCCTACTCATCAAGTGGCCATGGATATTAAACTCCCTTAGGAGGGACAAATCCCATATCTATCACTCATCCCTTAAAAGTCTCATGTGTCAAAGCCACCCAATCATCACCTTTATAACAACCCATGTTTCAAGATTGCGTTTGATGATGTCAAAGTGTACCCAACGACATGTGTTGAGTGTAGTGATTTCAGGTCAAAGAATCACATTCACCACCATCACTGTGAGAGCTGACTGTGACTACCAAATCATGGTTCCATGTGTCACTCTCACGGTGGGTCTGTCTGGTACACTTGTTCTCTAACAATTACCTATGTGCTTGGTTTGATATCACTATATCATGATTAATGAGATTCTGTCATCAACCAACGCACAATCTAGTCTTTAGTGTTATTGACGTCTATGGTTATTTCAACAATATCAACTGACTAGGGACTAAACAAGAATGTATACTCTTAACATCCGTATGGTCTCATCATTTAGGTCCTCAACCCAAAAGCATACGTCATCGAGTAAAACAATTCTTTAGACATCTATCATGTTATATTATCCTCTCAGAAACTGTTAAAACATATAGATCAGAAATTGCCTTTACTATTATTCAAATCATTTACAAAGTATCTCATTACAATCATCACATGATTTGCTCTATGGGCATACATACCAACAGACTCCCACTTGCACTTAGATCTAGTCACCTAGGAACATCAGTCCTTGTGACCTAGCATGACCATCATGCTTCTGCTGAGAAAGGGCCTTAGTCAGTGGATCAACTCTGTTGTCTTCAGTTGGTACTTTGCAGATCTTCACATCTCCTTGTTGTATGATCTCTCATATGAGATGGAAGCATCGTAGTATGTGCTTGGACCGCTGATGTGATCTGGGTTCCTTAGCTTGAGCAGTAGCTCCATTATTGTCACAATAGAGATCAATTGCATCACAGCTACTGGAAACTACACCAAGTTCAGAGATGAACTTCTTGATCCACACAACCTCCTTTTCTGCATGTAAAGTAGCAATATACTCGACCTCTGTAGTAGAATCATCAATTATTTCTTTCTTGGACTTCTTCTAGCTCACAGCTCCATTATTTAGGAAAAATACAAATCCTGATTGATCTGTAATCATCTTTTTCAGTTTGGAAGCTCGCATCGGTGTAACCCTTTACAACCAGTTCTTCCTCGACGTCGTATATAAGAAACTGTTCCTTAGTCCTTCGCAAGTACTTGAGGATGTTCTTTATGGCTGTCCAGTGAGCATCCCCAGGATCTGATTGGTATCTGCATGTCATGCTGAGGGCATACGAGAAATCTGGGTGTGTGCACAACATAGCGTACAGGATGGATCCGATGGTTGATGCATATGGGATCCCATTCATACGCTCCCTCTCTTCACAAGATTGGGGACATTGAGGTCTAGAGATAGTGACTCCATGTAGCATGGGGATTGTAAGGGCCCTAACCTCCGTTTAGGGTTTATCATGTTTGCTTTTCTTAACCCTAATGCTTATTTGCTTGCTAATCACCTTTAGTGGTGATTAGGGTTTGCTTGTGCTTTGTTGAGAGTTGGAGGTGCTACTTGCAATTAACCAAAGTCTAGGGTTTGTGGGCAAGTTTGTCACCTTGTGAGGTGTTCCTCCCTCTCTTTGCTTCCTCTAGTGATGAGACGAAGGGTTGGGCTCGTTGTTTTTGTTGAGCCTTGCCTTTTCCTTGTTGGGCCTTTCTAAGAATCCCTTTAGTTCCTTAGTTCCCACTCTCCCTTGGTGCACGACATCCCCTTCCTTTGCAAGCTTGGTGGTCGATCCTTTCCTTGTAGTCTCCTTCTTCCTCTAGTGGTGATCGAACCCTAGAGTTCCATACTCTCCTTCTTGTGGTGGTGCTTGGATCTTGGAGCTAGGAGCTTGGAGCTTGCTTAAGGCGGGTTACATAACTCCTAACCCTAACTACACTACCTTCTTTTATGCTTCATATGATCATATCGGCTATGTATGTTTCTAGTTTGGTTTCTTTCTTAGTTGCTTCTTGTTGGCCGAACCTTGTTCTAGGGCTTCTTGGTGAGAAACACCCATTTCTCTCCTAGGTCTAGAGGAGTGAGCTTGAGTTCTAGTAATATGGGCAACACTCCTCTCTCGTTTAAGTTGAGAGGTGAGCTTGTGTTCTAGTTGCTTGACCAACACCCTCCTCTCACCATGGATTTGAAAGGTGAGCTTTGTGGTGGTTGTAGACCTTTGATAGGGTTGATCCTTGTGTTTCCCGATTGGTGATAAGAAGTGTGCAAGACCCCTCTCTCTTGGTTGTTGAGAGGTGAGCATCTTCTTGATCCACTAGGGTTTTGGTGCCCTTGTGCTTGAGGTTGATGACGACCTTGTTGTGGGTTGCATCTTGACCGATATGGTCTTGGGGTTGATGTTGCCCGATACCCCTCTTGACCTAGAGCCTTGGTTGGCATGTTGTGGTTGTATTGGGCGTCACACCTAGTTTCTGCCCTTATGTGTGTCGGGCGTTGCTGTGTACCCTGCCCGATACCCTTAGTTCAGGTGGTTGCTTGGTGCTGTTACCCTTGGACGTTGAGGCGTTGCGATCTGGTCTTATGTCGGGCGCCACACCTCAGTCTTTGCTTTGTGTTGGCCGATAGGGGAGGATAGGTTGGTGGGACGATAGGCTCCTTGCTGCCATTTGAGTTGCACCTTTGCACGATATGTTTGATTGGGTGGTGCTACATGATACACCTAGTGTACAACGTGTCGTTGCACGATATCTCTCTGGCTGAGTTGCACGTTATGCGGGTGGATGTAATGCCTTGGTTTCCCGTTAGCAGTTGGTTGTGTTATCTCCCTGACATGCCTGGTTCAGGTGGTAGCCTTGTGTCCGTACCTTAGACGTTATGGAGTATGTGGCTAGCTGGTGTCGGGCATCATGGCATTGTGGTGATGCCCGACAGAGTGTCACCTAGTATCCCTAAGCCGTTTCATATAGATGCCCATTGCACCTGATGAGCGATACGCACATACGCTCAGTTGCCCGATAGGCTTTGTGGCCGTTGTACCCTTGATACCCGATGCAGCGTTGCCCGACTTGAGGTGCATGACATGCATTGCATAATACACCCTAGGTGTTGCCTGTTATCCTTGCTAGTTTTCTTGGTTGTTGTGTGGTTTGTGTGTTGGACGATAGGGGAGAGTGCCATGCCTGATACTACCTTTGGTGAGGGTAGTAGGTGCATCTAGTGAGGGTCTTGTTCCTTATCTGGAATCCGATATTCTAGTCCTTGCTTATGCAAACACATTTGGCTTATGATGATGACCCTTGAGATGCTTGATGGTAATTAAGGTAGTAGTTTATATCTATGTAACTCGACATGTGTTTATGATCATCTGGAACTATATGTATAATGTTGAATAAGTGGTAAGCATATAAGATGCTTTGCCTAATTATATGACCTATGCTTATGATCACAGGCTGAGGCATGAATGATAAATGTCACTCTATGTTGATAATATAACTCTTTTGATAATCCATGATGATTGTGCATACTAACCATGCAGGTATAGATGCATAGCCAGGTAAAGGGCTATGAGGTATATATGTTTGAGTAACACTGTTCTGATGGTTACTCTTAATGATGAGATAACATGCATGATGTGTTTTGGTCTGAGGACCTGATTTTGGCTAAAGTGCTTTGTTGAGGTGTTATCCTCTGATGATGTGTTTGGGATTTCTATCCCATGATGATGATGTAAGCCTTGTGAGGTAGTGGCACTATGTGATGAGGGATTGAGATCCCATGGCAATGTGATGATCCTTGAGATGGATCTAGATGATTGGAAAAAGACCAAGTGATGACATGTAATGTTGGATCCTTGTGATGGATCAGGATGATGTTGATGACAGTAAAAGCATGATATTGAGTTTCATGTTGTTTATTCTTATTTTAGTTTGCATGTTATATAACTTGGTTGAATCTTGCAATCCACTTAAAATATACTAACTAATCACAGTGGAATATATCATGTAGTTTGCCCTGGTCATAGATCCATCATCGTCAGGAGCTGGTGATGGTGAAACAGGTTCTCCTATGGGTTAACCCAGAGCGCATATTGTTGAATATGCGAGGTTTCTCCTAGCCTAAAATAGTGAGGATACGAGTGCAGCTGCGGTTGCAGACTAAGGACATGTATAGAGCATGGTGAACAGGCCCATGGATCAGGATATGTGATATGGGAGCATGAATGCATTCATGGCTCATAGCACGGTGAACAGGCCCCTGGCTCAGTCTCACTAGCACTGAGACCTATACCGAGGCGAGCTAGGCAGAGGGTAGCCTGTAGGAGCTGACCCTGTGGCTGAGGCCACTTAAGCATGAGACTGCGATCCTGCTTGTGTTGTAGTCATGCACTGACCACGAGGTGGGAGGTCATGGAGTTCGGCTCTTCCATTGACCTTGTATGGCACCGACTCCGGGTTTCATAGTTGTCGGTTGGATCTGAGTGGTACAACTCACTTCCTCAGAGCATAATAATACGTAATCCAACCGAATAGTAGTTACTGCTTAAGGAAAAATATGGAACATTGGTTGAGGCCTTGCTTGTATAGTTAATCTTGTTACACTTGCAGTTGCTTATACATTCCTTATGTTATGTAGTAAGATCTTATAAATCTTATCTTGTCAATCATGTTTTGTAAAGAGATAATTGGTGATATGACTTCCGTACAGCTTGGTAAGCTTGATGGTATGAATAGCTTGACCTTATAGACTGCCCTTATTCTATGCTTTACCAGTTATCTGCTATTGTTGCTTTAATCCTTCTTGGTTTTATAGTTTCGGCGGGGAGTTATGTTTCTCGCTGGGACTGTGTGTCTCACCCCGCTAGTTTATAACCTTTTTAGGTGTTCGAGCTAGACATGGTGGTGGTCGCGGAGTTGCAGCCGAGCAGTAAGACAAGCAATAGAAGGCAAGAGATGGGCATGCTGCTGTTTTGGTCATTTTGTAGTAGAGTCTTAGAGTCATCCATGTACTCTCAGGTCCTTGGCAGCATTTTGACATTGTTTCATGATGTATATCTGATGATGTTTTGTATATCCTACTGCCGGCCGGATGTGGGCCGTTATGTATGTATAACAGGTGACGAACTCATGTGATAGCTTGACAGCTGATCTCCTAAGTTCTGGACACGTGTCAAGATCTTGTATATGTTTATATAACTTGTTTCCTTGCAGGATGAGGATCTGAATGTAATAGTTTCTTGGTTTATCTGCTTTCTGCAATCGGTTTTAATTAACCCGTGTTTTTTATAATATGTGGTTATGGTGATTTCCACACATTTTCGCGTAACACCTCACTGTATGTGTGATAGTGGGATGTGTTGCCACAAGTTTTGGTATCAGAGCTCTAGGTTCATTGAGTCTACACGGATTTAGGACTAGGTTGTGTCTATTCTTGTGAGTTTTCCAGATTCTCTTACCATCATCTTCTGCCCTCAGTAGAAGAAAAGCCAAGATGTCTGGAAACCATGAAGAACATGCTGCAAAGAATAGCGATGTTGCATTAGTTGATGGAGCAATACGACAGGCACATGGAGATCGGGTATTTGAGGTTCCCCAACCTAACCCAGCCATTCTCGAAAATCCTTCCTACCAACAGTGTAACATCCCAGGATTTGAGGCCTCGGATAACATGATCTTAAAAGGAATGATTGGACTACCCATATCACCAAGGTGCACCTCCTTTTCCGGGAGTCCATCTCTAAAGAACTCCATAGTTAAGTGTGCTCAGCTTGGAGTAGTACTAGGATGGGTGACCAGTCGGGAAGTTGATCCTGGCTTGCGCGTTAGTGTGGACAAAGTGCGCAGTTAAGGCTAGTGGTGGTCTGTGGGGCCAGTCGTCATTCCTGAAACTCTACTAGAGCCTAGGGCAGTGGGCCCGGGCATTACAAATAGCTTATGGGGCAGATGATGGCTATGATGAATCTCATTGTAGAAAGATTGATAGTGCCTCCACGAAGAGCACATGCTCCCCATGGTGAAACATCTGGTATTGGGAAGACCTTTGAGCGGCTTCGCCGAGTTGGAGCTTCAGATTATGCTGGAACGGCTGATCCAGCGGATGCAGATCTGTGGCTGACAAATCTTGAGAAGGCTTTTCGGATCCTTGACATCCCCGAAGTAGACAAAGTAAAGCATGTTGTCTACCTTTTGAAAGGTAGTGTTGGTCACTGGTGGACCATCGAGGAGGAGAAGCGTCCTGGTGAGGTGATCGGTTGGGAGGTTTTTCGGCGCGAGTTCGTCAGCAGATACTTTCCGAAGACGTATCTGGATGAGAAGATCATTCAGTTTGAGAGCTTGCGCCAAGAAACGATGAACATCACCAAGTACGAGGCCAAGTTCATGGACCTGTTGAGGTTTTGTCCTCACATGGTGGCGACAGATGAGGAGCAGATCAGACATTTTGAGAAGGGTCTGAGTGCTGAGCTGACAACACCTGCTTCTGCGTTGGAAAAACCATGAGCGGTTTGCTACATTTGTGGAATCTGTCTGGAGGATTGAACGATCAGTAAGTGAGAAAAGAGAATCCATGTCTAAGAAGAGGCATGCTCTGTTCTAGGGACAGAGGTTTGGTGGCTTCAGGAAGCCAAGGTTTCCAGCGCCTTCCATGATGAGAGGTTCTAGTGTACCATCACAATGGTCTCCGAGTAAGGGAAGAGGATATGTTTCTTCACCGTCAAAGGCACATAGTACAGCTTCAGTGGTAGTGACAGGGCCATCTAGGCCGCAGATTGATGACAGGGCATGCCATCAGTGTGGGTAGATCGGGCAGTTCAGGTTCAATTGCCCCAGTAGAGATGTCAAAGTGACACAGCAGCTGAGACAGAATCAACAAGGGTCAGATAGACAGCATCCCAGTAGTAGCAGAGGGTGAGGACGCGGTCCAGCGTCACAAGTGAGATCGTCTGCTCAAGTAAGCAGAGGACGTGGACAGCAAGCAATGGCTCGATTCTATGCTATGAGTCAGCCGGAGGCGATAGTCAACCCGCGAGTGGTGGCAGGTCAGATGGAGTTTTTTCATTCTGATGTCTTCTTCCTTCTCTACAAAGAAGGCACAGTTGAGTTCTTTGGTATGCTATAGATGGGATATGTTTGTTTCCTTGCGACTGATGAATGTGCAGATGGAAGTTTCCTTGTTAGCTGGACTTTTAGCACATATGCAAGTCAAGCCTACGCTGAGATAGCAGATCAAAGATGCACATCAAACAGATGATACAGTACAGTTGATCAGGTCAGAGTTCGGCAGCGAAATGTGTGATGGGTTCCATGAGTCCGAGGATGGACTAGTTTGCTATCATGATAGAATGGTGGTCCCCGATATTGATGATCTGAGGAATCTAGTGCTCGAGGAAGCACACAAGTTGATGTATGCTATGCATCCAGGTGTCATCAAGATGTATCATAATCTGAAAGACTTGTATTGGTGGCCCGGTTTGAAGAAAGATGTAACCGAGTTTGTGGCTAGGTGTGCGGTATGTCAGCAAGTCAAGGCTGAACATCAGAAGCCGACAGGTACGTTGCAACCCCTACCGATATTGCAGTGGAAATGGGATCATATAACCATGGATTTCGTAGTTGGTCTGCCCAGGACAACTAGGAATCATGATTCCATTTGGGTAATAGTGGACAGATTAATGAAGTCTGCCCATTTCATACCTGTGAAGACAATGTATACAACTGAGAAGCTCGCTCGAGTATATGTAGATGAGATAGTGCATTTGCAGGGTGTGCCAACGACGATAGTTTCCGACAGAGGTCCACAATTCACGAGTCATTTTTGGGAACAGTTGTACAAAGCATTGGAAACGTAGTTGAGGTTCAGTACTGCCTTCCACCCGCAGACAGATGGACAGTCTGGGAGGACTATTCAGACTTTGGAGGATCTCCTTCGAGCTTGTGTTTTGCAGTTCCTAGGAAATTGGGACATACATCTCAGTCTGATAGAGTTCACCTACAACAATAGTTATCAGCAGAGCATTGACATGGCTCCTTATGAGGCCTTATATGGCAGGAAGTGCAGATCCCCGTTGTGTTAGTATGAGTCTGGTGAATATCAACTTTTGGGTCATGAGTTAGTACAACAGACAATAGAAAAGATCAAGGTGATACAATAATAGTTGAAAGCATCACAGGACAGGCAGAAGTCTTACGCAGACAATCGCCGACGACCTTTAGAGTTCCAGGTAGGAGACAAAGTGTATCTTAAAGTCTTGCCGTGGAAAGGTGTGCTGAGGTTTGTCCAGAAGGGTAAGCTAGCACATAGATATATGGGGCCATACCCAGTCATAGCATGTATGGGCAAGGTAGCTTACGATTTGGAGCTTCCGCCAGAGTTGCATAGGTTACACCCAGTGTTCCATGTCAGTATGCTGAAGAAAAGTCATCCGGATACATGAACAGTGTTACAACCAGTCAAAGTTGAGATGGATGAAGATGTGACCTACGAGGAAGGTCCTGTCATGATTCTTGACAGAAGGGTTAAGAAGCTGAAGAAGAAGGACCTGGTTCTGGTAAAGGTTCTTTGGCATTGAGGAAGCCACGTGGGAGCTTGAGGAAGAGATGAGGAGGAAGTATGCCTTACTTTTCTCTTCGGATTTCAAGGACGAAATCCCTTTGTAGAGGGTTAGTTTGTAAGGACCCTGACCTCTGTTTAGGGTTTATCATGTTTGCTTTGCTTAACCCTGATGGTTAGTTGCTTGCTAATCACCTTTATTGGTGATTAGGGTTTTCTTGTGCTTTGTTGAGAGTTGGAGGTGCTATTTGCAATTAACCCAAGTCTAGGGAATGTGGGCAAGTTTGTCACCTTGTGAGGTGTTCCTCCCTCTCTTTGCTTTCTCTAGTGATGAGAGGAAGGGTTGGGCTCGTTGTTTGAGTTCCTTTGGGCTTGGTTGAGCCATGGTGGGCCTTGTTGAGCCTTGCCTTTGCCTTGTTGGACCTTTGTGTCGGGCAAGTGAGCCTTGTGTCGTCCATGCTTGTGTCGGCCTGTGGTGTGTCGCCTAGGGTGTTTTTCGGCCATGGTGGAGTAGAGGTGTGTCGCCCATGGACCCTTTGACCCTCTTTGACCTCGTTTGTGTCACCACTAGTGGACACTTGGAGCTTGATGCTTGCATGTGGAAATGGCCTTGGACATGTGTTTAAGGCATGTTAGAGTAGTGGCATTTCTCATGGACAAGTGTCCCTAGGTGGGCGACATCTTTCTTTGTCTTTCCTTGGTTTCTCCTCCACCCTTTTCTATATATGTGTTTCCTTTATCTTTGTAAGGATCCCTTTAGTTCCTTAGTTCCCCCTCTCCCTTGGTGCACGACATCCCCTTCATTTGCAAGCTTGGTGGCTGATCCTTGCCTTGGAGTCTCCTTCTTCCTCTAGTGGTGGCCGAAACCTAGAGTGCCTTGCTCTCCTTCTTATGGTGGTGCTTGGAGCTTGGAGCTAGGAGCTTGGAGCTTGCTTAAGGTGGGTTACATAACTCCTAACCCTAATAAACTACCTTCTTTTATGCTTCTTATGATCATATTGACTATGTATGTTGCTAGTTTGGTTTCTTGATTAGTTGCTTCTTGTTGGCCGAACCTTGTTCTAGGGCTTCTTGGTGAGCAACACCCCTTTCTCTCCTAGGTCTAGAGGAGTGAGCTTGAGTTCTAGTAATATGGGCAACACTCCTCTCTCGTTTAAGTTGAGAGGTGAGCTTGTATTCTAGTTTCTTGAGAAACACCCTCCTCTCACCATGGATTTGAAAGGTGAGCTTTGTGGTGGTTGTAGACCTTTGATAGGGTCGATCCTTGTGTTGCCCGATTGGTGATAAGAAGTGTGCAAGACCCCTCTCTCTTGGTTGTTGAGAGGTGAGCATCTTCTTGATCCACTAGGGTTTTGGTGCCCTTGTGCTTGAGGTTGATGACGACCTTGTTGTCGGTTGCATATTGACCGATATGGTCTTGGGGTTGATGTTGCCCGATACCCCTCTTGACCTAGAGCCTTGGTTGGCATTTTGTGGCTGTGTTGGGCGTCACACCTAGTTTCTGCCCTTGTGTGTGTCAGGCGTAGCTGAGTACCCTACCCGATACCCTTAGTTCAGGGGGTTGCTTAGTGTTGTTACCCTTGGACGTTGAGGCGTTGCGGTCTGGTCTTATGTCAGGCGTCGCACCTTAGTCTTTCCTTTGTGTTGGCCGATAGGAGAGGATAGGCTGGTGGGATGACAGGCTCCTTGCTATCATTTGAGTCGCACCTTTACACGATATGTTTGATTGGGTGGTGTTGCACGATACACCTAGTGTAGAACGCGTCGTTGCACAATATCTCTCTGGCTGAGCTGCACGTTATGCGGGTGGTTGTTATGCCTTGGTTGCCCGTTAGTAGTTGGTTGTGTCCTCTGCCCGACACGCCTGGTTCAGGTGGTAGCCTTGTGTCCGTACCTTAGACGTTATGGAGTATGTGGCTACCTGGTGTCGGGCGTCATGGCATTGTGGTGATGCCTGACAGAGTGTCACCTAGTATCCCTAAGTCGTTGCATATAGATGCATGTTGCACCTAATGAGCGATATGCCCATAGGCTCAGTTTCTTGATAGGCTTTGTGGCCGTTGTACCCTTGATACTCGATGCACCGTTGCCCGACTTGAGGTGCACGACACGTGTTGCACGATACACCCTAGGTGCTGCCCGTTATCCTTGTTGGTTTGCATGGTTGTTGTGTGGTTTGTGTGTTGGGCGATAGGGGAGAGTGCCCTACCCGATACTACCTTTGGTGAGGGTAGTAGGTGCTTCTAGTGAGGGTCTTGTTCCTTATCTGGAGTCTGATATGCTAGTAGTTGCTTATGCAAACACGTTTGGCTTATGATGATGACCCTTGAGACGCTTGATGGTAATTAAGGTAGTAGTTTATATCTATGTAACTCGACATGTGTTTATGATCATCTGGAACTATATGTATAATGCTGAATAAGTGGTAAGCATATAAGATGATTTGCCTAATGATATGACCTATGCTTATGATCACAGGCTGAGGCATGAATGATAAATGTCACCCTATGTTGATATGATAACTCTTTTGATAATCCGTGATGATTGTGCATACTAACCATGCAGGTACAAATGCATAGCCAGGTAAAGGGCTATGAGGGATATATGTTTGAGTAACACTGTTCTGATGGTTACTCTTGATGATGAGATAACATGCATGATGCGTTTTGGTCTGAGGACCGGAGTTTGGCTAAAGTGCTTTGTTGAGGTATACTAACTAATCACAGTGGAATATATCATGTAGTTTGCCCTGGCCATAGATCCATCATCGTCAGGAGCTGGTGATGGTGAAACGGGTTCTCCTACAGGTTAACCCGGAGCGCATATTGTTGAACCTATGAGGTTTCTCCTAGCCTAAAATAGTGAGGATTCGAGTGCAGCTGTGGTTGCAGACTTAGGATATGTATAGAGCATGGTGAACAGGCCCATGGATCAGGATATGTGATATGGGAGCATGAATGAATTCATGGCTCAGAGCACGGTGAACAGGCCCATGGCTCAGTTTTACTAGCGCTGAGACCTATACCGAGGCGAGCTAGGCAGAGGGTAGCCTGTAGGAGCTGACCCTGTGGCTGAGGCCACTTAAGCATGAGACTGCGGTCCTGCTTGTGTTGTACTCGTGCACTAACCACGAGGTGGGAGGTAGTGGAGTTCGACTCTTCCATTGACCTTGTATGGCACCGACTCCGGGTTTCGCAGCCGTCGGTTAGATCTGAGCGGTACGGCTCACTTCCTCAAGGCATAATAATACGTAATCCAGGAAAATAGTAGTTACTGCTTAAGGAAAAATGGGGAACATTGGTTGAGGCCTTGCTTGTGTAGCTAATTTTGTTATACATGCAGTTGCTTATACATTCCTTATGTTATGTAGTAAGATCTTATAAATCTTATCTTGTCAATCATGTTTTGTAAAGAGATAATTGGTGATATGCCTTCTGTACAGCTTGATAAGCTTGATGGTATAAATAGCTTGACCTTATAGACTGTCCTTATTCTACGCTTTACCATTTATCTGTTGTTGTTACTTTAATCCTTCTTGGTTTTATAGTTTCGGCGGGGAGTTATGTTTCTTGATGGGACTGTGTGTCTCACCCTGCTGGTTTATAACCTTTTTAGGTGATCGAGCTAGATGTGGTGGTGGTCGCGGAGTTGCGGCCGAGCAGCAAGACGAGCAGTAGAAGGCAAGAGATGGACATGCTGCTATTTTGGTCATTTTGTAGTAGAGTCTTAGAGTCATCCCTGTACTCTCAGGTCCTTGGGAGCGTTTTGACATTGTTTCATGATGTATAGCTGATGATGTTTTGTATATCCTGTTGTCGTCCAGATGTGGTCCGTTATGTATGTATAATAGGTGATGAACTCATGTGATAGCTTGACAGCTGATCTCCTAAGTTGTAGACATGTGTCAAGATCTTGTATATGTTTATATAACATGTTTCCTTGCAGGACGAGGATCTGAATGTAATAGTTTCTTGGTTTATCTGCATTCTACAATCAGTTTTAATTAACCCATGTTTTTGATAATCTGTGGTTATGGTGATTTCCACACATTTTCGTGTAACACCTCGTTGTCTGTGTGATAGTGGGATGTGTTGCCACAGGGATGTTGCCTCTCTTTGAGTTCTCCATGCTGAACCGCTTCAACACTTTGTCAATGTACATGCTTTGACTTAGTCTGAGAAGCCTTTTAGATCTATCTCTATAGATCTTAATTCCTAGAATGTAGGATACTTCTCTTAAGTCCTTCATTGAGAAAGTATTCCCAAGCCATGTCTTTACCTTCTCTAAGGTTGAGACATCATTCCCCATCAATAGTATGTCATCCACATACAATATGAGGAATGTGGTCATGCTCCCACTAACTTTCTTGTACACACAAGGTTCATCTTCATTTTGAATAAAGCCAAACACTTTGAATTCCTCATCAAATCGAAGATTCCAACTCTGAGATGCTTGCTTCAATCCATTGATTGACCTTTGTAGCTTACATATTTTATTGGCATTCTTTGGATCTATAAAACCTTCAAGTTGTGTCATGTACACATCCTCATTTATATTCCCATTAAGGAATGTGGTTTTGACATCCATTTGCTAAATCTCATAGTCATAGTAAGCCGCAATAGAAAGCATAATCCTGATGGACTTAATCATGGCAACTGGAGAAAAAGTTTCCTCATAGTCAACACCTTGAACTTGTCGAAAACCCTTTGCAACCAATATGCCTTTATAAGTTTGCACATTTCCATCCATGTCTGTCTTCTTCTTGAAGACCCACTTGCACCCTATGGGTTTTACCCCTTTGGGTGGTTCCACCAAAGTCCATACTTTATTGGAGTACATGGATTCCATCTCAGATTTCATGGCCTCAAGCCATTTCTCAGAATCTGGTACCTCCATAGCCTCTAGATAGGTAGTTGGATCATCCTCTATGATCAACTCACCGCCTTCGTGAGTCACAGGGTATCCAAACATCTCAGGTTCAAGGCGTGACCTACTGGATCTATGAGGTCCTTGTGTTACTTGAGGAGACTAATATTCCACAACACCTTGTGTATCTCTATGTTCCTCTTATACATCTACTGGTTCAATGTTTTCTTGTTGGGCTTGAACATCTTCAAGCTCTATTTTCCTCCCACTGTTTCCTCTGGAAACAAATTCCTTTTCTAGGAACACAACATCCCTTGCGACAGACACTTTATTCTCAGTTGGGCGGTATAAATAGTATCCCCTCGTTTCCTTGGGGTATCCAACAAAATAACATTTATCAGACTTGGGTCCAAGCTTATCAGGAAACATTTTCCCGACGTAAGCCTCACACCCCCAAATCCTCATAAAAGACATATTGGGATGCTTCCCAGTCCATATCTCATATGGTGTATTTTGAACTGATTTATATGGTACTCGATTAAGTGTAAATGTGGCGGTTTCAAGAGCATAACCCCATAAATAAATCGGAAGATCAGCAAAACTCATCATTGATTGCACCATATCTAGTAATGTGTGATTCCTTCTTTCAGACACACCATTATACTGTGGTGTTCCAGGTGGAGTCCATTGTGATACGATACCACGGGCTCACAGAAGGTCCTCAAACTCTTAGCTTAAGTATTCTCCACCTCGATTGGATTGAAGTGCTTTTATACTTTTACCAAGTTGGTTCTGTACTTCATTCATGAAATCCTTGAACCTTTCAAGGGTTTCTGACTTATGTTTCATCAGGTACACATAGCCATACCTACTGAAGTCATCAGTAAAGGGAATGAAGTACTGATACCCACCTCTGGAATTAGTTCTAAAAGGCCCACATACATTAGTATGTATGAGTCCTAATAGATCACTAGCTCTCTCACCTTTACCTAAAAAGGGAGTCCTGGTTATCTTGCCCAGCAAACAAGATTCACATGTCTCAATTGATTCATAATCAAAAGAGTCTAGATAACCATCTTTATGGAGTCTAGAAATGCGCTTCTCATTTATGTTCCCTAGACGACAATGCTAAAGATATGTTTTGTTTGAGTTGTTGAGTTTTTTCCTTTTGGTGTTTATGTTGTATACACTTGTCTCTAGATCTATCAAGTATAGACCATAAGACATTGGGGCACTGCCATAAAAGATCCCATCTTTTGAAATGGAACACTTTCCATTATTAATAAGAAATTCAAAACCATCCTTGTCCAAACAAGAGACAGAAATGATATTACTATTTATGGTAGGTACATAATAGCAGTTCTTCAACTCTATTATTAGCCCACTAGGTAGAGTTAGGTTCCTATGTCACTGGCGGAAACTCTTTCCTCATTAACTACATGTAGTTCAACCTCGCCTTTCCCCAAAGGCCTACTTCTCTTAAGATCCTTCACATTTGAACAAATGTGAAATCCACATCTGGTATCAAATACCCATGACAAAGAAGTAGTAAAGTTAAACTCTATCACGTATACACCAGAAGTAGAGATCTATATCTCTTGCTTCTTCTTCCATCGTTCCCTCCATCCACTCCATGTTTTCAGCGTAGAAGATTATGACATTGGTTTGGCGAGAGAACCCTTCTCTCCCTCACCTTTGTCCTTAGATTATGTTCCAATGATCTCTACCAATGAACTATCCTTCTTCTTAAGCGCACATAGAGTGGACTCAAAGGCTACTGGTATTTCTGGATTGTGCAGAACACTTCTCATAATCCTCAACCAGTTATAGAATTTATTCTCAATTAATTGCCCATTTTAAAAGATGATTCTTTTGCCATTCTACAAGAGAAAATTGCATTTGTCAAAACTCCTTTTGATTTGATTTGAATAAAATTTGACAGTAGTTAATTAGGCCTTTATTTAATTACCGCTCACACTATTTTGATTCAAATTGACAGCCCTCACCATCAATTCGGAAGATTGCAGCGTACAATCTCCAAGTGGGTCAAGATTCATATTTCATCAAGTCATGAGTCAGCTTTGGCTGATCGCCCTTAACTTGACTATTTAGGTAGGCCATCATGTCAATTGCATCATATGAAACTCTTGATGAATGAACATGCACACCACCTTGCCATTAACATTCCTTGCCTCTGGGCTTAGATGCTCTAAGAATCACTAGTTAAGTCTAACCCAAAAGCCGACACGGTAAACATGCACCCTACTTTGGCAGAACCTACATGCTTACCCTTCACACTTCCATAAGATAGATGGAGCACCATGCTTTGGCGTAACCTACACTTGGTCGATCAAGTTTTTCATGTGTGCCGCTAATGGAAGGTGTAAAAGACTTAATATTTAGATGAGGGATTTGGTTTTTATAGGTACATATACATATCCAATCGCCACAATATAGTAAGTATCATATACATGTTATATCCCACAGAAAACATGTGAAACAATAACAACAATGATTATGGCCATCCTAACGTGATTCCTCGAGCCAAGAGGAATCATGATCATCTAGGTCCACATCACATGCAACCTGTACAAGATGAACTCTATGCTTTGCCTTTCTGGGTTTGATCAACTCATCTCCATGATTGATCTGCTCGCCATCAGGTTGGTCAGTTGGGTGCCACCAGGCGATCGACTAGCACCTCCAGCCGATCGGCTCACTGGTCGTCGTGCATCTCCTCAGGTCACCACCCGCTCATCTCGCTCCTCGAACCAGTCATCAAGATGTCCGCCATTCTTTGACATAATAGGAAAAAAATTATATCCTATTTTACATTTGAAAAAGGAAACCTCGAGTTACATTCAGGGGGAGCAAAGGTAGGAAAGAAATCTCGAGGTATCTCGAGTTACATCAGGAATATGAGATAGGGAATCAATGTTCAGATCGAGATGCAAGCAACCACATACAACCAAGCACACATACATAAGGTTTATTGGCCATAACCATGTTGTACATCCACCACAAAACTCGTTTATGGGCAACACGTATCGAGTGCATTCATATTACATATCATATATGTATATAGGGATTTGTGGATTTAGGATTGGATATGCATAAAGCCAATTTTATTTGCATCGTATGCAATAAATAAAGGCGACAAACAAAATCGATCATATCGATAATCCCAAAGCATAGAGCAGTTGACGTGGATCTGATACCACTGTTGGGTTTTGAGGGAGATAGAGAATGCAGTAGAAACAAAAATTTTCTTCTCCCAAACCCAGAATAAAGGAATCGTGTCAACATCTATACAATAGGAAGGATGGTTTGTGGAGGCGTACCTTGTACCGAGGCTTGCTCGGCGACGTTACCTCGTGGCTTGTACGGTCTTCACCTCTGGTATTAGACAATGTCTAAGCAACTCCTGGTCTCACCGGGACTATCAGGATTGATAGTTGTCCTCCGAGCGGAAGAAGTCTCCCGCCTCTGTAGTCATCCACGTGGACTGCCTGGAACTCCGATCTCCTTGTCCTACAAGGAATCGTAAGGAGTCGTGTTACAACCCCAATTTCGGGTTCATGTGGAGAGAAATGTAATTTCTTGTATTAGAGATATTGGAACAAATGATGATATAATTGTTGTTGAATAAATAGATTTCATTTACAATAGCCTTGATGATTGTTTTGTGGGCTTTATTGGCTATTGGGCCCAAATAACAAGGAAATTCAATTAGTAAATGAATAATTGAGTTTTTGAGAAAAGAATGAGGTAGAAACCTCTAGAAGGAAAAGGAATGTAATCCAAGGATGAATTTCGTACCTCTTGGGTTCCTTGGAGTCCAAAGTTGCAAAGAAAAGGCAATAAGAAAAGAAAATATTAATTAAGTATTTCTTTATTGAGGAATAAATTGAAAACAATGATAAAATATGGAAAATAAGTGGAAAGAGGTATAATTGAGTTATCCTTAGTGGAATTTCGTATCTTAAGGATTCCTAATAATAAAAGGAATACCAATGAGGAAAATAAAAGAGAAATAAAGAGAAATTCTCAAAAAGAGCTATTTTAATAAGAAATAAACAAGATAATGAAGATTAATGCATTTAGATGTATCTAGAAGGATAATAAGTATCCTTATGGAGGAATTTAGAAATCTTGGAGATCCAAGGAGTCCCAATGAAGAAATAGGAAAGAAAAAAATACCTATAAAAGAAAATAGGAATATAATGTGAATACATTATCAATGGATTATGTGGTATTGTTAAAAAGGAAATAGTTTCTACTAAAGGAAAATATAATTTCATGCTTATGGAGTTAAAGTCGAGCACAAGAGAGAATAAAAGAAAAGATTTTCGAATTTCTAAGTATCCATGCAATAATAATATCAAAGACATAAATAGGAGAGAAAATCTTGCTTCTTCATGAAGGAATTGGATTCCAATTAGAAAACAAGTTTGTTTCTTCATGGGCAAGTGTCTTAGGGCGTGGACAACCACCCCTATATAAAGGGCCGATCTCTGGCTAGAGTTGGAGTAACTTTTCCATGTATTCCACCCTCTCTTCTCCTTCTTCCTTGTTCAAACCCTAGCCGAAGAGAGTTTGTCTAACCCTGGGTCAGCAAGGACTCGTCGGATCACCACGGTCTAGGAGCGAGATTCCACGACGCCAACTAGAAGCTTGACGGTGATCCTCCTTGACCCTTTCACCCGTACAATGCCGCAAGTGGGTTGTAGCACGGCCGTAGTTGCAGGTCTGCTGGACTCGACTCCGGTCGACCGGCGGCATACCAGTGGCACCCTCACCTGTGTGAGGGCATGGCGGAGGTGGGGAGGGAGTTGGGGAGGCCGACGGGTCCAGGGCACGAGCAGGAGCCACGCCCATGGAGCCTAGGGTAGCAGCCATAGTGCTGCGTGAGGTTGAAGAAAGGTGAAGTTGCGTTGGATGGGTATGCCCCTCAGCGGGCTGAAGAAGAACCCACTTAACCGGGGGTAAAATCGACATTACGTTATAATTCCTAATCGGACAACGTTGCATGAGATTGGCCACGTGGCGCTCCTGGATGGCCCAAAGTAAGTATTTTCGTAAAACTCATAGTTAATTATTTGTAGCTCAGATTAGCAGGCATAAAATATGAAAGTTGCTAAAAAATGAGGGGAATCCATTAAAAATATAATTGAAGTCTGATTCCTCTTGAAATTTGAAAAGTAATGGAAGATATCAACTTTAATGTATTAATGTTTAAAGAACCCTATTTTGAGTTGATTAATATATTTAATAGGGTTTAATGGATGATTAAAGTTGATATTAGCATGTTAATGATAAAAAGAAACATTAGGAACAAAAAGGATGAACTTTGCATATAATTAGTTAATTTAGAGTTTCATGTGCATGAATATACTTTAATGGGCCTTGAAACCCTAATATTGGTAAATGCAACCCTTAATGGCTTTAATTATTCAAAACTGTGAATAAAGTGAAGTTATGATGATTCTAAGCTATTTCGAGTATAATAGCCCCTAATTGTGGATGAATACCCATAATGTAGAAATTAGGGTTTTCGAGTGGATAAAAGGTAGAGTTAATGTTAAATAACGTTCATATGAGTATTAGAGCATAATGAACTACGAATTGATGATGAACGAGCATAATAACTTTGTCATAGATTAAAAAGGATAAAAATGGTAGCTTTAATGAAAAAGTGGCTTAATGGACTTAATTGTTGGTTAATTGTGCATTAATATGGAATTACGGTTATGTGTTTGTAAAAGGTAACCTTAATAACTTTCATGAAGGATAGATGAGAAATTACATTGTAAAAGAGTAAGATGAAGTAAAAACCCTAATTGCAAAGTAAACTCTAAAAAGGAATAGAAACCATAAGTAGCAAGATGGTTTGGATAGATTTTGATAAAAGGAATTGAATGTAATTTCAGGACTGAATTGTGTGCTTGCTTGATTCAGGATTACTTGCTTGTTGATTGGATTATTTCTATCTCACATCAGCTTGACAGGTATGTGGTTACACTTATGATTATTCTGCATTAGTTTTCCGAGGATTTTATCAATGTTTACATCGTGGCTTCAATCAATTGTTGGATGAATTTAATTCATGCAAATTATAATGTGAATATGACTATCACATAAGAGATGTGCCTACTAGCTCAGATCCTAGTCCCCTGTATAGATTAATGGGTTGACCTAATACATGGCTACCAATGGGGTAGGCCCATCAGGTCATTGGATGACTTAGTATATGGCTACCAATGGGGTAGGTCCAGCAAGTCACTCTGAGTCAGATATTGGACTACCTATGGGTAGTGCCATGCGACTCAACCCTATATATTGATCTACATGTTAGGTAGGATCATGTGGGGTTTAATAAGGATCTACGTAGATAGAGGTAATATCTCAGTCCACTACACGGACAACTCAGAGATAGGGGATAGGAAAGGATTGAGTAGTATGTTTTAAAATGTAATCTTGGTTGTTAAATGATAATTGGCTGATTACTTTGTTATTATAGTTGCATGATTATTGTTTCCCCCCACATACCAGCTTCTTGCTGACTGGCGTTTTGTTTGTCGGCGGTTTAGGTACAAATGAAAAGAACAAATAGTAAAGTGGCATATGTGGAATTAAATGAGAATTGACGTGCAAAGGAGTATTAGTTAGATTAGTATCATCATGGGTACAAGTTTAGAAATCCAAGTTTTCAGAAGGTATGTAAATTTTTTATTTTTACCATATTTCAGTATAGTTGGTAGAATTTAGTAATTTTTATTGATTATTTGTCGAACCTTGGATCCATGTTATTAGATAACGGCTTTGACCTTTCGGTCTCCCTTAAATGGGGGTTACTGGGAGGCGGGGTCGTTACAAGTCGCACCCTCATGTCGGCGTACTAGTCACCGACACTCTCTCCTGTAACCAGTTGCTTTTCTGCAATTGTCTTTCCCTTGTTGTGCCTCCCTTATCGGGTAGCACTTGCTCGGACTCTCTCTCGGTTACCAAAACCAGAGAGAAATACAACTTTATAGAGCAACTGGTGCACTAAGTTTCTCTTTGAGAAGCCCCTAATACCCCTATATATAGGAGGGTCATGGAACATGGTTCTCTACCCCAGGAAATGCAGGACGAAACAGGAGTAGAAGGGTTCAAGATTTTCCAAAAAACAACCAACTCTGCCAGTTGAACTGAACGTTTCAAACTTGAAATGATTGTTTGGTGACCTCAACCAATCGTTTCACACTTTAACCGATCGTTTGGCACCCTTGCGCCGATCGGTTCATCACATGAGTCGATCGATTCATGGTCCTGGTCCAACTCAAATTGACTTTCATATTTGTTTATGATTAATCAAACATTAATCCTTTTCCAAATAAAATTTGTACAAGTGAAACAAATTGTATTTGCAAAATGGACTTTCCAAATGATCTCCGTTGGTCACATGAGCTGACCGGTTCAACAATTGAGCGGATCGGTTCACCAACCTGAGCTGATCGGTTCATCTCATGAGCCGATCAGTTGGAAGTGCAGATTGTGCAAAATTAGTCAATCGCAGTTTCAATTAATTTGATACTCTAATAAATTGGTCCAACACCTTGAACACTATGATTTTGAGCTAACAATCAACTGAGTATTTAATTGAACTACTAAACTCCTTTAGTAATCAATCTAAACATGATTTGTGGATAAACTCCTCTTCCAGGTTAAATCCTATGTGTGTGACCCTACAAGTCCATTGCACATTGGCAGTGAAAGTCCATAACACTTATGACTTCACAAGAAAAGAGTGGTGCCTAGTCACACATCAGTGCTACCCAAGTGAAATAGAAAGTTGGAGAACAACTTTCAATCCTACAATCTATGAATGGTGTTACAACGAATGTATAATTCCTTTATCACTAATGTCCTGAATGAACTCAAGGCATGGTACAGTCATCCTTTCAACATTCATCCACTTCCTTGATCTCAGAGCAGACTGGGTGAGATGTGTGTGACATCAATATTACATATTGATTCACACATGCATGCGCATGCCTTTCTCAATCCTACTCGTCAAGTGGCCATGGACATTAAGCTCCCTTAGGAGGGACAAATCCCATATCTATCACTCACCCCTCAAAAGTCCCATGTGTCAAAGCCACCCAATCATCACCTTTATACCAACCCATATTTCAGGACTGCATTTGGTGATGTCAAAGTGTACCCAACGACATGTGTTGAGTGTAGTGATTCCAGGTCGAAGAATCCCATTCACCACCATCACTGTGAGAGCTGACTGTGACTACCAAATCATGGTTCCATGTGTCACTCTCATGGTGGGTCTGTCCGGTACACTTGTTCTCTAATAAGTACCTATGTGCTTGGTTTGATATCACTATATCATGACTAATGAGATTCTGTCATCAACCAACGCACAATCTAGTCTTTAGTGTTACTGATGTCTATGGTTATTTCCACAATAACAACTGACTAGGGACTAAACAAGAATGTATACTCTTAACATCCGTATGATCTCATCGTTTAGGTCCTCAACCCAAAAGCATACGTCATCAAGTGAAACAATTCTTTAGACATCTATCATGTTACACTATCATCTCAGAAATAATTAAAACATATAGATCGAAAATTGCTTTTATTATTATTCAAATCATTTACAAAGTATCCCATTACAATCATCACATGATTTGCTCTATGGGCATACATACCAACAGAAGGAACATTCTAGAGGTGATAATTTTCACATAAACCCCTCATTTGGGTAAATTGCAAAACTTTACCAAAGTTATCATATAAAGCACAAACAATTTGCAAATAAGTTCAAAATTGAGAAATAAACTCTTCTCAAGTATTAATTACTTTTCAAAAGATTAAGGCAAGGTTCTAAGAAACTTACTTATACAAAGCTTCTAGGGTCATCCCAAAACCTAGGTTAGGGGTGTTACAAAGTTCTTCTTTGAGAAAGGTGAATCTAGTTGTTGAACAACTAGTGTGTGCCAAAGGGTATTCAATATCCTTCTACATCTTTAATATATCAACATTCTATCGATTTGACATATATGTTGGATAATATTTTTATTGAGAAATTTGTATATTTCTGTCGCTCCCCTTCTCTCAAAACTTTACAAAAATTAAGCCAAAATCCAAGTCTACTATTAAACACAATGAACTGACATGAAGCTTACTTTCTAATAATTTCTATTGTTCAACTTCTCTCTTTGTCTCAATGTGTCTTTCCATGAGTATTGGTAAAGGGATGGAATTATAAGACTAACTCTTGACATATATATTATTATACAAACATGTTCTGTATAATTCAAAATGTTTTTAAATGATCCTTACACATGTTATGTACTCTAGAAGAATTAATCTTCATGAAGAGGTCAATCATCAAAACCTCATCTTGTTTTTATGTTCAACATTGTAGTATACCCCTGTAGGAGTGGTGGGGATTAAATAAAATTCAATGCAAGAAAAACCCCAATACCTTGATATTAATCATACCATATGTGTTAGTTCATAAGTTCATTCTTTTTTGTTTTGTTTAAATGGTTTTATTGTATGTCAAGGTTGAATTTTCATCAGAAAAAGGCAGAATACTATGGAAAAATGCCTTACCAAAAGGTAAAGTATTAGGTTTATATTAATAGGATCAAGACATTATAAATACATATAAAAAAGTGAATCAATCCATTTCTTAGAACATCTAGGAATGGCCCAGTTTTTTCTTTATTATTGACAAGAAACTCTAACCTTATTATTATTCAAAGCATACGTGTTGTCTTTGTGAATTGTTTTTAGAGAGGTAATTCGATTAAGAAAAATACATTGAGAAAAAGATATGTTTGCTACAATGATTTTTGATAGAACTTGAATCAATATTGACTTACATTTGTTCATTTCTAAACATGTTTTTTGCTTTTCGTGTGTTGGTTCTTTCTGATATATTACTTTTTCTGTAATACTTCTCAGTTGTAATTATTCATAGCTCAACAAATGTGTGTATATGCTTTGATAATAGTTCATAAAGTAACGTCTTGGTTTTCCAAAGATAATTCCTAGTCAACTTAGATGTTTTCTTAACCTTAAAATTCTTCATTTCATTTATCATGACATACCTACTATATCAATAAAAGGGTATTATATTGATTTCCATTATCATATTACTTTTTGGCATTCCACTATTCTATTCAATCATACTTGATCTGATATTGAGTAACCGTTGTTGAATGTATTTCTTAACATCTACTATCATTTAAATAAATGAAATATACGTCTCATCTTGCACCATATAAGCATGCCATTCTTGATAACGACTATAGTTGATTCTCATCTTGATCAATTAAGTAAACTATACATAATAGTGTTCGTAATCATATTGGTGTTAGAAACTTATCTACAAAGGGAAAAATATTTATAAGTATGACAAAAATATGTCCAATAGAACTATACTAAAGATGAAAATGTCTTGCCAATGTAGTGGTACCCGAGTGGTAAATTTGATTTTGTATGACAATGACATCACAAGTTCGAAACCCCCTACCAACGAGATGAATGAAAGATGAAAAGGCCTTGATCTACTATTTGTTTTCAATAAACAACTAAATGAAGATAGATAATACTTAGGATATAAAAGATAATCATTTAAAGATAGAATAATTGAGTATTAAGTGAAAAGGAATCAAATGTATCATAATAAGTTACAAATAGGCTATGAATCACCAATATATATTAATGGAAAACAAAAACCTGGAGTGGAATTTATATATAGATAAATCAGAAAATTATCTGTTTGTCTACTATACATAACACATAATATTATCTCAAGCATGGTATAAATTTATATGAATGGTAGTATATTTAAGTTTATCGATACCTAAATGTTTAGTGGTATTTATGATTTAGTTATAAGGGTTGGGGTATTTTCCCCCTTGAACTAGTCCTTGATTGCCAATCTACAGTACTACCATTACTATTACAACTTCTACTATATCTATTACAACTACCACTACTATTACTTCTATTGGTGTTGTGGCCACTTCTTCTTCTTCAACTCTTACGATTTATGTCGCTGCTTGAGGTTCAAATTTGTTACTACTTATTCTTGTACATATACCACTGTCATTGATTCTACTAGTGCTATTGTTGTTACTACAAGTACCACTACTACTATGGTAGTTGTTCTTGTTGCAATACTCTTCTTAAAAACGAACACTAATGATAAAAAATATGAAAGCATTAACAAAGAAATATAAAAACAATGATAATTATAATTTTACTGAGAATATTTTGATTCTAGTATTAGTTTATAGGATGTTTTCTCGATAACATGTCATTCCTTCATGTTTGATAGATAAACATGTGTAAGAAACTATACTATCAAACTAATTGTTAGAGGGTTGTATATAATTTTGGATTGATGAAATTTCCAACATGGCTCTTCATTTCCATGTGTTTCAGTCGTTACAAAACACCACACCTAATGACAAACCACAATAAACCGCCAACAGATAAACCCAAACATGTTGTCCAACTTGAATAAAGCATTATGATTAGAAGTGTCGTTAACATCAATTGTGTAACTATCCTTAAAGTGTTCGTTGGGTTCGAATTGGTTTGTTGTTTGTGGCCCACCTAAAAATCATACTCAAGTTCGTTTTTCAGATCTCCACTTTTGTTTATAACAAGTAAGAAAATTGAGTTCTCGTGACATCCATGGAGTTTCTCAAGCATATATAAGTCAACATTGTTGAGTTCGCTACATAGGTACGCAGAAAATGAGTCCGCGCCAACTAACAGAAACTCCCATAAACTTGTTTTCCACATAAAAACGAATCTTAAGCCTTTAAATCACGTTTTGTAATGGTCGATTTTCAACTGTTCATGTTTTAGCTGTACTTTTTATGTTTTTTGGTAGTGATTGGAATAGCTTACAGACGAAATCACGTTTTTTGATGAAGTGTCCATGTTAACTAACAAGACGTGGAGCTTATTTATTCGACATGGAATAAAACAATCAAATGGAAGTCACATGCAGTCCAGTTTGTGGAACTAAACTAGAGTCTCGGGGTAATGATTTTAGCTTAAAAGACCACATATACCATTCCCCTCATATCCTAAGTGAAACACAAAACTAGGGCCTACATTTTGAGAATGGCCACCTCGTCCCCTTAATGAACCCTTCATAATGCATGTCCCGATGAGTTACTGAGTTGAGCCACAAGTAACAAAATATATCCACAATGAAACACTAGCTGATTCAAAAGAGAGTGCGAGACATACATAGAGAGGAGCACAGCGAGTGTGAGACCTATATATGACCAGAAAAGCGAGTTCATAGGAAATAAGCCGTCTTGCAACACAATCACCTCGCGTAGTGGTAACAATTACTTGGTTTAGTGTCCACAGGGCAGGAAAATTGTTCATGAGGAATAAAATATACCTGTCCGCTACATAGATCAGCTACATGGGTCTTTTTCTTGAAATATGGCAACTACATTGATTAAACCTTTACCTATGATACATGTATCTTAAAAAAAAAAACTTCTAACAACATCATATTAACTCAAGTTTTTCAACGGGCAACATGCAAAGTCACATTTTTCTGCCATCAAATTGTTGTTATATGGACGGCGACTTTTTGGAAGTCGGCGCTCGGTTGTGCCGCTTTATTCCCTGTTGTTGTGAGTTGTACGCTTCCTACCTGGAGCAACATATAGAATGGAGGAGATCATGAACGACGTTGAAATAAATAATAGGAAAAAAAACAAAAATGGCACAGTTTGATAAAAATAATTCTGAGAATAGCATATTCGTAAAAATAATTCTCAAACTAGTCCACTTTTTTTGAGAAAATGTCATATTAATTGACGTTTTTCTGATGGAGGTTGTGAAAACGTCAATATAATTGGAGCTTTTAATAAAAAAACAAAAGCAAAGCAAAAACGCTAAAAGAGTTGGCGTTTTCACCCAAAAGTGTTGGGTGAAAGCGCCAACTTTCTTGGCGTTTTTGTTTTATTTTTATTTATATTTTTATTTTTCATTTTTGAATGAAAGCTCCATGCAGTGGCATTTTCACAATTTTCATCAGAAAAACGCCAATTCAAATGGCGTTTTATAAAAAAAAGTGGGTTACTTTGGGAAATATTTTCGTAGATATGTTATTCCCGGAATTATTTATATCAAACTGTGCCATTTTAGTTTTTTTCCCAAAATAATATGTATGGTGCCATAAGATGCGAAGGAGAGTACAGTGAAACCGTGTGGCATTCAGCTAGTGACAGCTCTGTTCCGTCACCAACATCTGCCGGAGTTGGGGCATCGAATATGCCGAGGAATAAACCTCTGACAGGAAGGCAAACTTTGTTCGAACACGAGCGCACGTCTGCCATACACGACGAACGGTGGTGTAACGCGGGGTTCATTCCTGCAGCATCGTCATACCTGAGTTGGATACATTCTGAGTAAGGCAGCCCCCAACATCTCTACACGTCGATTTGCTTTATTTAATCATCCTCAATGGGAATCGTGAAAAGAAAGAACAGAAAAAAAAACGATTGACTTATTTTTTTCCAAAAATAACTCCTATTATGCATGCGCCGTAAACATGATATTTGGTGCCATATTACATCAGTCAGCAACTTGCTCATTTTCTTACAAATATACTAGTACAGGTAAGTCACCAGTTAATTGGTCAACATTTTCGGATATGCAACTTGGCAACTATACATATATGGCTCTTTGCCATGCGCAACCATTACGACAAAGAAAATAGCAGTCACAATAACCGTACAGCTTGTCATACACCTTTCTTTTATTTAGCCAAGTAAAATCTATGGTCACCAAACAAGCAGCCATCTGATGAAATTAATGACGTGCTATGTGTTTTAACTTGTCTTGAGGATTTACATTTATCTATACGATGCGCTACCTAGCTTCCTGCCCCAAATACGTGGAAGAAAAAACTCAGAGAAAGTTATACTTGAATTCACATTCTTCTTCCACTTTGAAGACTATTAGTTACCCTCATCAAGCTTTGTACTTATGTTTCCGAGGCCATCTTATGTAGCTTCAATTTCGAAGCCCATGAAAATCCATATATGCTTATCAAAGCTATGTTGAGGCTCGATTGCCACAGAATGCACATCTACAATTTCATCATGTATTAACTCCTCTCGACGCTCTCCTTCCGATAATGTTGATGCATCATTACTAATCTTGAGAGAATATCTCTACTAGTGAGCATCCACATCAAGAGGGACACAAAATTCATTCTCACATGTAGAGTCTTCAACAATATTCAGATTATCTGCAATTAGCTCAAGGAATCTATGTACCTTCTCAGTGATGGGTGTTTGTGATGACCTTGAACTTTGTATATTACTTTATGATGAATTAAAGAATTGATATTCAATGTACATTGAGGTTCAATTTATGTTTAATGGAAGAATAATGTAGAAATGCCAACTAATTTCTAATGATTTCTATATTTTATATACTTGCTAAAGTCTTCTGAGATAAATTGACCAATATAGTGATACTAGGTTTCATTTGGGCCGAAGTGACTAGTTGAATTAGGTTGTAATGAACTTAAGATCAAAAGTAATTTATAGGTAATTTATGATGAATTAGATCTAAGAGAAGAATTTAAGAGTTGAATGAGGTTCTTTGATCTCTAATTGAGTCGCAAACTTATGTATTTATAGAAACCCTATGTTTGACTTCTTAGAGTTATATTCTTTTATCCCTAATAGCTAATTAAGTATTGCAATACAATTATGTGCAAAATATAATATAGCAAAACATATATAACAAATAAAGTGAATACAATGTAAAATGCCAACTTAATTAATAAAAGAGTAAAATGCCAAGATCAAGAATATAACTTTTTACTTGTTTGAAATTATAATATTAATTAATTTTAGTTTGAATGAGGAATAACGTGGGATAATAAAATATTAATCATTCTTTTGATATTTTTCCTAATGACACTAACTAATATATTTAAGATAGTATAACATTTTTGTTCTATTGGATTAATATATTGATCATTAGAATGATATTCAGAAATAGGGTTTCATCAACAAGAAAAAAAAGTTTTGGGCAAACACGCATGTGATCTAATTGAGATTTCAAAAATGTATTGTCATCCCCCTTGCCCAAACAATAACATGAAGTCAATGGGAAAACCATCATACCTCTTCTCTCTTCCTCACATCCTAATCCTTGAGGGGGTTTCAAATTTGAAGATACTCTCCTAATGAGATTGAGAGTTTTCTAAGATCCCCAACTTGACCATTATCATCAAGAGTTGGTATGATAATCAATCCTTGTTGGGACAAGTATCTAGATCTAGTTATAAGCGACACATATGTGAATCTTGATCCAAGCTATGTCTTCATATAGATTCATCAATCCCTAAAAACTTTCTATGGTCCTAATTGAGGTTAATTTATGGTCCACAACACTTCATACCTCTCCCCTTCTATTGGTACATATTCCTAGAGAGCCAATAATATGATGATTGTAATGACCTGTCTTGTAAACGATTTGATTAAAGGCATTCTTCGTCTATATGTTTGATCAATTATGAGACAATGGTATAACAAGATAGATGTCTAAAGGATGATGTTACTCGAGGACTTATGTCTTTACGTTGAGGACTTGAACAATGCGATAATATGAATTGTAAGAGTACATACATTCTTGTTATGTACCTACTCGGATGTTATTGTGGAAGTTTATAGACATCAACAACACATAAGACTAGAGTGAGTGTTGGTTGATGATAGAATCTCATTAAGTATGATATGTGATATCAAACCAAACAAATAGGTACTTGTTGGAGAACAATGTATCAGATAGAGCCACCTTGAGAGTGATGTATGGAAACCATTGAATGGTAGTCAGAATCAATTCTCATAGTGATGCCGATGATTGTGGTTCTTTGACCTGAAATCACTACACTCATCACATGTTGATCGATATACTTTGAAATCATCCAATGCGACCTTAAACAAGGGTTTCAATAAAGGTGATGCTCAGATACGTTGTAATACATGGGGAATGACTGTGAGTGATGTAGATGAGATTTGTTCCTCCTACTGGAGTTGATATCTTGGTCACTTGATAAGCAAGATTGAGAAATGTATGGTCATACACATGTGAATCAATATATGATATGTGAGCTCAAATGCATCTTAGACAATCTACTCTAGTTCAAGGAACATGGATTCAATGCTAAGAGGATGACGATTCCATGCCTCAAGTTCAATATGGATATCAACGACAATGGAACTATATCATCATTGTGACACTTCTCATAATTTGTAGGTTGGAGTTGTTCTCCAACTTTCCAATTACTTGCGTAGCAATGATGTGTTGCTAGATACCACACATTGCTTGTGATGTCATAAATTGGTTATGGACATTCAATGTCAATGTAAATTGGGACCTATAGGGTCACACGCATTGGATTTACCTGGAATAAGAGTTTACTTATGACTATGGTTTAACTTGATTACTAAAGTGTTTAGGCATTCAATTTAAATACGATTGGTTGCAAACTAGTAGAATTGGATAATGGATCGACTAGTTTAGAACGTGAACCTACCAGTTTAGATTCTAGATCAACTGGTTTAGATTATGAATCACTGGTTCAATGATCAATGAATTTGGATCAAGGATTGATGTTGACAACATGTTATGCATTAACCGAATTTTGAAAGCCAATATGATTATAAATAGGAAAATAGTGAGCCGACCAATTCAAGTGTTGATCTGACCAGTGCAGTAGTGAACCGACATGTTTGTGGTTTGCAATTTCTAAAAAATTCATGAAATTTTGTCTCTTCGACTCCCAGTTGATCTGGTAACCCTGACCCTGACCCTCCTATAAATAGAGGGGAAGTTAAAGAATTTTGTTGACACAACAATAAGCTCTGATAATTGTTGTTCTCTCATAGTTGTAGTAACATGAGAGCCTAAGCATATCTTACTTGTAAAAGGTAGAGATAGAAAGGAGAGACAACAAGGTTGAGAAGTCAACACAAGCACATTGTGATTGAAGGGACAACTCCTTCATGTATGTTCCCAAAAAATTATAAGAGTTCCTGGTGGTCTGTGTGGACTACATAGAGGCATGGAGTCCATTGCCACCCACTAGGAAGACATGGTCAACCTTCATCTGTGGTGCTACACCAAGAGGCCGCCGCTGACAACCATCCAGGTGCTACTTGTGAAAGAATAACAGTGCTACAAGGATAGTCTTTGAACATATGCCAGGACCATGTATAGGCCTGCAACCTTCTTTCCCAATCCCTAGTTGTTGATATGATTTGCTACTTAAGGAGAATATGGCAAGAAATTTTTGTTTCCACTACCATCTCGGTCGTCATATTTTCCTACAATTGTAACAGAGCCAGCTCAATTTATTGTGTTTTGGGATTTAATCGATATGATCAGTTTTTTATTTTATTTATTTATTACATTGGATGTGAATATTTAAACGATTAATGTACATATTTAATTAAATATAACATATGATCCTAATATATAGGATATGTATATATTAAATTTATATGTGTCACCCTGATATTATTTTGATGGTAGATGTAAGTGTCGTTATGGAAAATACCCCAAAATATATGTCCATGGTTGAATGGTTTAATTTCTTCCTTTTTAAAAATTCAGTTTGCATATAGAGCCTCTCTCTCTCTTTCCATATGTAAGCTAATGATTTCCTTCCTATGCTCCCCTCGAATGTAACTCGAGGTTTCACTATTACAGTGTAATAAGTTAAATAGGAACATGATAGTTTGGTTTCCTATTTTGGCAAACAAAAGGTATTCTACACAAGATGAGTATCCTGACTCAGAAGTCAAACTGATCGAATGGAGGACCAAGGAGGTCAGATGACAGGAGGAGTTGATTGATTGATTGGTGGTCCAACCGATTGACACGAGGAGTCCATACGTTGATTGAACCAGAGGTCAGTCAACCAATCCCAGAAACTAGCCGATTGACCAGGAGGCCAACCGATCAACTCAAGGGTTGAGTTGACCGACCAGACTGGTTCCAATACATATTTCTGCAAGTACAAGTTGTTACATATGATGCAGACCTAGATGGAAGTAATTCTTTTTGGCTCTAATGAATTACATTAGTATGGCCATAACCATCACTTGTAATTCATAATTGCATGTTTCATGCGTGGATATATATGTATATGATACATATTGTATGTATGTGGTTATTTGATATGTATATATAAATATAAATCCATGAATCCAATATTAAGTCTTAGATTCTTTTTATAAACAACACACATGAAAATATTGATCGAAAAAGCATGGTGCACTCATGGTAGTGTGATGGTAGTCATGTGGGCGAACCAAGAAGGGTGCATTGCTCTCTTGTTGGCTTTTGATGCAGGCTTAACTAGGTGATGCTAATGAGATTAAATTCCTAAAAGCAGACAAATGGATTGTGACAAAGAGTTCTGCACACCATCTATCTAATAATTACATGAGATGCAATTGGAAAATGTTGCCTACCTTAATAATTAGTTATGGACACTGGAGTTAGCCCAGTAATAACTTAATTGTTTTGGTTCTTGGCTTACTAGAAGGTTGTACGTTGCAATCTTTCAAATTGATATGTGAGGGCTATCAATTTGTACAAAATAGTGGGAATGATAATTAATTAAAGTCCTAATTAATATCTTCAAATTTCTTTGAATAAATCAAATCAAAAGGGTTTTGAGAATTTTAATATTTCTTTTGTAGAAACAAATGACATACATATCTCCATTGCAATCATTCCTTAAGAAGGACAAACTTAACTAGATAGACTTCCATGACTAGTTTTGGACTTTGACAAGGGTTCTAAATAATGAGCATAAGCTCTATATCATCGATACACTACTTTTGGAGGAACCTGCTCCTGATGCACCTAGGGGGCTGAGGTGGATGCTTATTGGAAGCATAGTAATGATGCCTTAGACGTTAAGCATGTTAGGCTTTGTTGTATGAACTATGATTTACATAAGCAACATGAAGACAAAGGGATTCTTGAGATGGTAACACATCTTTTGAACATGAACCAGAATCAAATAGAGAAAGAAAGGTACAATGTCTCAAAGGCACTCGAGCGCAAGAAGACAAAAAGACATCCAATAGAGACCCATGTCCTCAATATGATTGGGAATATGGAACATCTAGATAAATTGAGATTCCCTTTGAGTCAAGAGTTGGCCACACATATGATTCTACAATCATTTCTTGAATCATATATCCGGTTTTTAGAGTGTTATTGCTTGAATAACTTGACCAAACAACTATCAAAATTATTTGACATGTTGATAAATGCAGAAGCTTGAATGAAGAAGGAAAAACCCATGATGGTGATCAACAAAGTGGTGTCAAGGATGAAAGCTAGGTCAAGAATAATTCTATGGCTAAGCTGAAGTCCAAGTCTTCAGTACTCAAGACAAGGAAGATAAGTGCAAAAGGAATATGTCCTTTTCACTTAGGGATTCAAGAAGATGAAGCAAGGCACACAAATATCTACTTTAGGTATATGTTATTGAGAGAAATGTGTCTACTTCTTCATATTGGGTATTAGATACTTGATGTGGATCACACATTTATTCAAATATGTAGGATCTGAAAAGAAGTAAGCCTTAAAGAAAGGGTGAGGTCAGACTGTGTGTTGCAAATAGAGCATAATTTTCTGCCACTGTAGTTGGAACCTGTCGTTTGTCTCACACATGGGGCTTGTAATTGAGTTAAAGAACTACTATTTGGGAACTTCCATTAATAGAAACATTATTCATGTATCTTATATGTACAAGAATGGATTTGAATTTCATGTACAGAATGGTCAATGTTCTATTTCAAAAGATGAGAACTGTAACAACCCCACCTCCCAGTAACCCCCAATTAAGGGAGACCCGAAGGTCAGAGCCGTTATTCAATTAACAGGATCAAAGGTTCAACAAATAATCAATAATAATTATGAAATTCTACTAACTAATTGGAATTTGGTATAAAATTAAAACTTTACTTACCTTTGAAAACCTTGGAAATCTATCTATCCTGGTCTTGAATTATTCTATCTAATCCTCCTTGCACTTTATTTCTTTTTCCGCAATGTGTCACTTTACTATTTGATCTTTCAATTTTTGTTCCTAAAATGCCAACAAACAAAACGACGATCAGTATATCGAAATATACTGGTATGTGGGAACAACCAAAAACTTGCAAATATGGATAACAATTTACTAATCACAATCAAATTAATTAACAAGCCAATTTACACTTTTCAGTATGACATTCTCCACCACTTTTGCCCTAACCCTGGCATACCCACCTTAGGGTGCCCTTTGCCAATGACTTAAGGCCACCTTCTCAATCCCGAGCTTGGTGCCTGGGGGTCACCACTCATGGTGCCCACTAGTCATGCAATATCATAGGCCACATTCTCATTCCCGAGCTTGGTGCCTGGAGTCACCACTCAAGGTGTCCATTGGTCTACTCATCTGGGCCTGACCTTTGGCATCATCCATCAGGGTGGCACGTAGGTGCGAGAATATATATTTCTATTTTTAATGTGATAATCATAGTGACTTTATGATTTGCAAATATGTACATCCAACAGATAATTTGCATTCAATGCGATTAACCATCCGGAAAACCCTCGGGAAACTAAGGCGGTTATCCATAATTATCCACATACATGATTTGTAGATTCAACCAGTTAATAACAATCCCAAACAAGCAAGTAATCCAAGAAACAGTTGAACATTCACAGAACTCCTGAAAAGCATACGTAACCTATTCACTACACTTTATCAAGAATATATCTATTCAATTGACTTGGATTTGCTTTCTAGGATTTCTAATCCGAATTGGGTTTTATTAGGGTTCTTTTTACAACTTTCCTCATTCATACCCGAGAACAACAGTTCTAAGTGCAAAACCCTAATTACTCACATATTCACATTAGAGCCTTTTTATTATCTTAGGTTCTTTCCGGATTAACAATTCATAGTTCGTTATGATCTAATTCACCTATGAATTCCATTTACCATTAATTCTAACTTTATCCATTAGAAAACCCTAATTATCAGATTACTATATCTTTTCTTTTCTTTTTCTCTAATTTAGGGTTTCTAAACATATAAATCAACATATTGAGTTAAAAACCCTAAACTTTGTAATTCTATCATCAACATAGGTTAAAACCATCTTAATCATTAAACAAGTTAACCCTGCTCGAATTATCCTACTTACAAGATTAAATATATCGTTTACCAACAATTAAGGTTTCTAACCACAAATTAAAACCTTTTCTAATCAAAATATGTACTTTTGCAAAAATATATAGATTTAGATGTCCAAATCATTTTTAACACATTCCTCATATTTTTCGGATCATTTTTCATGTATTAACTTCCCTCATCCGAGTTTTCTAGCTCAAGATACAATTTTTAATAAGAAAACCCCTTTTTATTGTTTATTAGCAATTTACAGGAAAAACCAGGATCATTAGATCCGTGGTCCACTGGTCCACTCAGGATCCAGTGGTCAGGGACGTACGCTCCTCATCTTGCAATTAAAAGGAAGCCAAAGGTCAAGCCTGCCCTTACCTTACTGAAGACGCCACAGGGGTATTTGAGTAAATGCGTCGTTTGTCATCTTCAAACTCGCGTCTCCCTGGTTCGCGGTCCAGGCTTGCCGTGGCCAACCTCAGGGTTGACTTTGGGCAACTAGCTCCCCCAGCCGCCAATGGAGACCGCCGCACCACCGCCAAGCCCCACCAAACTCATGGGCACCCTTGGATTTACTAGTGTCGGCTTCAGCTGACGGGACGAAGAAGCCCCCTTCTCCGGCGGAAGCAGCTCCAGGATGGCGGTGAAGATCGAGGTGTTTCCGCCAATAGAACGTGCTAGACCACACATTGTCACCCATCGCACTTGCACGGATGGTATGTGTACGTGCGGGTGTCATGAGTAGCCCCCTCCTTATATAGGCATGGTTGGCTTGCGATCCAGATTTGGGGAAACTCCCTTCCAGTGAATGAGCCCCACAAAGTCAGGCTTGTTCAACTTGGGAAAGTCTCCCGAATTCAATGGAAAATGTTTTTGGCTCGCAAATACCTTGGATCACAAGGAAAACGGAGAGGGAAATCCTCCCTGTAACCTGCAACTTCCCAGTCCGTGTCGAACTTAGGAGATGAGCGACCAGCGTTGGATTGAGATCCACTGGTCCTCAAAGCACATGTTCTAACAAAAGGAAACCTATTTTCCCTAATTCAGAATAATTCCAATTTTTTTTGCAAAATCTTGAGAAATTCGTATCTCCCAAACCCTTGCTCCTTTTTAACTCAAATTTTAAGGGAAGGTTTATCTTGGCATTATCTAACTACATAAAAACTTTGGGAATCCAATTGCAATGGATGAGAAGTATTCCTTCTCTCCCAAGTTATCTCATTGATTAATCCAAATTTATTTGTATTCCTTTTTCCTTTGTGATTATCTTGTTGTTTTGGGTCCCTTGGACCTCAAGAAATCCTAAAGGCACGAATTCCCATTTTGGGAAATATTGGTTTGCCTTTATCTTCTTTTGAAAGTCAATTTCTCATATCTCCCTTTTATTAATCAATTTCTTTTCCTTTTTAATTCTCTTTTTAAGGATTTCCTTTTTATCTCTCCTCTATTTTCCTATTGGAATTCCTTTTAATATTAGGAATCCTTGGGATACAAAAAATCCACCAAGGATAACTCAATTATACGTCTTTTCACATATTTTCCACATTTTCTCATTATTCTCAATTTCTTTCTTAACAAGGAAACACTTAATTAGTCTTTTCTTTTCTTATTGCATTCTATTATGCAACTTTGAACTCCTTGGAACCCAAGGAATCCAAGAGGCACGAAATTCCTCTTTGAATTAAGCTATTTACCTTCTAGAGGTTTCCACATCTCTCTTTTCTCCAAAAACTCAATTATTCATTTATTAATCGAATTTCCTTGTTATTGGGCCCAATAACCAATAAAGCCCACAAAGAAATCAACATGGCTATTGTAAATGAAATCCATTTATTCAAAATAGATTATATCATTATTCGTTCAAATATCTTTAATATGAGAAATTACATTTCTCACCAAAGGAACCCAAAATTGAGGTTGTAACATCCTTCCCCTCGTATAAGAATTTTGTCCTCAAAATTCCATCAAGCAAGCAAACAAACAGGATAATCCTTTCTTATGTCCATCAGGGCTCCCATGTTGCTTCACCCTTTCCATGGTTCTTCCCAAGAACTTTCATCATCTCCTTTTCTTCCATCTGAGTTCTTTCTTACCTTGGTATATCGTACCCTCATAGGTGACTCAGGACATTCTAGCCTCAAAATTTGAATAGGTTCAGGGATCAGCACATGGCTTGGGTACCTCACATAGTGCTCTAGATCAGACTTATGGGACACTTTATTCATCATGTTATCCTGAGGGGTAGGCTAAACACTACCATCTCCACCAATCCATCTCAAATGGACCCATATATCGAGGACTCAGCTTTCTCAGCTGTAGCTTAGAGGGGTCGGATTTTCACGTCACATATTCTCCCATAGTGAACTGCATGTCAGTCTTCTTGCATTAGCTCGTGACTCTTGTCACAATTGGGCTCTCTCTCTCAGCCATTGCATGATCAGGCGACTTCATCTACACACACTATGGTCTTTTTCCGACCTTCGTGAGGCCAACATCATCTTAATGAAGTGGTGACTGACACAACCTCCTTCTAGAACTTCTTTCATCCCGATAAAGGCTAAGGTGGTTAATGTCACATCTTAAGAACTATCTCTTTGTACCACCCTAAATGAGCACACATTCTCTCATCAGACCCTCTAGTCTGGATCACACTGTCCATTAGTATGGGGTGATAAACTATACTAAAAACGAGTTCTTCATGCACCTACTTCCATCGCATGGAAGTAAACCTTCTAATCATGCTGAAGAACTTTTGAACTCGCATCATTGTGTAGTTGAACCATATTTCTCTCTTAAGTAGTTCAACCGAATCTGTCCCTTGACAACATTCTTTCTTTCTCATGTCATCTAGGTAAGGTGATCTACCATAACCCATTTTGCATATTAACCTTCCTTGGTCTAGAGGAGACTCACCTCATCCACAGTGATGAACTCCCATTCCCTCTCGAGAACTCTTTATATCCATGCACTGGGTTACTAGTGTTCGTCCTTCACCTCCTGACTTGCACGACCACATGCTATATGCAAATTTAAGCATCCCAAGTACTACTATCACCTACTATCTTTGCAGTATCACGGTGTTTGGTGATCTTAAACCATGATCTCCGGTATGTCATGATTCCTCAAGATCGATTCCTCAGAAACCCTAAACCACTTTCATGAGGGTTTTATTACCTTCCTTTCCAAAGAAGTATATCTGAGGTTCCACAACCATCCTTTCACTACATCAAAGACTAAACTAGCTAATCACTAACAAAAACTCATTATATCTGAATGTTAGCCAAACTTATCTCTTTATCTCATCTTAAGGTTAGCCTAACAACCTCAACTTCTTCTAGTTTATAGCTAAACTAGGCAGCTATATCTCAACCAGAGCATTCATTACTACTTCTTATCCTTAGGTGTTAGGTAATGTCGAAAACATTCACCCCCATGTATTCCACTTATCACCTCATCTCAATTCTAAGTTTGTCTTCATTATGAAACTCTGAGCGCATCCTCATGGTGATCAAACTCAACCTTGCATATCCTGCAAATTCCGGATAGCCCACGATATCACATCCTCACAAGATGATCTCCTTAATACTCTTAGCATTAGTAAACCATCCATGTACCATTCACTTCATAAGTGTATGTTATCATCTCTTTCATCATACCTCGTAGCAACGTTCCAACTTGCATCATCTTTTATCCTTGGTGTAAGGCATGCATATTGTCCTATCTCTCACTCCCATAACAAGAGGAAACAAGCATTTGGCAGCCGTCCAAATACAGAGTTCTTCCCATTCCAGGAGTAGAGATGGTACATCCCACTTTGCCAGTACACCTTCAAATCTAAGTTGAAACGTGCAACTCATGTCTCCACATCACAAACATCATGGTATCAAAAATTACTCCCATGGAAAACTAGTCTCGAACCTACTGGGGTTTACACACAATCCTTGGTCATCTCCCCTAGGTCTATAGGGTGCCGACACTTTTGGGGTCATCCCTCTTCCCTTATGCATCCAGAGAGTGCCCTACTCATCTGTCCTTTGGGTCCCATGAGTTCATGAAGGTGATCAATCTCCTAACCCATGGCCCTAAGATAATGTTAGTTGTTACCTCCCGACCCTATGGTCATGTGAAACTAGGGAATTAGGAAACTCCTCCTTCCATCGGTCTTATCCCATCCTGACCCTAGGATAGACTTAGGATTCCATTATAGTACATGCCCAACTTAGAACCTTACCCAAGCCTTCATCATCTCTCTCTGTATTCATGGGCTGTCTTTCATCCTTTCATAAGGGTCATGGCGACCAGCCTACCTTGGTCAGGCCACGTACCGGTTACCTCCACGGTAACACATCCACATGCACTTAGAGATGGTTAACTATGGGTCTACAGGTTCATTCTCTTACCATGTACTCAACTCTTAGCTTCTCTAGATCCTATGAAACCTCTTTAGATTACCTCAAAAACAACAAAACTGATATACACCCTACAAAAGGGTCCCTCTTCCAGGATGGGAGGAAACTATCTCTTGACAACAAGGTCACATAAGTTCTTAGGTCTAGGGTTTACATCCACATGAGCCTACCCCACCAGCTACTAAGGCACATCCTACCAAAGTAGACCACCTATTAAACCATGCTAGGTCATACTTGTTCTCTTTCCTCAACATTAGGTCAACTTAGTTGTGAGGGGTTCATCAAACCTACCTTTAACTTAAGGGGTTTGCTTTACCTCTATACATGAAGAGTACCATGTTCAAAACTATAGAGACTCAATTCTCTTCATGAGCATTAGGTACACCACTTCCCCTCTTCGGACAGGAACCCTAAGTTCATTTTTGGATATCCAACTACATACTCAAACTCTTAACCACGGATCAAGCATGTCCAAGGTATGCCATGTACTCCCATGACCCTTTTATATGAGAAACACCTCAGAGTTGAGTCCTTCTCAAGGAAAACCAACTAGGTATAAATCCCCACAACTAGTTACTTGAACCTCCTCAGGGTCTAAAGCACTCTTTATCTCATCCAGCAGGTAATCTCTTATACCATAGGTACATCGGTACTGGAAGCATCATCCTGTTTGGTTCCTCTAAAGGAAACTAACATATCATCAGCCTCCAGGGATCATGCATGAGGAAACCACCATCATCCCCACTTTTCCTTATACTCGGGGTGTCAGGCTTCTAACCTTCTTGCTTGGTTCCTTCTTACTCTCTCTCCAAAGCTAACTCCACATCCAGGCATACTACTAGAGGTCATCTCTCCATGAAGGATCAAGCTCATAGGTATAACTCTACATGGGTGAGGCCTATGCCCAACTCATGTTTGGCTCAAGATTATACTATCCCTTTATACTCATCCCATAAGCCATCCATCATGCATACTGGACAGGGTTTCAACCTACTGCCGTCCACTGACGTACTCTGGGTGCAAGCTATACCCTACCTATAACAGCCCATAAGGTTTATATAGGTTCTTCTCTAACCTCATCCACAAAGGATCTATCTTTAAACATGCACGAACCCTCCCAGGGTTGGGTTGCCATAGGTACTTGATCTTCTAACCTCTCAGGGCTCATATGGCATCCAAGGCATGTATGTCCAAACACCTGGTCTACCACGACATCATGTTGTCTCCCTCTCTAACGTTCACTTAGGGTTAGGTTTAACATCATCCTCAAACGATGTGCTAGGTCTATGCTTCTAATGGAGGCCTCTACCACGACGTCTAACTCTCTCTACTCATCCTCCCTCCAAGGAGGTCTATCCTCAGGCCTCTCCTGAGGGCAATGACAACTTATGTCATGCGACCTAAGCATGTATCTATTCTTTTACGCTTACTCTATTAAGCTTATGTCCATGACATCTTATTTACATGCTTTTTATTAATTTTATGGAGGATCCCTTAATCCTTATTAACCTTACCCACACCTCAAGAGGGTGAGGAGAAGAGAGAAAACCCTAATCCTTAAGGTCCTTAACAGAATTTGAGTTGAGAAGGGATGAACAAGATGAGAGAATCCTAAAGGTATCTTATTTCGAGTCATATCCTTAGACATCGGCCAGGCAGTCACACAATCCGAGAGTCCTCGTATTCCGACAAGCGGTGCGGATGAAAATATTGCCAACCCCCAGACGTGATCCTTTTCTAGACACCTCAGTCTTTTAGACAATCCTCGAATAACTCCCTTGGTTCTATGGAATTTGTAAAATTTAATAATTATTAAAGATTAAATGAGGAACCTATGCTCTGATACCAATTGTAACGACCCCGCCTCCTGGTAACCCCAAATTTAGGGAGACCCGAAGGACAGAGCTGTTATTCAATTAACAAGATCAAAGGTTCAACAAATAATCAATAATAATTATGAAATTCTACTAACTAACTGGAATTTGGTATAAAATTAAAACTTTACATACCTTTGAAAACCTTGGAAATCTATCTATCCTGGTCTTGAATTATTCTATCTAATCCTCCTTGCACTTTATTTCTTTTTCCGCAATGTTTCACTTTACTGTTTGTTCTTTCAATTGTTGTTCTAAATATACTGGTATGTGGGAACAACCAAAAACTTGCAAATATGGCTAAAAATTTACTAATAACAGTCAAATTAATTAACAAGCCAATTTACACTTTTCAGTATGACATTCTCCACCACTTTTTCCCTAACCCTGGCATACCCACCTTAGGGTGCCCTTTGCCAATGACTTAAGGCCACCTTCTCAATCCCAAGCTTGGTGCCTGGGGGTCACCACTCATGGTGCCCACTAGTCATGCAATATCATAGGCCACCTTCTCATTCCCGAGCTTGGTGCCTGGAGTCACCACTCAAGGTGTCCATTGGTCTACCCATCTGGGCCTGACCTTTGGCATCATCCATTAGGGTGGCACGTAGGTGCGAGAATACATATTTCTATTTTTAATGTGATAATCATAGTGACTTAATGATTTGCAAATATGAACATCCAACAAATAATTTGCATTCAATGCGATTAACCATCCGGAAAATCCTCGGGAAACTAAGGCGGTTATCCATAATTAACCACATACCTGATTTGTAAATTCAACTAGTTAATAACAATCCCAAACAAGCAAGTAATCCAAGAAGCAGTTTAACATTCACAGAACTCCTGAAAAGCATATGTAACCTATTCACTACACTTTATCAAGAATATATCTATTCAATTGACTTGGATTCACTTTCTAGGATTTCTAATCTGAATTGGGTTTTATTAGGGTTCTTTTTACAACTTTCCTCATTCATACCCGAGAACAGCAGTTCTAAGTGCAAAACCCTAATTACTCACATATTCACATTTGAGCCTTTTTATTATCTTAGGTTCTTTCTACATTAACAATTCATAGTTCATTATGATCTAATTCACCTATGAATTCCATTTACCATTAATTCTAACTTTATCCATTAGAAAACCCTAATTATCAGATTACTATATCTTTTCTTTTCTTTTTCTGTAATTTAGGGTTACTAAACATATAAATCAATATATTGAGTTAAAAACCCTAAACTTTGCAATTCTATCATCAAAACAGGTTAAAACCATCTTAATCATTAAACAAGTTAACCCTGCTTGAATTATCCTACTTACAAGATTAAATATATCTTTTACCAACAATTAAGGTTTCTAACCACAAATTAAAACCTTTTCTAATCAAAATGTGTACTTTTGCAAACATATACATATTTAGATGTCCAAATAATTTTTAGCACATTCCTCATATTTTTTGGATCATTTTTCATGTATTAACTTCCCTCATCCGAGTTTTCTAGCTCAAGATACGATTTTTAACAAGAAAACCCCTTTTTATTGTTTATTAGCAATTTACAGGAAAACCAAGATCATTAGATCCGTGGTCCACTGGTCCACTCAGGATCCAGTGGTCAGGGATGTACGCACCTCATCTTGCCATTAAAAGGAAGCCAAAGGTCAAGCTTGCCCTTACCTTACTGAAGACGCCACAGGGGTATTTTAGTAAATGCGCCGTTTGTCATCTTCAAGCTCGTGTCTCCCTGGTTCGCGGTCCAGGCTTTCCGTGGTCAACCTCAGGGTTGACTCTGGGCAACTAGCTCCCCCAGCCGCCAATGGAGACCGCCGCACCACCGCCAAGCCCCACCGAACTCGTGGGCGCCCTTGGATTTACTAGTGTCGGCTTCAGCTGACGGGACGAAGAAGCCCCCTTTTCCGGCGGAAGCAGCTCCAGGATGGCGGTGAAGATCGAGGTGTTTCCACCAATAGAATGTGCTAGACCACGCATTGTCACCCATTGCACTTGCGCGTGTGGTCTGTGTACGTGCGGGTGTCATGAGTAGCCCCCTCCTTATATAGGTAGGGTTGGCTTGTGATCCAGATTTGGGGAAACTCCCTTCCAGCGCATGAGCCCCACAAAGTCAGGCTTGTTCAACTTGGGAAAGTCTCCCGAATTCAATGGAAAATGTTTTTGGCTTGCAAATACCTTGGATCACAAGGAAAATGGAGAGGGAAATCCTCCCTATAACCTACAACTTCCCAGTCCGTGTGGGACTTAGGAGACGAGCGACCAGTGTTGGATTGAGATCCACCGGTCCTCAAAGCACACGTTCTAACAAAAGGAAACCTATTTTCCCTAATTCAGAATAATTCCAATTTTTTTTGCAAAATCTTGAGAAATTCGTATCTCCCAAACCCTTGCTCCTTTTTAACTCAAAAATGAAGAGATATAAGGGTGATAGACCTACCACCCCCAAGCTTAAAATTGTTCTCATCCTCGAGCAAGCCTTGAACTTGAGATAGTAGGGAAGGAATGCATGGATGCACAAGAAAGAGATTTATTGAAGTCCTAGTATGAAGTATGTTTGAAAGGATATGTAAGAGCAGATAAAGGAAAGAAACTATCTAAGTAAGAACATGAAAAAGAAATTTTCTTTAACAAAAAGAGAAGAGAAAAGGGGGTGGCTGCCACGTGATACCGACACTGGGATCCCAAAACCTAAGTTTTGGGACCAGTGTCACCTATGTCTTTCCAATTGGATCCGCCATGCATGAGAAAGACACGAAGAGATATGGGCTCTTGTGAGTATGAAATAGAGCAATAGAATTTGATGACTCAGTAAATTCATCCTTGTGCAGGAATTGTCTTGAACTGCATTGAAATGAATTTTTCGACAAATCATCCTCAAGGTACCTTCCAAGATATGAATCCAAATAGGAAGGCCGTAGGATGCTGACACAAGATGAGATGTAGGGGAGAGGTTGAAAGTCTTATAAAGGACTCCTCTCTTCTATCTCTACCTCTAAACTTGAGGTTGGATTCTTAGATAAATTTTCATGTATAGTCTGAGTCGTCAGATCATTATCTGAACAAGAATTTTCCCCAAGTAAATTTGTTTGTGGTTCTACTACCCCAAGCTTGTCACATTCTATGGGGTCTAGGGTATCTTCAAGCTCAACAACCATGTTGTTATGGATTGTCCATCCTACTCCTTTGATGTCGACCACCCTTTGGAAAGGAATGGTAGCATATGTCAACTCGTGTTGCTCCAACTCATCATCATCAGTATATTCACTCCCCCAAACTATGTTGTCATCATCTTCCTCCTCAAATAAGTTATTGCAAATCATAGTAGGTGTGCTGGTTGAAACTAAGTGACAAGTCTTAATGTGAGAGGTATCACTTTGGTTTGGGATAACATTCAAATCAGGTTGCTCAAACTGATTCTCAAATTGTGAAGGTTGTTTGTCTACCCTAAGGAGAGAAATTGATCCTCATCAAACCATTCTTGCAGGTGATGTGTATCTTCAAGTGGTTGCCTAGTTGAAACATCTGGATAAAATGAAGGGCTACCCCATGTGGATGGTCTACACAAAAAAATCCTACTGCTGATAACTATAATATTTATGGTTGTGTGCCAAAGTTTACAATTGGATGGTAAACAAATCAATGAGATCTTGAAGTATTTTTCCTTGTTGAACATCCTTATCATGAAGATGTTGTACTTGAGCAACAATGCTTTCAAGATCGGTCAATTCTTCCATACACTTCTATTGGGAATCCCCTGTATCAAATTGATGCTTTTGGATGAGTCCTAATTCAATAGTTTAAAGTATACTTCTCTCAAAGAAAGCACCAACAAATTGTTTACTGGAAACATCTCTCAAGGGGGGCAGATACAAACTTGCACGGGAAATAAACTAGATGCAGCTCTAGTCGTAGGTACTCTTACATACCCGAACTAGACCAAGCTCTAGAAGTTCATTACTTTCCTCTCTCGAAGAAGTCAAAATAGGAAGCACAATTTGATAGCTAGTCAAAAGCGTGTAATAGAAAGAAGGGACTAGAATTCATATGCTAGAAAGAGATCATTCAACAATATAAAGCCATACACAGAATGATATGAGAAATGCTTCAGAAATTCCAATAATCATATAAGAGAGATAATGGTTTGGTTACAATGCTATACTGTATGAAAGTAATTGATGTAAAAGGAAGATAGGTATCACTCTCCTTGATTTAGGAAACTGTAATGCACAGTAGTTGATGCCCAAGACAGTGCTAACTCGATATTGGGTTGTAGTTATATCTATTTACAATTGTATCGGGTTGCTGACCGTATAGGGTTGCAACCGTGATGGGTAGTGATCGTATCGGGATATGAGTTTAATGTGATACAGCCGTATCAGGTTGTGATCGTATCTGGTTGCAAACGTGATAGGCAAAGGGACCATATTGGGTTAGGATGTGCATCAGGTAAGATACATGTCAGGTTGGTACTATCCCTACTCTCAGGTTCTTCATGTCGAGTTGTTTTATCTAGGTAGATTGTCTTGGGTTTGAGCTAAGATAGAAACCCGACATGCTCAGATAAGCTTCAAGGAACATTGGGCATTGCCTGTTGCTACCGAAACGATCTCTAAGTGAACTCCTCTCATTCCTTTCAGGATGGGAGTATGCTCACCTAACTATCACTTCACAAACTCCTGGGAACTCATCAAACTATCTTCTTTACTCAAGGCACTAGCTTCCCCCTAGAATTCGGCCCATCCCATCGTAGGCTTGTAGCTACTATTTATAGACAGCAGGTTGGTGGAGGTTGTAGCTTTACTGGTCCACATGTCTGGCCAGCCATGACCTTAGCTGGATCTTTGAATGGGGATGTCATGGTCGTCGCCCACTATGCTATGTGGGGTTGTCCTTGTTGGTAGTCAATAGGACAGTGACCGTGCCGGCCTATTGTGGTGTCAGTCATCAAGGCATATAAGGCAGGGATGAACAACAAGCTTGTTGTGGTATCGTGTAGTGGTAGTGTCTGGGTTTGGTTGCGACGGGTTGAAGTCATATTGGGCTATGACACTGCCGGTTGATCATGTCGTGTTACGACCATACTGGGTTGTGAGCATGACAGGCTGACACCATGATGGGTAAAAGCAGTAGTGAGTTGTGACTTGTCATGTGCCTTGTGAATATCTGAGTCCACGTGACGATTTCTTACAGTGTGTCGGGTAGTTAGGACATGGGAACCAATATCCTTTGCCGGTGGGCTTATTGGGCCCATTTGTCCTTCTTTTCTTGTAGAAAAATAGGAAAGCCCTTCAAAAGATGGGAAATATTGTCAGAAACATAGTAGCCATGATTTTTCATGATAAAAAGAACATAATAAAGATGAAGTTGAGTTGGGAGGCTATTTTAATGATGGAATATAAGTTCTAACAGTCATAAAATGGGTGTTATCAACCCCCCAAATGTAGCAAAATTGATTCCCTCAATCAACTAAACTGATTTTAAAACTTTCATTTGCAGTACTTTTAACTGTCGGGCGTGGTCTAAGGTTAAGTAGAGTTTTGAAATGCCCTGTGGAAAATTATGACCGACCATGAGAAAATTGACTTTTTCTTTTCGTTAATTGAACAAAGATCTCTCCCAAATTTTGTGAGACTTTGGTTCATGTTATTTGAAGTTATCTTTAACACCAAAAATTTTAACCATGGAGGTAAAAAGTGAGGTTTTTAGGAAGGCTTAAGGCTTTTGGGTTTTCCTTGATTCTCATCGGGACATCCAACTATGGGTCTATTAACGGAAAAGTGGTCCCTGTAGTCCAAGATAGTTGGCTTTAGAGCAGTGATTTCACATCCTATGTACCACTTCCCTGGATCTACCATGCCTAACGATGGGTACCTTTGAGAAGACGTGTTTTTTTTTGGCACAACTCTCATGCTTTTATTCACTCTCATAAGGCTTTTCTCTCTTTTGGGATTCTGGTGGGTAGGAAAAGGGAGAGTTTGTTGTTTGGGTAGCTATTTCCTTCTCATGCACATCTCTTAGCCGGGAGAAAATTATTTTTCAAAGTTGGCGTAGTTATAGTCTTTGTCATTTAAGACTACATTTTCAAGAGAGCATAGCAGAAATGTGCACAACCTTAGGCATGGAGAGAGCAAACTGGAAGTTGTACCAAGTATTTAAGATAAAGTAATTTTTACAAGTTTAAATAGCAAATGGGGTGTTTGTATATATTGCTTACTGTTAAACATTTATATACAATGTATACATGGAGTATGCTGAAGGAAAGTAAGGAAATGAATATAAGAAAAATATGTAGTGTACCTCCCTCACTGATGCTATAAAGACCCCCTTCAAAGTTATCTCACACTCTGTCCCAAAGTTGTGAGATGAATAGGAAAGAGCAGTTATAGGTCAGTGAGGGTCAGCAAATATGTGCGCCTTCAGTGGATAAGAGCTCCATGACGTATTGTCCTCGCTGGCTATGGTAGTCGAGGTCATGAAGTGTTTTAGGTCCTTGTCTTAATGCTGATGCACTGGATATCCAGTGGAGCATGTATATTCTTTAGTCATTTGATAGAGGGACTTGTTGTGGATTGCAGTGGAAAAAAATGGAAATCGTGCCAGGTTGCCCTAAGATCTTTAGTATATGGTGTTACCATGGTAACTACCATGTTGTAGAATTTTCTTGCTAATCGTTCAAGAGGTGTTTCTGGCATGATATCATAATCAGTAGGCCAGTAAATATGGGCATATGAACTATTATAGAAGATCCCAATGTGAGCGTTGGTGTAGAGCATAATGAGCATCCAATGATTGTCATGCAGCATAGGCAAAAAGTTGATGCGTGACAGATTCTCCTAGATTTGTTCTTGAAACAGCTAGCGTGACCATGTTTCATCAGCTAGACAAAGATCGTTGAACAACATGGGATGGGTTATGTAGAGTTGACCAATCTTTTCTTATAATATAGGGATGTAAGCTAGTTCCACAGTCATAGCTAAGCACCGACCTATTTTGACTAAGTCTCTGAGATCATATGTGGGGACCACTATAGAGTCTTTTTCACAGATGACGGTTGTAGTGTTGGAATCAACAAGATGTATCAATAAGTGATTGACCTATTCCTGAGAGAGAGAGAGTTGCAGGCTGAACAGTCAAAACTACTGATGGATGAGTCTGGGATTATAGGTGAAACAAATGTGTCGTCATTGTCGTGTAGGATGTGCAGGCCCTGCAACTACTTGCCTAGCCTACCATGGTATTGGGCATGTGAGAGCTTGGTCTCTTCCCTTGGTTGGCTACCTAATTTCGAAGAGTGGGAATCAGATTTTGTTTCCAGTAAATCTTCGGGAAGCTCAAGATCCAAGACGTTGAACTTGTCTATAATCACCAACAGCACGTAGATGCCCCTCAACCAGTAGAAATTTGTGTCTAGGAGCTGCAACATGTATCTAAAGATGTTTAGAAGCTCCATGACTCGTAGCACGATAGAAGTTCCAAACACCGCTATGGCATTTGATGCCTTGTTTGATGACCCAGTGATGTCAAAGTGGTAGGAGCTTTAGAAGCTTATCTTCAGGATGAATGAAGTCCTAATCTAAGTGAGGAATCTCCCCTACATAATAGTTAAAGAGTGTGACGTCAGGAGAGAAGAGGTCCATGACGTAGAGGAACCAATGCTACATGTGCTTATTGGGGGCTAGCACTAGTCAGGGGTTGTATTTTTCAATGTGTTTCAGCATGTCGACCATCATTTGTGATTCGTTTGCTCCTGTGAGAAGTCACCTGGCCAGGGTGGGAGTGACATTGTAAATCGGTTGCCAACCTATTTTCAGCGTGATATTTTCTATCATTGCACCTTCCATGATGCGAAAGAGGATCTTTCCTATTACAGCCTCTGAGAAGAATATTCCTTTTAGTGCCCAATGTTGTAGGGAGAAGTACACGTTGTTCCAGATGACATTCTTCTTGCCAAGATGCTATGAAGTCCTTGGATATTCTATAACTTAATCTGATGTGTGACATCCAAATTAAAACATCACCTCGATGGGAATCCCAATTTAAACACATCACACTAGGCCAAGACGAAGAAAATGAAGGGAGTTAGAAGGAAACAACAGTAGCACATGGACATGAACAATAAACAGACCACAACTCATGTTCACCATTCAACATATAATTACAAAATGAATTATTACAACATTTGATATTACACATTGAAAGGTAAACTTCTACATATACAAGTACTACCACTAAACAACAAGATCTTAAGATAACATGTCCACCTGTACATCAACTCGCCACACAACTCTCAACTATCCTAGTTCTTCAAGATTACACGTCCACAACCTAAACAAATGTTTATATGTGGTACACATCAACATAATATTCAAGAATATTATACTGAGTACGCCTACATGTCTTTTATATACCTCTCATTATTAAGCTTGGCAATAAGATTAAACTAATACTTGGTAGTTATAAATAAATATAAGAAAAAGCATATACTTGCACAAAGATGTTGATTACAAAAAGAGAACACATATTTTAAGCACATTTCCATCATATATCTCATACATCTGCCCCCAAAGGCTTTGATTTTTTAGGCCTTATGATTTATCCCCAAGGAGTTTGTGATCATTATACATGCGATCTACCCCTGAGGAGTTTGTGATCACTTCAATGCACTGTACTACCATTGAGTTTAGTGCTATCATATGATGGATCAGATATTTTATGTTTCATATGTTCATAGCCATAAATATGGAAAATCAAGCAAGATATCATACAAGAACAATCATTTCATCCAATACCATATGCCAAGTATTCTACTACACATATAACACAAGCATATTGCATAATAAGCCAAGTAAGAGGTAATGGCGTACAATGATTAAGATAACCTAACCATCATATTCCTGATGTCATCTATATCCTTGGTCAAACCTGATTAAAACAAGATCATATATGCCATCATGTTCTCATCATCTTACATCTCATATTAACCCTAAATATGTCCATTAGGTTTTATCTTCATTCATTAGCAAGTGTTCATCATTAGATTCATTCTTGTCTTGAGTCATCTTACTAATGTCATATTATGTATTATAGTTCATTTACTAATAATTGTATTTCACATTATTTTGTGAACATATTAACCATAGAATTTAATGCTTAAACCTAAATTAGGGTTTTAAACCATGTATTAAGGGTCATCTTCATATAACATGAATTTCATGTATAAAACTGATCTCAGATTCACATATTATCTTCTAGTTACTCATATGAGGATTTTCTGTGAATTTCATCATTTATTGAGCACATATGTATTAATTGCATTTTATTTAGGGTTATTAGCCCTATATAGACATTCTAATAAAATTACATGATTATGTGTCATAACATGATCATATCTAATGTCACATGTATTCTAAAACATATTTAAGAGTTACTGATGCATTCTCATAATTTTAGGTCTTCATTTGATATTTGTTACTCATAAAAGAAGCATTTCACAACTTACATGATATCACTATTATTAGTGCATTAAAATCCAACTTTCATGGTTCCATTTTGTTCTACTCATTTTTCAAAGAATTTCAGTACCTTATTTGTAATTTTCTGATAAACATACTAATTACTAGGAATTATCTAAGATCTATGAGTTTATTGGGTATTTAGCTTCTTGGACCAATTAAAAGGCACCACGTGGCTACTGACTTGCTTAGTTGAGTAGGGACCCGCCCAAGCTTGGGCTGACTGGGACCACTATTTGGCTGGTTTAGGGTAAAAGGACCCAATTCAGGGCTCTTATTCTTCTCCGACCTGACACTTTCTTCATCCTTCCTCGCCCGCGTGAACACCCAGTGCGTGATGCCTACATGCATCGCCACATGACCTAGATCAAATGAGCAAGTGTAGAGATATCCTCCCTTTAGTACACAACTACCTCATGCGTCGTCTCCCCAGACAACACCAGGTTTCATTCTCCTCCTCACATTCTCGCACGATCACAACCACTTCCCAGTTTCACCGACCTCGTTCCTTACCTAGGTGCTGGTACTCCTTGTAGCACCTCTCAACATCTGTTGCGGGACTCTCATAGCCCGTGCTCTGCACCGACAAATTTGGGTGACCTTACGCCCAAGCCGCTGTCCTGGGGACGTTCTCCGGTGGTGATTGGTCGCCCTAGATCCTCCTCTTGTACTCACAATCTAGTCAACGCCTCCAGATCACCATGGATGTCCCCTCCTTGCGGCTTGATTGACACCTATATGCATCATCTCCTGGAATCTGCCACTGCTACATAGCTCTGATGAGGAAAAACCTACGGCTTCCGTTCTCCATGCTAGAACCTCCATAGACAACAACTCCTGCCGTGATTGCTTCCTTTCTATAGGCCATTGTTGCTACTACATCTCCTCCTCGACGCCATCCTATGTGAGACAGGTTCTTCCGCATGAAGATGTCACCACGAGGAAGTTGTCCATTCCACGTTCTATTTCACTAGGGCTCCTCGTGTGTGTATGGAACTCCTCCCTCAGACCACGACAACTTGCAGTGGAGGGACAATGGAGAGGGAGGGTTGTAGCTCTTAGCTTTGTATACGTGAGTGATGGATCAACAGTTGTAGGTTATCTCCTCAACATCGTAAACAACTGCCCTATCTCTGCCTCATTTTATCCCACGATCATTGATCGTGGATGCGTGGAACATGCTCATTTCCATGTTCCATGAACTTAGAGTGATTTAAGGAGGATAGAACCTTACTGCCAAATGATCACTCCCATCCAGGGGCTATAAGCAGAGCGTTGACTAGGCCAAACAATGGTACTCTTCAAGTGAAAGGGTAGGCTATCCACATGTTCACTATAGCAGTTTGATTTACAACGTGGTCTAACTTTGCAAAAAAAGAATCTTGTTCATCAATCACCAAAGATACCAAAATTTCACCATTTTCAAGTCTACTTATCTCCTATTACGATCATTCATATATTACCTTATTTTGGGACATAGATTCCTCATCCCTCAAGCTACATTTGATCCAAAATTTGTTTAGAAGGCTCAATTATTAGATCATTCACTAATATCCCAAAATGCCCATAAACAAAGGTATAGTGTATGATAGTAAGAGCATATGATATTAAAACTAGTTAATTCGATGTATGAAATCTGAGACGTCCCTAGATTTTCTAAAACTTAATCTGATGTGTGATGTCTAAATTGAAACCCTCACCTCAGTGAGAATCTCAATTCAAACACCCCACACTAGGATAAGAAAGAGAAAATCAAGGGAGTCAGAAGGAAACAATCAATAGCACATGCACATGAACAATAATAAAACCACAACACATGTTCACCAATCAATATATAATTACAACATGAATTATTACAACATTTGATATTACATATTGAACAACAAACTATACATATACATGTACTACCTCTAAACTACATGATCTTAACACACCAGGTCCACCTGTACATCAGCTCTCCACACAACTCTCACTATCCTGGTTCTTCAAGATCACATGTCTACAACATAAACAAAATATTACATGTGGTACACATCAACACAATATTCAAGAATATTGTACTGATTATGCCTATGTGTCTTTTATATACCTCTCATCATATCTTGGCAATAAGATAAATCTAATATACTTGGCAATAATAGAAGAATAAATACTTATCTCATTAAGCATTTAAAGGTTCTAAAAGTTCACTTCATCACATCCTACACACCTTGAAAAAATTTCATCCTTGAAATTAAGTATAAAAAAATCTAGTCCATCACACCATATACATCTTAAAAGAAAAAAATTTCCTCAAAATATAGCCATCCTATTACTTCAGGGAACTTCATCCATTTCTAGGGCACCACTCTATGTGCATCACATCCAAAATCAAATCTCCATAATCATATCCAAACCACTATTACGAGGTTTAAAAACATCTCTGATTATTTCATGACATATTTCATATGTTAGGGTTGCATCCTTATCTTTACCCATGCATTAGTGTTCCTACATCGTATTACCATGTTCTAACGGAGTTAACTAAAGTTATCCCATTATATCAAAGTGTCATCAACATTTTATTGAGATAATTGTTAGAACATGTTCTTCATTAACATATGCCTTTTAGGAGGGAGTTAACTATAGTTAACCTGTTGGGTTTTAGGGGAGGCAGAGAAGGAAGCAGAAACAAAAATTTTCTCCCCCAAACCCGAAACAAGGAAACGCGTCAACGTCTATATAATAGGAAAGGGATGGTATGCGGAATCATACCTTGTCCCGAGGCTTGCTCGGCGACAATACCTCGCGCCTTGCGTGGTCTTCAACTCCGGTCTTGGATAGTGTCTGTGCAGCTCCTGGTCGCACCGGGACTGACGACTCCTCCTCTCACCGGGACTGTCGGGGTTGACAGTTGTCCTCCTGAGTGGTAAAAACCTCCCGCCTCTGAAGTAGTCCACACGGACCACCTAGAACTCTACACTCCTTGTCCCACAAGGAGTTGGAAGGAGTCACACCCTCCTGTTGACGTACTAGTTGCCAACACACTCTCCTGCCTCTAGTTGCAACTGGAGTTGTCTTTCCCTTGCTGCACCTCCCTTTGCGGGTAGCACTTGCTCGGGCTCTCTCTCGGTTACCAAAACCAGAGAGAATGACAACTTTCTAGAGGAACTGGTTGCAATGAGTTGTAGTCTGAGAAGCCCCCAATACCCCTATATATAGGAGGGTCATGGGATAGGGTTCTCTATCCCAGGCAATGCGGGACTAAAAGCAGGAGTAGAAGGGTTCGAGGTTTTCCACAAAAGCAACCAACTAGCAACCGGAACCGATCATTTCACAAGTGAAACGGTCAGTTGGGGACCTGAACCGGTTGGTTGGGACACCTCAACCAGTCGGTTCACAAGTGAACCGGTCGGTTGGTGGTCCTAGTCGGTTTCCGATTGACTTTCCTTCTTTTGTTTCTAATTGGTATCGAATACCAATCCTATTTCCCAATCAAATTGGGCAATTGAAACTAAAAAAAAAGGAAAATTCTCACCAATCCTATTTTCCCAAGTTGCTCAGTTGCACCAGTTGAATCGATCATTTCAACACTTGAAGCAATCATTTCACCCTGGACTTGAGCCAATCGGCTCAACACTTGAGCCGACTGGTTCACTGACCTCAGCCGACCGGTTCATCACATGAACCGATCAGTTGGGAGTGTAGGTTGTGTAGAATCAGTCAATTGTGATTTCAATCAATCCGATACTCCAATCAATGTGTCCAACACCTTGAACATTATGATATTGAGCCATCAATTGATTGAGTGTTTAATTGAACTACTAAACTCCTTTAGTAATCAATCTAAACATTGCTTGTGGACAAAACTCCTCTTCCAGGTTAAGTCCTATGTGTGACCCTCCAGGTCCATTTCACGTTGGCAGTGAAAGTCCATAACACTTATGACTTCACAATCAAAGAGCGGTGCCTAGTCACACATCAGTGCTACCCAAGTGAAAGTAGAAAGTTGGAGAACAACTTTCAATCCTACAATCCATGAATGGTTTTACAACGAATGTATAATTCCTTTATTACTGATATCCCGAATGAACTCGAGGCATGGAACAATCATCCTGTCAACGTTCATTCACTTTCTTGATCTCAGAGTAGATTGAACGAGATATGTATGACATCAATATCACATACTGATTCACAGATGCATGTGCACGCCTATCTCAATCCTACTCATCAAGTGGCCTTGGATATCAAACTCCCTCAGGAGGGACAAATCCCATATCTATCACTCACCCCTCAAAAGCCCCATGTGTCAAAGCCACCCAATCATCACCTTTATAACAACCCATGTTTCAGGACTGCGTTTGATGATGTCAAAGTGTTCCCAACAAAATGTGTTGAGTGTAGTGATTTCAGGTCAAAGAATCACACTCACCACCATCACTGTGAGTAGTGACTGTGACTACCATGTCATGCTTCCATGTGTCAAACTCACGGCGGGTCTATCCCGTACACTTGTTCTCTAACAAGTACCTATGTGTTTGGTTTGATATCTCTATATCATGACTAATGATATTCTGTCATCAACCAACACCACAATCTAGTCTTGTGTGTCATTGTTGTCTATCTACCTTCCACAATGACATCCGACTAGGGACATAACAAGAATGTACAAACTCTTAGCATCTGTATGACCTCATCGTTCAGGTCCTCAACCTAAAAGCATACGTCATTGAGTACTGTCATTCTCTAGACATTCAATTTGTTCTATCATTATCTCATATGACTGAACCAGAAAGAATTGGAAGCTTGCCTTTGATGTTTATCAAATCAATCTTAATGTATCCCACCAATCCTCCCATGATTGGCTCTCAGGGCATACATACCAACAGACTCCCACTTGCACTGCGAGCCTATCACCCTTGAATCATATTCATAGTGATCTTCAAACATGTCCCACATGTCACTCTGCTCTAGTGTCAACATAGTGAGTAATGGCAACACCTTGCCAAAGTCAGTATAAATTGCATGTCTCTCATCTCTTCGATGTACGTCACACGTATGAGATGGAGTTGCCGTAATATGCGATCTAGTATTCCTTTGCTAACCTTTAGCTACATTGCATGATCAAGGATTCCATACTTGTCATCAATGAGCGGAATATCTATAAGTTCATCTCATGAACTTCCAGACCCATATAGTATCCATTGTTGTTCTCTAACACACGGATACTCGGCATTTCCTTTTTAAATGGCTTTATTGGAACATTTCCAATCATCAACATACTTTCACTTTTATATATCTATATATATGTTTTGCGATTAATTTTTTGTCCTTTCAGAAGTTCACATCAATGTAACTATTTACATTCAACTCTTCCTTATCTCCATAGAACTGGTACTTCTCAAGTACTTATCAAGTTCTCATGGTATTACAGTAACTCTTACTGGAAGTAGACAGACATCCACTCGTCATGTCTTACATATGAGTTATCAGGATGAGCACATCATATTGTCATGTCCTACACGCAAGATGATGAATGCATTTTGTTCTTGCCATGTCAATACATGAAAGATAATGGGATGATTACATACATGATAGATCCATATCTATTCTTAGTGTTCCCATTCTTCATAAGAATTGGACACTTGGCCTTGGGATACTAACTCCATGTGACATGGACATGTTTTCTCCCACTGAATCTGTGCATACTGAACCCTTCAATACAGATTGCCAATGTATGCTTTCTCTTTTCAGGTCAAGATGTTTTTGAGAACTATCTCTATAGATCTCTATTCCTATCACATAGGAAACATCTCTATCTTCCTTTAAAGATAATTTCCACTTTTGGATTTCCATTCTAGAACATTTCCATTTCACATCAACATGTGGAATGTGAATACGCTCCCACTAAATCACAGATCCCTTCTTTATCTTTGACATATCAGTCAAACCCTTTGACTATATCATCAAAGTAAAGATCCAATTCTGAGTTGCTTGTACTCAATCAATCACATTGATTAGTCCATTGTAACTAATAGACTTCATTTGCATTAGTGGATTCATAAACCTTATAGGTTGTGTCACGTACACATCCTTGTTTTATTCCTCATAGGAATGCGGTTTTAGTATCCATATGCCAAATTTCTTAGTCATTAAGTTGCAATCAACAAGCATCATCCTTCTCAAAATGTTATCCATGTGTCTTAACACTTCAGACTTATTTGCACTTAAGGATTTTTTATTTCAATGGGTGCTACCATCAATGTCATACCTTATGGTTTATATGGATGTCATTTAGGATGTAATGGTCATAAACCATAACTCAAAGTTTGGTTCCTCACATTCATCTAGATAGTTCACTCATCACATGAACAACTCATCACATAGATAATTGAGGTGTATCTGTCAAGGATATAAAAACTCACAACTCGTTGTGATTCTTAATGTCCTTTATTAGTGTAGGGTATTCTTTATTTAAGAAGAATTTAGTTATTTGATAATCATTCTCTAACTCCTTAGAGTATGACTCCCTTTTGATTTAGACATCACTATGCCTTAATCATGATCTCACTATGATACACTATCATAATCACTCATAAGGATCTCAAACATTTTGGTCTAAGTATTTCATTCATTGATCTCATCAAGAATTAACACTTTACCAAATTCCTACTTCATCTATGATATTCTTGAACACTTCAAGATATTCATATTGGTATTTCTCTAAACACCTTTTGAAGTATTAGCATTTACTCCAATAGGTATGTATCATACCTAATAAGATAATCATTCTCCCACTACCTTTAGTGAATATTGATTAATCATGTCCAAGATATTCATGTCTCTTACTAGTTTTCTAACCAAAAGAGTCTATATTTATCCATCACATGGAAACTAGAAATGAATTTCTCATGATTGATGCTAATTTGATTGTTTGAGTTATCAATAACTTTAGGTATCGTCTTATCTTATGCATACCATGTATCACAAGATAAACAAGGCATTTCCACAAAGATCATATCTTTAAGATTGAAACATCAACTTTATTAATTGCCATCATTGTCATACAATATGCAAAAAAAGTGTGTTTCTATCTATTGGCAATATATGAAATAGCAGTTCCCAACTCTATTCCGTGCCCTTTAGGCTGAAATAAATTGAAAGATACTTCTATCTATGACAGCAACACTTGCTCCAATGATGGGTACCTCTTTCTTGGTCCTTTCACAAAGGCCATCACTTCTTTGCTGATCTTGCATATCATATATGATAGATCCATATCTTGGTATCATATACCTCAGATAAAGAAGTTGTTCATTTCATGATACCTTAGGTGGAGATCTTCATCCCCTCCTTCATCTTCTTTTATTCTTCCAGATATAGAGGCCAATCCCTCATACACCCTTTCCCCATGTGCCTTGAGGCTGAATACGGCTTGGATTGCTGGCTAGCATCAGAACACTTCTTTGCTTTGCCCTTGTCCTTGCCCTTAAGAATTACCGTTTCTTTGATCACATCAAAGATTATGGTTTGTCTTTCTTCATCTATGCATGTACTATCCTCAACATGTCCAACAACTCTGTCAACATTTGTCAAAGTTGTAGCTTATCATGAATTGTATGATTCTCGCAACATTTGCAGTATCATACCAATAGCCAACTCTTGGCTTAGAGAGAATCCTTCTTAGTCAGGTCTTTCACATATACCCAATCATATTGAGTGTGTGAATACCTTACTGGATCTCCTTCTGTCATGACACACTAGGATAGTGTCCTTGAGACATCATATGTCTCATGTTGTCTCTGCAACTCACAGTTCAGAGAACACAACATCAAGCACTCCTCATCAATGTCTTCCTCGGTATGCTTTCATAAGCATACTTTCAGGCATTGATATGGTGGGATCGAGTTCATCTGGTTCTGGTATAACTAGGACTTAGAGCTTTCACTCTACGATTGAGAACATTTCTCAATGTACTAACCAGTCGTGGAAAAATTCCCATTTAATATGTTGGTCTCAAAGACCGATCACAAATAAAGTGATTATTGTTGATTAACCATTTATTTTAACAAAAGGAAATATATGCAATTTTAGTCCAAAACTCTTTTGACTTATTTGATTGATTTCAAAGGTTGACGATAAAATTAGGCCTTTAATTAATTACTACTCCCAATATTTTAGTTCAAATTGATAGCCCTCACAATCAATTTGGAAGATTGCAATGTACAACCTTCTAGTGGGAAAGATCCTGAAATCCTCTATCTCATGGACCAGCTAGGGCTGTCACCCACCACTTAGATCTCTCAGGTAGGCAACTCTTTCCAATTGCATCATATGCAACTCTTAATAAGATGTCATATGCAACTCCTTGCCATTATCATCTCCATGCCTCAAGGTACTAGATCCCATCTAGATCACCTTATTAAGTCTGACCCAAAGCAAAAACAATGAATATGCACCCTTCTAGGGCAGACCCACACATTCATCCTTCACGCTTCATGAGATAGATGGTGCACCACGCTAGGGCGTGCCCACACTTGGTCGATCAAGCTTTTCACATGTGTCACATTTGGAAGGCATCTAAAACTTAATATTTAATGAGGGATTTGGTTTTTATATACATATACATATCCAATCACCACAATACATAGTACGTATCATATACATGCTATATCCCATAGAAAACATCCAAAATGATAAAAGCGATGATTATGGCCATCCTAATGTGATTCCTCGAGCCAAGAGGAATCACGATCATCTAGTTCTACATCACATGCAACCTATACAAGATGAACTATGTGCTTTGCCTTCAGAGTAGATCAACTCAACACATGATTGACTTCCTCGTTCTGGCTCAGTCATCTGGGTGTCACCAGTCGATCAGTTGGCACCTCCAACCGATCGGTTTGCCTGGTCATCGTGCATCTCGTCATGGCCGCCACCCGCTCGTCTCACTCCTCGAACCGGTCATCAACCGATCAGATCACTCCTTGAGCCGATCATCTGGAACATCAATCGATCGGTTCACGCCTTGAACCGATCATCTCAGCTATCGTTAGGATGTCCTCCGATCTTTGACATAACAGGAAATAAAAATCTATCCTATTTTACATTGATTAAAAGGGAAACCCCGAGTTACATTCGAGGGGAGCAAAGGTAGGAAAGAATCTCGAATTATTTTGAGTTACATCAGGAATAGGAGAGGGAAGATCAGTGCGCAGACCGAGATGCAAGCAACCACATACAACCATACACATATAGGGTTTATTGGCCATAACCACGCTATACATCCACCACAAAACTCGTTTAAGGGTGAAGCGTATCGAGTGCATTAATAATACATATCATATATGTAATTGGGATTTGTGGATTTAGGATTCGACATGCATAAAGCCAATTTTATTCCCATTGTATGCAATAAATAAAGGCGACAAATCAAAATCGATCATATCGATATTCCTAAAATATAGAGCAGTTGATGTGGCTCTAATACCACTGTTGGGTTTTAGGGGAGGCAGAGAAGGCAGCGGAAACAAAAATTTTCTCCCCCAAACCCAGAACAAGGAAACGCGTCAACGTCTATATAATAGGAAAGGAATGGTTTGTGGAATCATACCTTGTCCCAAGGCTTGCTCGGAGACAATACCTCGCACCTTGCGTGGTCTTCAACTCTGATATTGGATGGTGTCTGTGCAGCTCCTGGTCGCACCGGGACTGACGACACCTCGTCTCACCGGGACTGTCGGGGTTGACAATTGTCCTCCAGAGCGGCAGAAATCTCCCGCCTCTGAAGTAGTCCACACGGACCACCTGGAACTCCACACTCCTTGTCCCACAAGGAGTTGGAAGGAGTCACACCCTCTTGTTGATGTACTAGTCGCCAACACACTCTCCTACCTCCTGTTGCAACTGCGGTTGTCTTTCCCTTGCTGCACCTCCCTTTGCGGGTAGCACTTGCTCGGGCTCTCTCTCGGTTACCAAAACCAGAGAGAACGACAACTTTCCCGAGCAACTGGTTGCACTGAGATGTAGTCTGAGAAGCCCCCAATACCCCTATATATAGGAGGGTCATGGGATAGGGTTCGCTATCCCGGGCAATGCAGGACTAAAAGCAGGAGTAGAAGGGTTCGAGGTTTTCCACAAAAGCAACCAACTAGCAACCTTAACCGATCATTTCACAAGTGAAACGGTCTGTTGGGGACCTGAACCGGTCGGTTCACAAGTGAATCGGTCGGTTGCGACATCTCAACCAGTCGGTTCACAAGTGAACCGGTCAGTTGGTGGTCCTGGTCGGTTCCCGATTGACTTTCCTTCTTTTGTTTCTAATTGGTATTGAATGCCAATCCTATTTCCCAATCAAATTGGGCAATTGAAACTAAAAAAAAAAGGAAAATTCTCACCAATCCTATTTTCCCAAGTTGCTCGGTTGCACCAGTTGAATCGATCATTTCAACACTTGAAGCAATCGATTCACCCTGGACTTGAGCCGGTCGGCTCAACACTTGAGCCGACCGGTTCACCGACCTCAACCGACCGGTTCATCACATGAACCGATCGGTTGGGAGTGTAGGTTGTGCAGAATTAGTCAATTGCGATTTCAATCAATTTGATACTCCAATCAATGTGTCCAACACCTTGAACATTATGATATTGAGCCATCAATTGATTGAGTGTTTAATTGAACTACTAAACTCCTTTAGTAATCAATCTAAACATTTCTTGTGGACAAAACTCCTCTTCCAAGTTAAATCCTATGTGTGTGACCCGGCAGGTCCATTTCACGTTGGCAGTGAAAATCCATAACACTTATGACTTCACAAGCAAAGAGCGGTGCCTAGTCACACATCAGTGCTACCCAAGTGAAAGTAGAAAGTTGGAGAACAACTTTCAATCCTACAATCCGTGAATGGTGTTACAACGAATGTATAATTCCTTTGTCACTGATATCACGAATGAACTCGAGGCATGGAACAGTCATCCTGTCAACGTTCATTCACTTTCTTGATCTCAAAGTAGATTGAACGAGATATGTATGACATCAATATCACATAGTGATTCACACATACGTGCACACACCTATGTCAATCCTACTCATCAAGTGGCCTTGGATATCAAACTCCCTCAGGAGGGACAAATCCCATGTCTATCACTCACCCCACAAAAGCCCCATGTGTCAAAGCCACCCAATCATCACCTTTATAACAACCCATGTTTCAGGACGGTGTTTGATGATGTCAAAGTGTGCCCAACGACATGTGTTGTGTGTAGTGATTTCAGGTCAAAGAATCACACTCACCACCATCACTGTGAGTACTGACTGTGACTACCATGTCATGCTTCCATGTGTCAAACTCACGGCGGGTCTATCCCGTACACTTGTTCTCTAACAAGTACCTATGTGTTTGGTTTGATATCTCTATATCATGACTAATGAGATTCTGTCATCAACCAACACCACAATCTAGTCTTGTGTGTCATTGCTGTCTATCTACCTTCCACAATGACATCTGACTAGGGACATAACAAGAATGTACAAACTCTTAGCATCTGTATGACCTCATCGTTCAGGTCCTCAACCTAAAAGCATACATCATTGAGTATTGTCATTCTCTAGACATTCAATCTGTTCTATCACTATCTCATATGACTGAACTAGAAAGAATTGGAAGCTTTCCTTTGATGTTTATCAAATCAATCTTAATGTATCCCACCAATCATCCCATGATTGGCTCTCAAGGCATACATACCAACATAACCCACTTTATCTATCTAGATCATATCAAGGTGTCATAAACATTATGTTGTGCTATATGTCAAACTATATTTTTTATCTTTATTAAGCACTAAGATTAACAACTCATGTAACATGCTTCATTCATATGATCTTATTTCACTGCCCATAAAAAATTGCAACATTTACTAGCAATTTCATCACAAGATTAGCCAAGAATATCACATTATCATCATTATTCATGTATATGGTTAACAATTTATGCATTTATATCTATTAAAACATATCTAGGTTTCCATCATATCATATACTTATTTTACATCTATAGATCAAATGTCATTCATATAGACATTATACTAAGGTTGTGCTTAATCATCATATACAAGTGGCTCGTCAAACATATATCAAAACTTTATCTAGACCAATTGAGGTTCTCCTAACCCATATCATGAGGATACTACCATGCTCAATCTCTCTTAGTTAACTCAACTCTATGAGTAACTCATATGCATATACTTTATCTTTCCTCTCTTATTCTAGGGTTCTCAGATTGCCTCATTAGCACTAGTGATCAACTTCACAAGCTCTAACCACATAAATACAAACCAAAACATGCTATGACATTCTCTTCATAGGTCTTTACCAATGGGACATGCTTACCCAAAACTCTCTTATATATACAACCACTAGATTCCTACAAGGAACCACCAACCCGAGCTGATGCTTTATAGAAACTAACATAGTTGCCTCCTCCAGGGTCTTGGGACTCTCTCTCCCTCACCCAGATGGTAGGAACTCATACTCAGCCTCTCTCTTACTCTAGGGTTTGGTCCTACTTATGATATCTAGGGTTCAACAAAGCTATAGGAATCATGCATAAAGCAATTCATCTCAATTACTCAGGAGTATTCTAGTTTAGGACATATCATAACGCATATTTCTCATAATTCACATATCTTAGAGTTTACGTCCTCTGACCTTCTCCCTCTGGGTCCGACTCTTTCTAGAGTTAACCCTAAATATGGTCCTAACACTAGAGGTCCTCCTTTGTAAAAGAGATTGAGGCCTTTGTTGACTCACATCCTTGTCTTAACTTTACATATCTTATCTCATAAAAGAATGCATACTTGCATTATCAAAACTTATCTCAAATCCTCAAAAGTGAACTTAAGTCCTCGAAGACATGCATAGATCATCATAAATTGTCTTATATCATATCTATACAACTTAGATCATCATCTAATCTTATATGAGCTATTCCATCTATCATATATTCCAACAAGGCTCTAGACATCTAATCTAGAACCAGTCTCTCTTCTAGACTGATGTGATGCACATTCACTTAGGTTGCATGACTACCTCCTACTCGTACATGTGTGGGGACACACTTTTGTAATACTTACATATATAATAAAATATTATATACTTTTTCTTCAATAAAACATGCATCAGAGAAAACTCTCAAGGTCTGATTCGATTGGAAAAAAAACCAAATCCAGATTCAAGTGTCCCATACATAGTAAAGAGTACAATGTCTTGAAAACTAGTGAAAAGGGTTAGAATATGGTGTAAACTATTGTAGCTACCCTAGACAACGAGCACAATATGTCTAGGATTTCTCTTCCCTTGATGCACATCATTTCCAAATAATGCAACGTCCCATACCGCTGCACTATAAGGAAAGAATGACATCTAAGGACCTGTTATTCAACAAGCACCACTCTAGACCTAGTTCTCTGACATCTAGGTGCTAACCTAGAGGCTACGTCAGATCTAGTCTCTAAAGATTATTAAGTTCAATGTTCTTTAGTTTTACGTTGCATAATGAGCAAATGTCATGCTTTGCTATTATTCATGCTCTGATACCACCTATGACGTCCCCATATTTTCTAAAACTTAATCTGATGTGTGACGTCAAAATTAAAACCTCACTTTAGTGAGAATCCCAATTTAAACACCCCAAACTAGGCTAAGAAGACGAAAATCAAGGGAGTCAGAAGGAAATAGTAGTAGCACATGCATATGAACAATAAACAAACCACAACACATGCTCACCATTCAACATATAATTACAACATGTCCTAATATAGATTTTGAAGAGGGCTCATAAAGTTATGAATAGTAATGTTATGTCCCCTGAGTGTATGAATTTAGTATTTCAAAGGATTGGCTTTGCCATACAAAAAGGACTAACGACGCAGCTTGTTGCCCGCCTGTCACCTACTGTAATGAAAATAACACAGTCTTTTATATAGTATCATGAATGTTAAATACATTGTTACAACATTTGATATTACACATTGAAAGGAAAATTTCTACATATACATGTACTACCACTAGACAATAGGATCTTCAAATGATGGGTCCACCTGTACATCAACTCACCACACAACTCTCAACTATCATGGTTCTTCAAGATCACACATCCACAACCTAAACAAAAGATTACATGTGGTACACATCAACACAATATTCAAGAATATTGTACTGAGTACACCTACGTGTCTTTTATATACCTTTCATTACTAAGCTTGGCAATAAGATAAAACTAATACTTGGCAGTTATAAATAAATATAAGAAAAATCATATACTTGCACAAAGATGTTCATTACCAAAAGAGAACACATATTTTAAGCACATTTCCATCATATATCTCATACATCTGCCCCAAGGGCTTTGATGTTTTAGGCCTTATGATCTACCCCCGAGCAGTTTGTGATCATTATACATGTGATCTACCCTCGAGCAGTTTGTTATCACTTTAATGCACTGTACTACCAAAGAGTTTAGTGCTATCATATGATGGATCAGATATATTATGTTTCATATGTTCATAGCCATAAATATGGAAAATCAAGCAAGATATCTTACCAGAACAATCATTTCATCCAATACCATATGCCAAATATTCTACAAACATATAAGACAAGCATATTGTATAATAAGCCAAGTAAGAGGTAATGGCGTACCTTGATCAAGATAACCTAACCATCATATTCCTGATGTCATCTATATCCTTGGTCAAACATGATTAAGACAAGATCATATATGCCATCAAGTTCTCATCATCTTACATCTCATCTTAACCCTAATTATGTCCATTAGGTTTTAGCTTAGTTCATTAGTATGTGTGCATCATTACTTGCATTCTCATCTTGGAGTCATCTTACTGATGTCATATTCCGTATCACAGTTCATTTACTGATAATTGTGTTTCACATTATTATGTGAACATATTAACCATAGGTTACATTCTTAAACCTAATTTAGGGTTTTAAACCATGTATTAAGAGTCATGTATAAAATTGATCTCAGATTCACATATTATCTTCCAATTATTGATATGAGGATTTTCTATGTATTTCATCATTTATTGAACATGTATGTATTAATTGCATTTTATTTAGGGTTATTAGCCATAGATAGACATTCTAAGAAAATTACATGATTATGTGTCACAACATGATCATATCTGATGTCACAGGGATTCTAAAACATATTTAAGAGTTACTAACAAATTCTCATAATTTTAGGTCTTCATTTGATATTTGTTACTCATAAAAAAAGAATTTCAAAACATACATGATATCACTATTATTAGTGCATCAAAAGGTAGATATCATGGTTCCATTTTGTTCTAATCATTTTTCTAAGAATTTTGGTACCTTATTGGTAATTTTTTGATAAACGTACTAATTACTAGGAATTATCTAAGATCTTTGAGTTTATAGGGTATTTACCTTCATGGACCAATTAAATGGTGCCACATGTCCGCTGACTTGCTCAGTTGGGCAGGGACCTGCCCAAGCTTGAGATGTATGGGACCATGATCTCACTGGTTTAGGGTAAAAGGACCATTTCAAGATTCTTATTCTTCTCAGACCTGATGCTTTCTTCATCCTTCCTCTCTTGTGTAAACATCTAACAGGTGACTCCTGTGTGCATTGCCTCCCGACCTAGATCCAACGAGCAAGTTTGGAGATCTCCTTCCTCTAGTACGTAGCTACCTCATGCGTCGTCTCCCTAGATAGCACCAGGTTCCGTTCTCTTCCATGCATTCTCACATGATCACGACCACTTCTCGATTTCACAGGCCTTGTTCTTTGCCTAGGTGCTGCTTCTCCTCGCATCACCTCTTATCATCTGTTGTGGGACTCTCATAGCCCGTGCACTGTGCTGACATGAACGGGGGGCCTTACGCCCAAGCCACCACTGTGGAGATGTTCTACGGTGGAAATTGTTCCCCCTAGAACCTCCTCCAGTACTCACAATCTAGTCGACGCCTCTAGATCACCATGGTCTTCTCCTCCTTGCGGATCGAGTGACACTTATGTGCATCATCTCCTAGAATTCACAACCGCTACATAGCTTCGATGAAGAAAAACCTACAAATGACGTTCTCCATGCTGGAACCTCCACATACAACAACTCCTGCTGCAATTTCTTTCTTCCACCAAGCCATTGTTGCTACTACATCTCCTCCTCGACGTCGGCCTATGTGAGACGAGTTCTTCCGCATGACGTTGTCATTGTGAGGAAGTTTTCCATGCCATGTTCAATCTCACCAGGTCTCCTCATGTGCATCTGTAACTCCTCCCTCAGACCACGACAACTTATGGTGGAGGGACAATGGAGAGGGAGGGTTGTAGCACTTAGCATTGTATACGTGATTGATGGGTTAGGGGTTGTAGGTTATCTCCTCGACATTGAAAACAACTACCCTACCTCTACCTCCTTCCATCCCACGACTGTGGTGAACCACTCGTGAAAACAAGATTAACTATTGTGGAAGCGAATTATTAACAACAGATTTACTAAAAATCACTAAAAATTAAAACTTTTTGCAAAGAGATCCACAAACTATAAAACTCTTTCATAGAGAATTGAGGTAAGTTATTTACATTCTTATTCATCAGTACAACTCTATATAATCTCATCTCGAGAGTCATAAACATTAACTACCCGATTAAACTATACATAAGCAGTATACAAAAATCTCGAGGCATTAAGCCAAAAATTCTCAAATCTATATCAAACCATCTACTGACTCCTAGGACCTGAGAGTATAGAAACGACACATAGGACTCTCTATATACAGGACTTAATAAACTGTGTCTCCACCTGAGGATCACAGTTGTCCTTGCTTTTGCTTCTGCTACTGCTGCTATTCACCCTCTGTAGGGTTTCTGCCTTTTCCTCGGCGTCTACCTAAAAATTTAACCCCACGGGGGTGAGACAATTAAAAATTGCCCCAGCGAGAGATATAACTCTCTGCCAGAAACATAGTTATTGTAGATAATAGAATAACACTGAGCAATAAAATTATAAATATTCAATAGCAGGTAAATCATTGATTATACTTTGTAGAGCAGTATTCTCTATGTAGTTCATTTCGATTATAACTTGATAAGAAGCATGTCATTTTCAATAAGGAATATGAAGAACATGTAAAGTATTTACCCATCTAGGAAATAATAGGCAATGTATCATCAATCATTGATTCTCGCAATTCAACCCTAAACAAATATGCTACATGACTGATTACATTTTACAAACATACTTATGCCCTGAGGAGATGAGGTATACCACTCATACTCCAACCGACCATTGCGAAATCGAAACCGGTACCATACATAGGGCAATAGAAGAGCCAGATTTCTATGACCTCATCGTCCTCAGTCAGTGTAAGGAACAACATGCATGACATCTCGTGTCTCTACCAAATAGCTTTCCAGAGTATACTGGCAACTTCGCTATTAGAGTTATAGTGGCATGTTGTACTCTCTTCACAATCGAGAGATTTCTTGTTTATCTCACATCGATTGGGCATTAACATCATCATCGGGAGATTAATGACACATCATCCCGGCATATACATATAATGAAGGATTGAGAGATTTAATGTTTATATCACATCAATTCCTCCATTAGGTCATAAGGATATTCGTGCCCATAACCCCCACATACTCCAAAGTATGCCCTCCAGGAGTTTCCCTTAGGAAAACATGTTTCACCATCACCAAACTACTGACGATGATGGATCTATTGTTAGGGCTCTACATGATATCATTTCCCTTAGTTATTTAAGTACATTACAACATTCTTTTAGCATTAGGCATGTTTTCAAACATAAACCATTATAACAATTGCTATAAATAATGAGTACTATTTCCATCAAGTTCATGTTACAACTTTATTAACATTGGGATCTCAATCCCTTAGACCATCAAAACACTTGTTACCACTTTAACAGGTAACTTAATGCCATCAAATCATCTGACAATATAAACATGATAATTGCAGTGCAGGTATTTCACATGGCTCTTACATCCTATTAATCTCTTTTGTTACCTCTCACAAGGCAACATAAAATATTATGGCTCATAAGGCTCATAAAGTACTTTCAATAAATAAAGCATCATAGCTCATACCTGGCTATGTTCATTATCTCATAAAACCTGCATGATTAGTATAAATGATAACATATACATCAATTTCATATCAGCACATTGCAAAACAATTATAACATCACTATTCATGGGGTTACACCACTATGCCCTTGCTAGGGTTAGGGTTTCCCTTTTCATTTCAATTAGGGTTAATCATCCTCTTAGCTCATTTAGGATTAATGACTCATCATTTCATTATCTAGCCTTGGAACTTCATGCTATAAAGTATAACCCAGAATTAGGGTTTCACATTTTCATTCACCTTATTTGGAATTAGGGTTTACTATTCACATTGCATCACCCTAGATTAGGGTTTATATTCAGCAACCCACAATTAGGGTTTACTATTCACCCATGGTAGGAATGATCATTAAATTACCCTGAATTAGGGTTTCTCATGTCATTACCATGAATTACGATCATACCATCATCATGTATTAGGATTTCACCTATCAATGCCCTCAATTAGGGTTATGAGTCATTAACCTTCATAATTAGGGTTTGTACTCATGATTAGGGTTTATAACTCCCTATCCAGAATTATACCCTCATTAGACATTCATCCATAGTAAAAGTATTAAGACTTAATCATTACATAGTTATCATTCATATGGGAAGTCTTCTCTCTCTCATCTTCTATAAATGATGCTTACTTCATCCTTGATTAAGCTAAGTCAACTCAACTTGAAAGAAGAATTGACACCATGAGTTATGTCATTATCACCATGATCATTAAAGCTTAATTATTCAAAGGGTACTAATCACCCTATCTCATTAAGAGTACCATTATTATAATCACCCTTGTATTACATCATGTAATTGTTCACTTAAACAATTGACCTTCAACCACTTTCAGAGTTCATACGATTTAGTTGATTAACTTACAAATGATCTTGGTCTCTTAGACCCTAAACGGTCTTGACCAATCAGACCTCAAACAATCTTGCTTATAACACCTCCAAACGGTCTAAGACCGTTTAGACCTCCAAACGGTCTTGAACATACCCTTGAAACCGTTTGGTAAAGTAGGAGGTTGAAACTGTTTGCCAAATTAATTCTTGAAACCGTTTGACAAAGTGACATTTGAATCTATTTGAACCTTAACTGGTTTGGGATCGTTTGGTCCCAAACGGTCTTGAGACCATTTGGTCTAAACCTCGTCAAAACTGAATGGACCAATTATGGTCTCCACCAATCATGTTGATTTAGGGTTTCCAATGTTGATCCCCTGATCGATTGATTTCGCATAACCACTCATCAATTGAACCTATCATCATACTTCAATTCATCTTAATGGATCATCCTTCAACTGGTCTAACCCTCATTTGATCATCAATTAGGGTTTTGAATCAATTGGATTAGGGTTTGAAATCAATGAACCTTCAATGTTATTCAATGTGAAACTAGTTACTTTGAAACTATTGGACCACCATCCAAAATGGACATGACCTGACCTCAAACGGTCTTGAGGTCGTTTGGATGACCTCCAAACGGTCTTGAGATCGTTTTCCCATCTCAACATCCAAATCCATGGCATTAGGGTTTGGATCATAGGATTGATCACCAAATCAACATTTCATTGCAAATCAATTTGATATCTTTAGATCAAAAAACACCTAACCATAATCAACCCTAAACCTCCAAACGGTCTTGGGTGACCCTTAAACGGTCTTGAGACCGTTTGGGTGATCCCCAAATGGTTTTAAAACCATTTCGGTCAATCAACCCAAAGAACTAACTCAATCAAATTAGAAATCAGCACTTAACCCGATTAGGGTTTGGTGATTGATTGTCCTTCAACTAATGAACCAGTAACGACCCCGCCTACCGGTAACCCCCAATTAAGGGAGACTGAAAGGTCAGTGCCGTTATCCAATTAACAGGATCAAAGGTTCAACAAATAATCAATAATAATTATGAAATTCTACTAACTAACTGGAATTTAGTATAAAATTAAAATTTTACTTACCTTTGAAAACTTTGGAAATCTATCTATCCAGAGCTTGAATTATTCTATCTAATCCTCCTTGCAATTTATTTCTTATTTCCACAATGTGTCACTTTACTATTTGTTCTTTCAATTGTTGTTCCTAAAACGCCGACAAACAAAACGTCGATCAGTATATTGAATTATACTGGTACGTGGGAACAACCAAAAACTTGCAAATATTGCTAACAATTTAATGATCACAATCAAGTTAATTAACAAGCCAATTTACACTTTTCAGTATGACATTCTCCACCGCTTTTTCCCAAACCCTGGCATACCCACCTTAGGGTTCCTTTTGCCAATGACTTAAGGCCACCTTCTCAATCTCGAGCTTGGTGCCTGGGGGTCACCACCCATGGTGCCCACTAGTCATGCAATATCATAGGCCACCTTCTCATTCCCGAGCTTGGTGCCTGGGGTCACCACTCAAGGTGTCCATTGGTCTACCCATCTGGTCCTGACCTTTGGCATCATCCATCAGGGTGGCATGTAGGTGCGAGAATACATACTTCTATTTTATTTAATGTGATAATCATAGTGACTTTATGATTTGCAAGTATGAACATCCGAACAGATAATTTGCATTCAATGCGATTAACCATCCAGAAAATCCTCGAGAAACTAAGGCGGTTATTCATAATTAACCACATACCTATACATGCAGATTTGAGACAGAATATTCCAATCAATTAAGACATCCAATCAAGCAAGTACAATGATCCTGAAAAAGGCATCCAATATATTTCTATCATGAATCATGGTATTTAAACCGAATAGGCCTAATTGTGCCCTAAGGTTACTAGCCCTTTTTAGGGTTTTACCCATAAGTAAGGTTTCACTTCCGTTTTACGACATTTACTTTATTTTTATCAAAATATCCATCAAACCCTAATTATCTCAGTTTATTTCCCATTAAGATCTTAAGATCAGATTTGCATCACAAAAACCCGAATTTTCATATTATTATATTCTTTCTTCCCTTTTCCCCTCACTTAGGGTTTCTAAGGGTTTTAATCAACATATTAGGTTTAAAACCCTAAACCTTGCAATTCTATCATCAAAATAGGTTAAAAACCATCTTTAACACTAATCAAGTAAACCATGCTCGAATTAATCTATTTGCAAGATTAAAACCATCTTTGGTTAACAATTAGGGTTTTCGAATTATAAATTAACACTTTTTCCATCAAAATATGCACTTTTGCAAAAAGGAACAAAATTAGGTTCTCAAACTATTTTAGCGTGTTCCTCATATTTTTCTAAGCAACTTTCATATTTTAACTTTATTCATCTGTGTTTTCTAGCTCAAGATATGTTTTTTATGAGGAAAACACGTTTTAATTGATTTATTAGTATTTTGAGAAAAACAAGGAGCGTCGGATCCATGGTCTGCTGGTCCACTTAGGATCCAGCGATCAGGATCGCACACGCCTAACTTTGCAATCAGCAGAAAGCGAAGGACAAGTCTGCCCTTACCTTTCTTCACAGACGTCGGGGGCAACAAGGTATTTTCGCCCTTTCCCTTCTTCTTCCTCGCGAGTCCGTCTTCTGTTCGCGAACTGGCGCCTGCCCATGGTCAACCTCATGGTTGACTCCGAGCATCTGGGGTCCCTAGCCACCGTGGATTCCATCGCACCTCCGCTGGTCCTCTCCGAACCCAAACGTGCCCTCTGATTCTCCAGAAGTGGCTCGAGTCGATGGGACGAAGAAGCTCTCTTCGGCGCGAAGAAACTCTATGTTGGAGGTGAAGGTCGAGGTAGAAGATTGAATTGAGGGTTTGAAAATACTCCTCTCGGTCCACCAAAAAGCTTAGGGTAGCAAGAAATAATGTCAGTACTCCCTCTCATCCTCCCCTATATATAGGGTCATCAGAGTAGTCCTGCAATTTGGGGACTTCTACCCTCGTCAACGAACCTCCACACAAACGGGTTGGATGGATTCGGAACAGCCTCCTAAAGCTAAAGGATCTCTTCTCGCTTCATGATTCCCTTTCCTATTCAAGAAAATCATCAAACCAAGATCCCGCAGGTGGACTCTGCGCAAGCAGGTCCCCATGAGACTGGGATTCATTCCCAGCCGTAGGATCACTGATCCACGGTCGTTCTTAGCCCGAAAATCAGGATTTAAACCTAGATAAAAGGTGACATTAATATTTTCCTCTACACATTAGGAAAACTTCCAAAAATCGTATCTCTCAACCTTCTTACACGTTTGATACCAAATTTTGAGGGAAGCTTAGTAATAACTTAATCCTTCATTATGCCGAATTTGTACCCATTATCTCGAGAAATCGGATCCCTTTCTTTAGTTGCAAGTTATTACTCAATTATGTATATTTCTCATCTATTTTATCTTTTCTTTGTCTTTAAATTATTATTCTGAGTTCCTTGTACCTCAAGGGATCCTAAAGGCACATATTCCCATATTGGGGAACATCTATTTGCCTTTATCTTCTTTTGAAAGTCAATTTCTCATATTTCCGTTTTATTAATCAATTTCTTTTCCTTTTTAATTCTCTTTTAAGGATTTGTCTTTATCTCTATTCTATTTTCCTATTGGAATTCCTTTTAACATTAGGAATCCTTGGGATACGAAAATCTACAAAGGATAACTCAATTATACCTCTTTTTACATATTTTCCATATTTTATCATTATTTTCAATTTCTTTCCTAACAAAGAAGTACTTAATTTTCTTATTGCATTCCCTATGCAACTTTGGACTCCTTGGAACCCAAGGAACCCATGTGGCACGAAATCCACCTTTGGATTAAGTTCTTTTTCCTTCTGGAGGTTTCCACACCTTTCTTTTCTCAAATATTCACTTATTCATTTATTAATTGAATTTCCTTGTTATTGGGCCCAATAGCCAATAAAGCCCACAAAGCAATCATCAAGGCTATTGTAATGAAATCCATGCATTCAATCAAAATACATCATTATTTGTTCATTTATCTTTAATATGAGAAATTACATTTCTCAGCAAATGAACCCAAAATTGGGGTTGTAACATCCTTCCCCTCTTATAAGAATTTTGCCCTCAAAATTCCATCAAGTAAACAAACAAACAGGATAAGACTTCCTCATGTCCATCATGGCTTCCATGTGGCTCTACCCTTTTCCATAGTGCTTCCCAAGAACCTTCATCATCTCATATTCTTCCATCTGAGTTCTTTCTTACCTTAGTATATCGTACCCTCATAGGTGACTCAGGACTTTTCAGCTTCTCAAAAAAAAAAAACTGAATAGGTTCATTGCTCAACACATGGCTTGGGTACCTCACATAGTGCTCTAGACCAAACATATGGAACTCATCACACATCATGTTATCCTGCGGGGTAAGGTTAAACACAACCATATCCACCAATCCATCTCAAAAGGACCCATATATTGGGGACTCAGCTTTCTCAGTTGTAGCTTAGAGGGGTCGGATTTTCACATCACATATTTTCCCATAGTGAACTGCGTGTCAGTCTGCTTTGCATCAACTCGTGACTCATATCACCACTGGGCTCTCTCTTGGCCATTTCACGATCAAAGCGACTTCATTTGCACACACTATGGTTCTTTTCTGACCTTCGTGAGGCCTCCTTCACCAACATCATCTTAATGAAGTGGTGACCGACACAACCTCTCTATAAAAATTCTTGCATCCCAATAAAGGCTATCGTGGTTAACATCACATCTTAAGAACTGTCTCTATGTATCACCCTGAATGAGCACACATGCTCTCATCAGACCCTCTAGTCTGGATCATACTGTCCATTAGTATGGGGTGATAAACTGTACTATCATCGAGTTCATCATGCATCCACTTCTACCTCATGGAAGTGAACTTTTAGGTTATACTCAAGAACTTGTGAACTCACATCCTGGTGTAGTTGAACCATCTCTCTCTCTTAGGTAGTTCAACAAAATCCGTCTCTTGATAGTACTCCTTTCTTTCTCATGTTATCTAGGTAAGGCGATCTACAATAACCCATATTGCATCTTGACCTTCCTTGGTCAAGGGGAGACTTACCAGAACTTCCATAATGGTGAACTCCCACTCCCTTTAGGGGGCTCTTTATCCTCTATGTCAAAGCATTGGGTTACTGGTGTTCATCCTTCACCTACTATTATGCATGCCCACAAGCCACATGCATCCTCATCTTAAGCATCCAAAGTGCTACTATCTCTTACTATCTTTGTAGTATCATGGTGTATGGTAGTCTAACAATCATGACCTCTTATATGTCATGATTCCTCAAGATCGATTCCTCAGAAACCCTAAACCAAACTTATCAGGGTTTCATCACCTTCCTTTTCAAAGTAGTGCATTTGAGGTTCCACAACCATATTTTCATTATATCACGGACTAGGATGGCTAACCAAACAATCATCTACTTGATTAATCGCTATTGATACATTTGGGTGTTAGCCAAACTCATCTCTTTCTCTCAACTTAAGGTTAGCTTAACAACCTCAACTTCTTCTAGCTTCCAGCTAAACTAGGCAGCTATATCTCAACTGGAGCATTCATTACCACTCCTTATCCTTAGGTGTTATGTAATGTCGAAGACATACACCTACATGCATTATACTCATCATCTCATCTCAAACTCTATGTTTGTCTTCATCAAGAAACTCTGAGCTCATCCTCATTGTGATCAAACTCAACCTTGGTTACCTTGCCAATTCCACATAGCTTATGACAAAACATCCTCACAAGATGATTTCCTTAATACTCTTAGTGTTTGTAAACCATCCATGTATCATTCACTCCACAAAGGTATGTTATCATTTCTATCCTTATACCTTGTAGCAACGTTCCAACTTCCATCATCTTTTATCCTTGGTGTAAGGCATGCATATTTTCCTATCTCTCACTCCCATAACAAGAGGAAATAAGCATTTGGTTGTAGTCCAAATATAGAGTTCTTCCTGTTCCAAGAGTAGAGATGGTACATCCCACCTTGCCAGTACACCTTCAAATCTAATTTGAAATGTGCAATTAATGTCTCAATAGCAATGATACTTCCATGGAAACTGATCTCGAACCTACTTGGTCTAAACACAATCCTTGGTCGTCTCCTCTAGGTCTATAGGGTGCCGACACTTTTGGGGTCATCCCTCTTCCCTTATGCATCCAGAGAGTGCCCTACTCATCTGCCCTTTGGGTCCTATGAGTTCATGAAGGTGATCAATCTCCTAACCATGGCCATCAGACAATGATAGTTGTTACCTCCTGACCCTATGGTCATGTGCAACTAGGGAATTAGCCAACTCCTTCTTCCATCGGTCTTATCCCTACCTGACCCTAGGATAGACTTAGGATTCTATTATAGTACATGTCCAATATAGAACCTTACCCAATCCTTCATCATCTCTCTCTGCATTCATGGCTGACTTTCATCCCTTCATAGGGGTCATGACAACCTTCCTACACGTGTCAGGCCCCATACCGGTTACCTCCATGGTAACATATCCATATGCACCTAGAGATGGTTAGCTATGGGTCTACAGTTTCAATCTCATATTGTGTACTTTTCACTTAGTTTTATCAAGATCCTATGAAACTTCTTTAGGTTACCTCAAAATCAATCAAAACTAGTATACACCCTACCAAAGGGGTCCCTCTCCTAGGATGGGAGGAAAACTATCTCTTGACAACAAGGTCACAAAAGCTCTTAGGTCTAGGGTTTACATCCACATGATCCTACCCCAACATCTACTAAGGCACATCCTACCAAAGTAGACCACCTATTAAGCCATGCTAGGTCATACTTGCTCTCATTCTCAACGTTCGACCAACTTAGTTGTGAGGGGTTCATCAAACATACCCTTAACTTAAGGGGTTTCCTTTACCGCTACACATGAGGAGTACCATGCTCGAAACTATAGAGATTCAAATCTCATCATGAGCATTGGGTAAACTGTTTCCCCTCTTAGGCCTAGGAACCCTAGGTTCACCTTTGGGTGTCCAACTGTGTGCTCAAACTCTTAACCACAAAACAAGCATGTCCAAGGCATGTCATGCATTTCCTTCCATCCTTCTACTCGAGCAACACATCCGAGTTGAGTCCTCCTCATGGACAACCAATTAGGTATAACGCCTCACAACCTGTTACTAAACATCTATACTATAGGCATATACGTACCAGAAGTCTCATCCTCTATCTAGGGTTTGGTTCCTCTAAAGGCCATGAAGATATTATCATCCTCCATGGATCAAGCATGAGGCAACCACTATCATCTACTTAGGTCACATCATCCTCAACCCTCTATCATTCCTCATGTCTTGGAGTCTAGGCTTCCAACTTCCTTGCTGGGGTCATGCTTTCTCTCTCTAGAGCTAACTCTACATCCAGCCATACTACTGGAGGTTCTCTCTCCATGAAGGATCAAGCTCACAGGCATACCTCTACGTGGGTTATGCCTATGTACAACTTAAGTTTTCTCAAGGTTATCCTTAGTTCTTTATGCTTATCTCGTAAGCTATCTAACCTGCTCCCTTGGCCAGGGTTTTAACTTACAGCTCATACTACTAATGTACTCTGGGTGCAAGCTATATCCTACTTGCAACAACCCATAAGGTTTCTATAGGTTCCTCACTAACCTAATCAATGAAGGAGCTATCCTTTACTCTAACATGCACGACCCTTTCCAGGGTAGGGTCATCAAAGGTACCGGGTCATCTAAACTTTCGCGGCTCACATGACATCCAAGGCGTGTCTATCCAAACATCTGGTCTACCAAGACATCTAACTCATCATGTCATCTCTCTCTAACCTTCACTTAGGGTTAGGGTTAACTTCATCCTCAAAGGATGTGCTAGGTCTCTACCTGTAATGGAGGTCTCTACCTCCAAGACTAACCCTCTCTACTCATCCTCCTAACAAGAGGTCTATCCTCATGCCTCTCCTGAGGACAATGACAACTCGTGTCATACGACCTAAGCATGTATCTATTCTTTAGTTTGCGCTTAATCTATTAAGCTTATGTCCATGACATCTTCTTTACATACTTTTCATTAATTTGGTGGAGGATTTCTTAGACCTTATTAACCTTACCCATACCTCAAGAGGGTGAGGAGAAGAGAGAAAACCCTAATCCTTAAGGTCCTTAATATAATTTGAGTTGAGAAGAGATGAACAAGATGAGAGAGTTCTAAAGTTATCTTATTTTGAGTAATATCCTAAGACATCGGCCAGGAAGTCACACAATCCGGGAGTCCTCGTATTCAAACTAGCGGTGCAGAGGAAAATATTGCCAGCCCCCAGACGTGATCCTTTTCTAGACACCTCTATTTTTCAAACAATCCTCTAATAACTCCCTTGGGTTCTACGGTGTTTGTAAAATTTAATAATTATTAATGATTAGATGAAGAACCTGGCTCTGATACCAATTGTAACAACCCCGCCTCCCGATAACCCCCAATTAAGGGAGACCGAAAGGTCAGTGCCGTTATCTAATTAACAGGATCAAAGGTTCAACAAATAATCAATAATAATAATGAAATTCTACTAACTAACTGAAATTTGGTATAAAATTAAAACTTTACTTACCTTTCAAAACTTTGGAAATCTATCTATCAAAAGCTTGAATTATTCTATCTAATCCTCCTTGCACTTTATTTCTTATTTCCACAATGTGTCACTTTACTGTTTGTTCTTTCAATTGTTGTTCCTAAAACGCCGACAAACAAAATATCGGTCAATATATCAAAATATACTGGTATGTGGGAACAACTAAAAACTTGCAAATATGGCTAACAATTTAATTATCACAATCAAGTTAATTAACAAGACAATTTACACTTTTCAGTATGACATTCTCCACCGCTTTTGCCCTAACCCTGGCATACCCACCTTATGGTTCCCTTTGCCAATGACTTAAGTCCACCTTCTCAATCCCGAGCTTGGTTCCTGGGGGTCACCACCCATGGTTCCTACTAGTCATGAAATATCATAGGCCACCTTCTCATTCACGAGCTTGGTGCCTGGGGTCACCACTCACGGTGTCCATTGGTCTACCCATCTGGGCCTGACCTTTGGCATCATCCATCAGGGTGGCATGTAGGTGTGAGAATACATACTTCTATTTTTTTAATGTGATAATAATAGTGACTTTATGATTTGCAAGTATGAACATCCAAATAGATAATTTTCATTCAATGCAATTAACCATCTGGAAAATCCTCAAGAAACTAAGGCGGTTATTCATAATTAACCACATACCTATACATGCAGATTTGAGACAGAATGTTCCAATCAATTAAGACATCCAATCAAGCAAGTACAAGAATCCTGAAAAAGGCATCCAATATATTTCTATCATGAATCATGGTATTTAAATCGAATAGGCGTAATCGTGCCCTAAGGTTACTAGCCCTTTTTAGGGTTTTGCCCATAAGTAAGGTTTCACTTCCTTTTTACCACATTTACTTTATTTTTATCAAAATATCCATCAAACCCTAAGTATCTCAGTTTATTTCCCATTAAGATCTTAAGATCAGATTTGGATCACAAAAACCCTAATTTTCAGATTATTATATTATTTCTTCCCTTTTTCCCCTCACTTAGGGTTTCTAAGGGTTTTAATCAACATATTAGGTTTAAAACCCTAAACCTTGCAATTATATCATAAAAATAGGTTAAACACCATCTTTAACACTAATCAAGTAAACCATGCTCGAATTAATCTATTTGCAAGATTAAAACCATCTTTGGTTAACAAATAGGGTTTTCGAATTATAAATTAACACTTTTTCCATCAAAATATGCACTTTTGCAAAAAGGAATGAATATAGGTTCTCAAACTATTTTTGACGTGTTCCTCATATTTTTCTAAGAAACTTTCCTATTTTAACTTTATTCATCTGAGTTTTCTAGCTCAAGATATGCTTTTTATGAGGAAAGCCCCTTTTAATTGATTTATTAGTATTTTTAGAAAAACAAGGAGCGTCAGATCCGTGGTCCGCTGGTCCACTTAGGATCCAGCGATCAGGATCGCGCGTGCCTATCTTTGCAATCAAAAGAAAGCGAAGGAAAAGTCTGCCCTTACCTTTCTTCACAGACGTCGGGGGCAACAAGGTATTTTTGCCCTTTCCCTTCTTCTTCCTCGCGAGTCTATCTTCTGTTCGCGAACTGGCGCCTGCCCGTGGTCAACCTCATGGTTGACTCCGAGCATCTGGGGTCCCTAGCCACCGTGGATTCCATCATAGATCCGCTGGTCCTCTCCGAACCCAACGGTGCCCTCAGATTCTTCAGAAGTGGCTCGAGTCGATGGGACGAAGAAACTCTCTTCGGCGAGAAGCAGCTCTATGTTGGAGGTGAAGGTTGAGGTAGAAGATTGAATTGAGGGTTTGAAAATACTCCTCTCGGTCTGCCGCAAATCTTAGGGTAGAGAGACAGAACGCCGGTACTCCCTCTCGTCCTCCCCAATATATAGGGTCATCAGAGTAGTCCTGCAATTTGTGGACTTCTACCCTCGTCAACAAACCTCCACACAATACGAGTTGGATGGCTTCAGAACATCCTCCCGAAGCTAAAGGATCTCTTCTCGCTTCATGATTCCCTTTCCTATTTGAGAAAATCATCAAACCAAGATCCCGCTGGTGGACTCTATGCAACCAGGTCCCCATGAGACTGGGATTCATTCCCAGCCGTAGGATCACTGATCCACGGTCGTTCTTAGCCCGAAAATCGGGATTTAAACCTAGATAAAACGTGACATTAATATTTTCCTCTACACATTAGGAAAACTTCCAAAAATCGTATCTCTCAACCTGCTTACACGTTTGATCCCAAATTTTGAGGGAAGCTTAGTAATAACTTAATCCTTCATTATGCCGAATTTGGACCCATTATCTCAAGAAATCGGATCCCTTTCTTTAGTTGCAAGTTATTAGTCAATTATGTATATTTCTCATCTATTTTCTCTTTCCTTTGTCTTTAAATTATTATTCTGAGTTCCTTGTACCTCAAAGGATCCTAAAGGCACAGATTCCCATATTGGGGAACATTTATTTTCCTTTATCTTCTTTTGAAAGTCAATTTCTCATATTTCCCTTTTATTAATCAATTTCTTTTCCTTTTTAATTCTCTTATAAGGATTTATCTTTATCTCTATTCTATTTTCCTATTGGAATTCCTTTTAAAATTAGGAATCCTTGGGATACGAAAATCCACCAAGGATAACTCAATTATACCTCTTTTTACATATTTTCCATATTTTATCATTATTTTCAATTTCTTTCCTAACAAGGAAGTACTTAATTTTCTTATTGCATTCCCTATGCAACTTTGGACTACTTGGAACCCAAGGAACCCATGTGGCACGAAATCCACCTTTGGATTAAGTTCTTTTGCCTTCTGGAGGTTTCCACACCTTTCTTTTCTCAAATATTCACTTATTCATTTATTAATTGAATTTCCTTTTTATTGGGCCCAATAGCCAATAAAAACCACAAAGCAATCATCAAGGTTGTTGTAATGAAATCCATGCATTCAATCAAAATACATCATTATTTGTTCATTTATCTTTAATATGAGAAATTACATTTCTCAGCAAATGAACCCAAAATTGGGGTTGTAACAGAACCAATTGGAACTAATCAATCATAATTAGTGGGTCATTAACCAACATCATCATCAACAAATCTCCAAATGGTCAACCCTTGTCAACACCTCCAAACGGTTTAAAACCGTTTGCTCTCAATCGGTTTGGTGAAACCGTTTCCCCTCAAATAGTTTGAAACCGTTTCCTGCCAAACAGTTTACTATTTTTTGGGTAAATGTGCCCAAGATGATATCATCATCATCTTCCTTCGTGCATCCAAGAACTACAACCGTTTTTCATGGGAATAGTAGCAATGCATCGAAAGAGTTCCAAATAGAAGAAAATGATCAACAAATCATAGAGAATTTGATGCAATATCAATGTTTAAGGGTTAAATTTATAAAACCCGCCTGAAAATCTGATTCCAAGCTCCAAGCTCCACGGCTCTAATGGTTGATGGAGTTCCAGCAACTGCCCAAGGTCCGTTCTTGAGCTTTTGGATGAACACGTTGGCTAGGATTGGAAATCGAGTGAAGAAAACAAAGAATCAAGCATTGTTTTAGGGTTTTCACCATGAATCCAAGGTGGAAGATGATCAAAAGCTTACCAACAGGTTAGATTCGTCCTTCTCCTACTCCTGAGCTCTCCCATGGTCGGCCAAAGCAAATAAGAAAAGGAATTCCAAGAAAGGATCCTTAAGTGTGGTGGAAAAAGGATATGTATAAGGATTTTTAAGGAAAGAGAAAAAGGAATTATTTTCTTTAAATTCCGAAATTATTTCCACCAATTCCCCCTCAATTCCTTGGCCACGAAGCCACCTTCATTATCTTGTAAAACATCTCCATTATCCAAGAATTAATGGAAAGGAAATTAAGCACCTTAATGAGTTTTATATTAATATCCAACTTTTAGTGGGTAATAGTTTTTATTATATTAATGTGAGTGGGCTTCCACTCAACCAAGATCTTTTTGTGCCATAGCAAGGCACAATCTCATCCAACACTTTGCTATTTCATCCCTCAACTTTTGGTTGAAGGGCTCCTCAATTAATTTATTTCTTTTTGCATTAAATTAAATCAAAGTTCCATTTATGCTTAGATCTTGATTATTTTAATATCAAGATTCTCTCTCCTCCAAGACTATTCAAATGAAGCGCCCCTCTCATTTTCTTTGCTCTACTGGATGCTAAGAAACATGAGAGACCCTCTAGAGGTGGTATTTTGCATATTGAACCCTATGTTTTGAGTAAATTGCACATTACACCAAAACTAGGTTTTAATGCACAAGAATTGTTCTTCAAGCTTTATCTTGGTGCCCAAGCTTGTGGAAACCATACCACTTCATCATATACACTCTTATGATGTCTCAACATCATAGGAACATTTTATCATGTGCAATTTGCAAGTTAACCCCTCCACTTGGGTAATTTACACTTTAGTCCAAAATTAACAAAACAATGTTTCAACATTATTCAAAAAGGACTGAAATTGAAATATAAGTTCCTTAAGAGCCTTAATTACTTTTCAAAATATAAGTGCAAGCATCTAATCAACATTATTAAACAAAACACCTAGGGTTAAAACATAACCCAGGTTAGGGATGTTACAAATTATCCACCCCTTATAAGGATTTCATCCCCGAAATCATTTACAAGATATTAAGAGAAAAGAGTAGGGTATTTCCTCCTCATTTCTTCCTCTAGTTCCCATGTAGCTTCTTCAATGCCACGATGATTCCAGAGGACTTTTACAAGACTAATGTCTTTCTTTTTCAACTTCTTGATCCTTCTATCAAGAATCAACATAGGTCCTTCAACATAAGATATATCATCTTTTAATTCTACTTCCATAGGCTGTAAAACTATTTCTGTATCAGGATGACATTTCCTTAGCATGGAAATGTGGAACACTGGGTGCAACCTTTGTAGCTCAGGTGGTATCTCTAGCTTATTATCTACCTTTCCTATTCGTTCAATGATTGGATAAGGCCCCATAAATCTAGGAGCTAACTTCCCTTTTATTCCAAACCTAAGAACTGCCTTCCAAGGTGAGACCTCGAGGTACACTCTATCTCCAACCTAGAATTCTAAAGGTCCATGACGCTTATCAGCATAAGATTTCTGCCTATCTTGTACAGTCTTTAACTGTTGTTGTATTATTTTAATCTTCTCGGTGGTCTGCTGCACAAGATCAGAACCCAAAAGTTGATATTCACCGGTTTCATACCAACATAGGGGAGATCTACAACATCTACCATACAAAGCTTCATAAGGTGTCATGTCAATACTGTGTTGATAACTATTATTGTAGGCAAACTCTATCAAGCTTAGATGTAGATCCCAACTTCCTGTAAATAGAGGAAACATGCCGTAAGCAAGTCCTCCATGGTTTGTATAGTCCTTTCAGATTGTCCATCAGTCTAAGGATGAAATGTTGTACTAAACCTTAACTGTGTGCCTAAGGCTTTATGAAGTTGCTCCCAAAAATGACTTGTAAACTGGGGACCTCTATCATAAACAATGGTAACTGGGACCCCATGCAGCTGCACTATCTCATCTACATATAACTGTGCCAGTTTCTCTATAGAATAGGTTGTCTTGACAGGTAAGAAATGTGTTGTCTTTGTCAACCTATCAACTATTACCCAAATGGAATCATGACCTTTGGCTGTTCTAGATAAACCAACCATGAAGTCCATGGTTACATGATCCCACTTCCACTGTGGTATGGGTAAAGGTTGCATTGTTCCTGTGGGCTTCTGGTGTTCAACTTTGACCTACTGACACACTGGACACCGCATAATGAACTCAGCAACATCCTTCTTCAAACCAGGCCACCAATACATATCTTTCAAGTTATGATACATCTTGGTGTTTCCTGGATGCATAGCATGCATTGAAGAATGAGCCTCTTCCAGGACTAACTTCCTTAAGTTATCAACATCAAGTACTATCATTCTATCATGATAGCAGGCTACCTGATCATCTGAATCATGGAAACCATCTCGTTTCTCACTACCATACTCTGACCTAATCTGCTGAACTACAACATCAGCTTGTTGTTCCTCCTTAATCTGTTGTCTCAGAGTATGTTTTATGTGCATCTCAGCTAACAACCCAGATAACAATGATACTTTTAACTGTACATTGTCTTTCCTTAAAGAGATAGGCAAATCCCTCCTAGACCACATCAAAGAATTCAGTTGTGCTTTATCTAGGGTTGGTGTTGCTGATTTTCTACTTAATACATCAGCAACCACATTGGCCTTCCCTAGATGATAATCAATTGTGCAATCATAGTCCTTGATTAACTCCATCCAGCGGCATTGCCTCATGTTTAGCTCATGCTGAGAAAAGATGTACTAGGTTCTTATGGTCTGTGAAAATCTGGAATGTTTCTCCATAGAGATAATGTCTCCAGATCTTCAAAGCATGGACTACAATAGCTAGTTCTAGATCGTGTGTCAGATAATTCTCCTCATGTTTTTTAGAGGCATCACAAAAAACTATATACCCTTTCCATTCCTCAGGTAGCACTAGCACTGGTGCACTTGTCAACCTCTCCTTCAACAACTGGAATCATTGTTGACACTTGTCATTCTAGACAAAAGGAACATCCTTCTTGGTCAACTTAATTAAGGGTAAGGCCATAGAACTGAAGTTCTTAATGAACCTCCTGTAATAGCCTGCCAACCCTAAGAAACTGCTAATCTCCGTTGGTGTCTTCGGCTGCTCCCATCGCAAGACAGATTCTACCTTTTTAGGATCAACACGAATACCTGAAGCAGATATTACGTGCCCAAGAAAAGAAACTTTTGGTAACCATAACTCACACTTTCTAAACTTAATATACAACTTATGCTCTCTTAGCAAAGTTAGAGTCTGACGAAGATGCTGCTCATGCTATTGAGCATCTCTACTGTAGATCAGGATGTCATATATGAAGATGACTACACACTGATCAAGAAAAGGTAGAAAGATTCTATTCATGATTTCCATAAATGCATCTGGTGCATTAGTTAGTCCAAACGACATAACTGTGAATTCATAGTGACCATACCTTATCCTAAGGGAAGACTTAGGTATGTCATCCTCCTTAATACGCAACTGATGATATCCTGACCTCAGATCTATTTTTGAGAAAATAGTTGCACCACACAACTGGTTAAACAAATCATCAATCCTTGGAAAAGGATACTTATTCTTTATTGTTACTTTATTTAACTGTCTGTAATCAATGCACAACCACATCGACCCATCCTTCTTTTTAACAAAGAGGACCAGAGAACCCTAGGGTGAAGTGCTTAGTCGGATAAAACCCTTCTCAAGCAACTCTTGAAGTTGTTTCTTGAGCTCTTCCATCTCAGTAGGTGCCATCCTATACAACGTTTGTGCTATAGGTTGCATTCCCGGGATTAGATTAATCTCAAAATCAATCTCTCGGGGTGGAGGTACACCTGGAAGTTCTTCAAGAAATACATCTTCAAATTCCCTAACTATAGGAACTTCAGCAGTATTACAACTCTCCATGGTATCTACCACATGGGCCAAGAATGCATAACATCCTTGCCTCATCAGCTTCTCAGCTACCATAGCTGACACAAGACATGTTGGAATAATCTTTCTATCTCCTTGAAAGATCCATGTGTCACTTTCACCTGTGAACACACCTTGCTTGGATTCACAATCCAAGATAACCTTATATCTTTCTAAGGTATCCATCCCGAGAATTATATCAAACTCGTGCATCTCAAGTGGTATAAGATCCACTTGAATGCGATGTTTAGAAAAGAAAAGAATGTAGGGAGAACACACCTCCCACAACACAGCAGATCCCATCAAAGGAGTTTCTAACAACAGACTATCTGCTCTATGACTGGTAGTCATGTTGTAGTCAAAAATCACTCTTCGAGTGGTAAAGGAATGTGTAGCACCCAGATCAATTAAAACAGATACGACACGTGATGTAGACAGATCAGAATAAAATAGTTCCATCTGACCTGTCACAACCCGAGGGTTGATCACTACATCAGGTGGATTCATCGCATAGAATCTCATTGTCGCTTGTGGTTGATTCGGTGCTCGATTACTGGGTGTCGATGATCCAGCTTGGGATGCTTGTCCCCGTCCTCTAGCGCCACATGGAAATGGTCTCCTTTGAGAACCTTTCTGACTCTTCCTCTGGGGTTGAGTCACACTTGCCTCTCTGGCTCTGCAATCCTTCATCAGATGCCCCATATTTCCACATATGAAACAACTTCTGATCCCTGGCTGTGGTCTAGATGGTCCTGTAAATGACACAGATGTTGAGCTGTGTGCTTCTTCTGGTGGTAAACTTCATCCTCTACCCCTATTTTACATCCACTGCGTCTGAGTATTGAATCTAGGTGCTTCCATTAGTGCAGAAAACCTCGATTTCTTGAAACTTTTAGATGAGGATCCATGGAACTGGGAGTACACCTTCGAGTTCTTGGTCTGTCGCTTCTCAGTCACAGACCTCTCTATCCTTCTGACAGACCCCACAAAAGTAGCAAATCTCTCCCTATTCTCCAGAGTAGACATAGGGGTGGTCAATTCAACGTTTATTCCCTTCTCAAAATGCCTAATCCTTTCTTCATCTGTAGTTTCCATATGCGGACAAAACCGCAAAAGCTCCATGAATTTAGCCTCGTACTCGCTAATGTTCATTGGTCCTTGTCTTAACCTCTCAAACTGAGAGATCTTCTCATCTAGGAACGTCTTAGGAAAGTATCTATTGACAAATTCTCGTCGAAATACTTCCCATTCGATCTCCACACCTGGCCTTTTCCCCTCCTCTATGGTCCACCAGTGACCAGCACTCCCCTTGAGAAGATACACAACATGTCTAACCTTCTCAACTTCTCGGATGTTTAGGATTCTAAAGACCTTCTCTTGTTCAGTTAGCCACATGTCAGCATCTGCTAGGTTAGCTGTCCCAGCATATTCCGTGGCTGCAACCCAGCGAAGTCACTCAAACGTCTTGTCGGCTCCCTGTCTTTCATCATGGGCAGGTGCCCTGGGTGCAGGTATGGGCATTCTATCAGTCATATGTGTCATGGTAACCATAAACTGCCCAAACATAGCTTGGAAGGCTGGGTTCCCCATGTAAGCTTGATTGAACTGGGGTGGTTCAGGCATAGGCTCCTCCTTTCTTTGGTCTCTTGCACCTCCTCCAGGTGCAGAAACACTACTTTCTACAACATGTTCATCATGTGATCCAAACATCTTTCGTTTCTTCTTCTCCTCCTACATGAGCAGAAGACACTATCAGATAGAATGGAAGACACTAGAAAAGACTCAACAACCTTAGTCCTATGTCTCTGTAGACTCAGCAAACCTAGGGCTCTGATACCACTAAATTGTGGTGAACCACTCACGAAAACAAGATTAACTATTGCAGAAGAGAATTATTAACAGTGGATTTACTGAAAATCACTAAAAATTAAAACTTTTTGCAAAGAGATCCACGAACTGTAAAACTCTTTCATAGAGAACTGAAGTAAGTTATTTACATTCTGATTCATCAATACATCTCTGTATCATCTCATCTCGAGAGTCATAAACATTAACTGCCCGATTAAACTATACATAAGCAGTATACAAAAATCTCGAGGCATTAAGACAAAAATTCTCAGATCTATATCAAACCATCTACCGACTCCTAGGACCTGAGAGTACAGAGATGAAACATAGGACTCTCTATATACAGGACTTAACAGACAATGTCTCCACATGAGGATCACTACTGTCCTTGATGTTGCTTCTACTGCTGCTGCTACTGTTCACCCTCTGTAGGGTTTCTGCCTTTTCCTCGACATCTACCTAAAAATTTAACCCCACGGGGGTGAGACAATTAAAAATTGCCCCAACGAGAGATATAACTCTTCTCCAGAAACATTGTTATTGTAGATAATAGAATAAAACTGAGCAGTAAAATTATAAATATTCAACAATAGGTAAATCATTGATTAAACTTTGTAGAGCAGTATTCTCTATGCAGTTCATTTCGATTATAACTTGATAAGCAGCATGCCATTTTCAATAAGGAATATGAATAACATGTAAAGTATTTATCCATCTAGGACATAATATGCAATGTATCATCAATCATTGATTCTCATAACTCAACCCTAAGAAAATATGCTACACGGCTGATTACATTTTACAAACATACTTATGCCCTGAGGAGATGAGGTATACCACTCATACTCCAACTGACCATTGCGAAATCGAAATCGGTACCATACATAGGTCAATAGAAGAGCCGGATTACTATGAACTTATCCTCCTCAGTTAGTCTGAGGAACAACATGTAGGACATCTCGTGTCTCTGCCAAATAGCTTTCCAAGGTATACTGGCAACTTTGCTATTAGAGTTACAGTGGCATGTTGTACTCTCTTCACAATTGAGAGATTTCTTGTTTATCTCACATCGATTCGTCATTAACATCATCATCAGGCGATTAATGACACATCATCCCAGCATATACATATAATGAAGGATTGAGAGATTTAATGTTTATCTCACATCAATTCCTCCATTAGGGCGTACATATTCACGCCCATAACCCCCACATACTCAAAAGTATGCCCTCCAGGAGTTTCCCTTAGGAAAACCTGTTTCACCATCACCAAACTACTGACGATGATGGATCTATGGTCAGGGCTCTACATGATATCATTTCACTTGGTTATTTAAGTACATTACAACTTTCTTTTAGCATCATGCATGTTTTCAAACATAAACCATTATAACAATTGCTATAAAGAATGAGTACTATTTCCATAAAGTTCATGTCACACTTTATTAACATTGGGATCTCAATCCCTTAGACCATCAAAACACTTGTTACCACTTTAACAGGTAACTTAATGCCATCAAATCATCTGACAATATAAACATGATAATTGCAATGCAGGTATTTGACATGGCTCTTTCAACCTATTATTCTCTTTTGTTACCTCTCACAAGGCAACATAACATATTATGGCTCATAAGGCTCATAAAGTACTTTCAATAAATAAAGCATCATAGCTCATACCTGGCTATGTTCATTATCTCATAAAACCTACATGATTAGTATAGATGATAACATATACATCAATTTCATATCAGCACATTGCAAAACAATTATAACATCACTATTCATGGGGTTACACCACTATGCCCTTGCTAGGGTTAGGGTTTCCCTTTTCATTTCAATTAGGGTTAATCATCCCCTTAGATCAATTAGGATTAATGACTCATCATTTCATTATCCAGCCTTAGAACTTCATGCTATAAGTATAACCCAGAATTAGGGATTCACATTTTCATTTACCTTATTTGGAATTAGGGTTTACTATTCACATTGCATCACCCTAGATTAGGGTTTATATTCAACAACCCACAATTAGGGTTTACTATTCACCCCAAGTAGGAATGATCATCAAAGTACCCTGAATTAGGGTTTCTCATGGCATTACCATGAATTAAGATCATACCATCATCATGTATTAGGATTTCACCTATCAATGCCCTCAATTAGGGTTATGATTCATTAACCTTCATAATTAGGGCTTGTACTCATGATTAGGGTTTATAATCTCGCTATCCAGAATTATACCCTCATTAGACATTCATCCATAGTAAAAGTATTAAGACTTAATCATTACATAGTTATCATTCGTATAGGAAGTCTTCTCTCTCTCATCTTCTATAAATGATGCTTACTTCAACCTTGATTAAGCTAAGTCAACTCAACTTGAAAGACGAATTTACACCATGAGATATGTCATTATCACCATGATAATTAAAGCTTAATTATTCAAAGGGTACTAATCACCCTATCTCATTAAGAGTACCATTATTATAATCATCCTCGGATTACATCATGTAATTGTTCACTTAAACAATTGACCTTCAACCACTTTAATAGTTCATATGATTTAGTTGATTAACTTCCAAACGATCTTGGTCTATTAGACCCCAAAAGGTCTTGACCAATCAGACCTCAAATGATCTTGCTTATAACACCTACAAATGGTCTAAGACCGTTTAGACCTCCAAACGGACTTGAACATACCCTTGAAACCGTTTGGTAAAGTAGGAGGTTGAAACCGTTTGCCAAAGTAATTCTTGAAACCGTTTGACAAAGTGACATTTGAAACCGTTTGAACCTTAACCGATTTGGAATTGTTTGGTCCCAAATGGTCTTGAGACCATTTGGTCCCAAATGGTCTCAAGACCGTTTGGTCCAAACCTCCTCAAAACCGAATGGACCAATTATGGTCTCCACCAATCATGTTGATTTAGGGTTTCCAATGTTAATCCCATGATCGATTGATTTCACATAACCAATCATCAATTGAACGTATCATCATACTTCAATTGAGCTTAATGGATCATCCTTCAACTGGTCTATCCCTCATTTGATCATCAATTAGGGTTTTGAATCAATTGGATTAGGGTTTGAAATCAATGAACCTTCAATGTTATTCAATGTGAAACTAGCTACTTTGAAACTATTGGACCACCATCCAAAATGGGAATGATCTGACCTCAAATAGTCTTGAGGTCATTTGGATGACCTCCAAATGGTCTTGAGACTATTTTCCCATCTCAATATCTAAATCCATGGCATTAGGGTTTGGATCATAGGATTGATCACCAAATCATCATTTGATTGCAAATCAACTTGATATCTTTAGTTCTTCAAACACCTAACCATAGTCAACCCTAAACCTCCAAACAGTCTTGGGTGACCCTCAAACGGTCTTGAGACCGTTTGGGTGATCCCCAAATGGTTTTGAAACCGTTTGGGTCAATCAACCCAAAGAACTAACTCAATAAAATTAGAAATCAGCACTTAACCCGATTAGGGTTTGGTGATTGATTGTCCTTCAACTCATGAACCAATTGGAACTAATCAATTATAATTAGTGGGTCATTAACCAACATCATCATCAACAAATCAAAAAATGGTCAAACCTGGTCAACACCTCCAAATGGTTTAAAACCATTTGCTCTCAATCGGTTTGGTGAAACCGTTTCCCCTCAAACGGTTTGAAACTTTTTTCTCCCAAATGGTTTCGGAAACCGTTTGAGCAACTTATGGAAACTGTTTGGCCTACTCATTTATGGGGAAATGTGCCCAAGATGATATCCTTCATGCATCCAAGAACTACAGCCATTTTTCATGGGAATAGCAACAATGCATCGAAAGAGTTCCAAATAGAAGAAAATGATCAACAAATCATAGAGAATTTGATGCAATATCAATGTTTAAGGGTTAAAGTTATAAAACCCACCTCAAAATCTGATTCCAAGCTCCAAGCTTCATGGCTCTAATGGTGGATGGAGTTACAGAAACTTCCCAAGGTACATTCTTGAGCTTTTGGATGAACAAGTTGGCTAGGATTGGAAATCGAGTGAAGAAAACAAAGAATCAAGCATTGTTTTAGGGTTTTCACCATGAATCCAAGGTGGAAGATGATCAAAAGCTTACCAAAAGGTTAGAGTCGTCCTTATCATGCTCCTGAGCTCTCCCGTGGTCGAACAAAGAAAATGAGAAAAGGAATTCCGAGGAAAATACCCTTAAGTGTGTTGGAAAAAGGATATGTATAAGGATTTTTAAGGAAAGAGAAAAAGGAATTATTTTCTTTAAATTCCGATATTATTTCCACCAATTCCCCCTCAATTCCTTGGCCACGAAGCCACCTTCATTATCTTGTAAAACCTCCCCATTATCCAAGAATTAATGGAAAGGAAATTAAGCACCTTAATGAGTTTTATATTACTATCCAACTTTTAGTGGGTAATACTTTTTATTATGTTAATGTGAGTGGGATTCCACGCAACCGAGATCTTTTTGTGCCATAGCAAGGCACAAGCTAGTCCAAAACTTTTCTATTTAATCCCTCAACTTTTGGTTGAAGGGCTCCTTGATTAATTTATTTCTTTTTGCATTAAATTAAATTAAAGTTCCATTTATGCTTAGATCTTGATTATTTTAATATCAAGATTCTCTCTCCTCCAAGATAATTCAAATGAGGCTCCCCTCATTTTATTTTCTCTACTTGATGCTAAGAAACATGAGAGACCCTCTAGAGGTGGTATTTTGCATATTGAACCCTAGGTTTTGGGTAAATTGCACATTACACCAAAACTAGGTTTCAGTGCACAAGAATTGCTCTTCAAGCTTTATCTTGGTGCCCAAGCTTGTGGAAACCATACCACTTCATCATATACACTCTTATGATGTCTCAACATCATAGGAACATTTTATCATGTGCAATTTTCAAGTTTACCCCTCAACTTGGGTAAATTTCACTTTAGTCCAAAATTAACAAAACAATGTTTCAACATTATTCAAAAAGGACTAAAATTGAAATATAAGTTCCTCAAGAGCCTTAATTACTTTTCAAAAGATAAGTGCAAGTGTAACACCTGGGCCCACTGCCCGAGGCTCTAGTAGAGTTTTAGGAATGACGAATGTCCCCACAGACCACCACTAGCCTTAACTGCGCACATTGTCCTCACTCACGAGCATGCCAGGATCAACTTCCCGACAGGTCACCCATCCCAGTACTACTCCAAGTTGAGCACGCTTAACTATGGAGTTCTTAGTGATGGGATCCCGAAAAGGAGGTGCAGCTTGGTGATATGGGTAGTCCAATCATTCCTTTTAAGATCATGTTATCCAAGGCCTCAAATCCTGGGATGTTACAGCAAGCATCTAATCAACTTTATTAAACAAAACACCTAGGGTTAAAACATAACCCAGGTCAGGAATGTTACAATGATCATTGATCGTGGATACATGGAACATGCTCATTTCCATGTTCCATGATATCATAGCAGTTTAAGGAGGAGATAACCTTACTGCCAAATGATCACTCCCATCCAAGGGCTTTAAGCAGAGCGCTAACTAGGCCAAACAGTAGTACTCTTCAAACAAAAGGGAAGGCTATCCACATGATTACTATACTGGTTTTATTTACAACCTAGTCTAAGTCTGTAAAAAGAGAATCATGTTCATCAATCACTAAAGGGAAGGTTATCTTTGAGACCACCTTGAGTGGAAGTGTGTGCTCCTTTCCTCGAGTCGACGCTCGATAGCATCCAAACATTGGAGCATAGCCTGCATTGTCTAGTTCATTACGTCTAAATTGTTGGGTAGACCAACTAGAGTTAGTAGCTGGCACTCCTTTGCTCCTAGTTGTTACTGGAAAGCCTAAAATTTGTGGATGAAGGAGTAAAAAATAGCACTGTTGTTGTGGGTTACCTCCCTCAAGCTATCAAACTCATAGCCGAACGCATGCCCCAAAGAAGGGGGAGTAGGTGATCGACTATGGCTTCTAGAGAGACTCCTTTTTTTGTCAGCATGACCTGTGGAATGCACGCCTTTAGACAGATGGTGTGTGTAGGTGTGGCCTCTGTGTGTGGTGTACCTGCCTTTGGCATTGTAGCTTTTGCTTCAGTGTGGGGACATGGGTAGGGTGGCAACGTCTGAGGATGGTGATTGGCCGCATGACTCTCAACCTCGTCCTCTAATGAGACGACCTCCTTCGTGGCCAGCTACATGGAGGTTTGTTGAGTGGACCTAAGCTTGTTGTTTAGGAGCTTAATGAAGGACTACTCGGTATTGCGAGAGGTGTCTAGGTGTGTTGTGGAAGGTTCAGCCGGCGCCATTGCTGCTCTTGCAGCTGTTCTTGTTAGCACGGGTGTGCTGGTTGGAACAACTATTTTAACCTTGAGGCGGTCATTGGTGCTGGCCAATGGGGACTTTTATTGGTGAGTAATCTTGTAGGCCCCCTTCTTCTTTGTGACCTCCTTCTTGTGAGTCACGAGTGAGGATGAGTAGGTTGTGTCGACTACCAGAGCCTCGATCTCTACTGGCGTAAACACCAACTTCTTTACGTCATAGTTGATGTAGCTTGGCAGTGGGAGTAGAATGTTGGTTCTTGCGAACATGTAGCAGAGTTGGGAACCCTCTTTCTTTAGAATTATGGCCCTTGTGAGGAACTTGATATCTATCTTGTCATCATCATGAGTTTGTGATAGGCTCTGAGGTTCCTTTGGATATTCGAGCCCTATTGCGATTAGGTTGATGATGCCTCCCATGTTGTACTCCTTGGTGGCGTCTTTGATTGGATGGATCCTATTGATGAGGAAGCATCCCAAGTTTATTGGCATTCCCACCATTATATACCATATCATGTGCAACTCTTCAGTATAAAGGTTTTTGGTTTCATATTTGATGAAGAACAGGCTGTTCATTATCTTGTGGATGATCCTCCAGAAGAAAGAGTGGATTGCAACCACTTTGTTGTCGGGCTTGAAGGTAGACTTGCCTATTAGCTCCTTCCATGGCTTCACTGGGTCGAAGCCATCATCTTCACTTATCTTGGCTCTACTATATAGTATCGTCTACTCGTCTTCATTTTTGGAGAAGATTTTTTTGAGTAGTTTCTCTATGATCTCGTACTATGTCTTTTATAAGCAGGACTACAGCTGACCGCCTCCATCGATTTTCTTTCCCTCTTTGGTATTGTTCAGCACCCGTCGGAGGGAAGAGATGAATTCCTTAGTCAACTCGGTGTAGGAGTTGGAGAAGTTGAAGAAAATCTTGTGGAGCCCAACAGCGTCGAGGACGATCTTCAACCTCTCGAGGATACTAATCTGTTGGAAAGAGGCCTCATGGAAAAACCTCATTGGGCAGTAGGTATTCACTGCCAGTTCACTATGTTGGCATTGATGTTCTACATCTCTTAGAGTAAAGCCCCATGGAGAGTGTGTCAAATCCTCTAGCTCTTCCGCTGTGGGTTGAACTGTCGCATCTACTTTGATGCGGGGCTTCTTGTCAGCAATGGACGGCTGAGTTGTCACTGGGTTAGGAAACTTCTGCCCTACAGTGGCCCCTCTGGTGTCTTCAGAGGTGATCCTCTAGTTGTACTTGTTGACCTGGATGATGGTCTCCTTGGTGCATGCCATTATCTAAACAGTGAAGAAATCAACACATTAAGTGGCATTATGTTTTATATATATACATATTAAGTTTTTTTGGTATTGTGTATCATGTTAGGGTGCTTGAAAGGAGAAGTGGCCAACTCAACACGCGAAAGGGACATATGTGAAACTTGGTATGAATCGGTCAACCTGATACAGCTTGGGCGATATGGCTAAACTGGTATTGGGTTGTGAAAGGAAGCAATATGTTGGGTTAGCATTAAGCCAACTTGGTATCCTCTTCGTGCAATATGCATGTGGACAATACAACTAATGTGATAAAGTTACATGATAGACCTACTTGACATGATATGAGAGTGAAAGCTAGTAACCCATCATCATTAATGTCTCAAGGCTTATATAGTCGTCTGTAAAGAGCGGTGCAAGCAGTAAGATGGGGATACATGTCGTGCATGTAGGTAAATCTTCTTCCTAAGAAAGTCAAAAGTAGTCTAATCACGTCACATTGTGAGACTAAAAGAGTGACACGTTACTTGACATGCGGAACTCAATACGCACTGGATGACACATGTTCTACGTGACACATGTGTAAAAAGGTTTGCAACCCACACACGTATAAGTGATACATGAAGAAGGGAGATACATCATGCTGCCTGATGCGATTAACTTGATGAGCTTTTAAATGTAAATTGATATTGCCTAAAACTCGTATCAGGTAGAGCACTTGACCAAATGTCTGATATCGTGTAAACACTAGGCTTTCAGGCGACATAGATGCAGTGCCCGATATGCTTATGTGCATATCATGTTAATGGGAAAATGTGATACACTTTCCCAGTATGCGTAAAAACTGATATGGAGCCTCTTTAGGTGCCACCTCACCCCAGTCGTCTAGAACCATGGTGATCATTAAAGCAAGGAAGTAGAAAGCTCTTAGTTTGTAAGACATCACTGGCCCAAGTCATAAATCTCCAGCCTAATCTTGTATTATAGATTAAGGTGACAAAAACAAAGTTGGTGGTATAGAAAACGTGAGAGTCAGTACACGAGGCGCGTGCACCGACTCAGGCCTTATTACAATAATAGTGTTTAGAATGTTTTTCGCAAGGAAGGGAAATAACATTTCTATTCTAGGAAAGTAAACTTGGGCTTCCTCCCAAGGAGAGTTATGGTTTTTGTCGTTAGCTCAACATATTCAATCCTTCTCAGGCTTCATCTTCGAGTGTGGCTTCCACATCATTCAGGACTAGTTCAGAGCATCTTGTGAAAGCTTCATCTTCATAAAATTGTTTCACACAGTATCCATTGATTGGGAAGACTTTTGTGGGGTCATCCTTGTCAAACAACTCCATCATTCCAGACTGGTATATCCTTGCTACCTAGAACGGTCAAGACCAATGAGTTTGCAGTTTCCCTGAAAAAAGTCGAATGGAAGATTTAAAAAGTAGAACTTTGTCACTTTATTTGATGTCCTTCTTCTTCAGGTGGGAATCATGTCATACTTTAGTCCTTTGCTTATAGATCCTCACATTCTCATAGGCATGAAGCCAAAGCTCCTCGAGCCCCTGTATCTGCAAGAATTTTTTCTTCCTGACCAGGGTTGGGTCCATATTCAAACGTTTGATGGCCCAAAAAGTTTTATGCTCTATCTCAAAGGGGAGATGACATGATTTCCCTTAAATAAAATGGTATGACGTGGTGCTGATTGGTGTCTTGAAAGATGTTCTATAGGCCCAGAGGGCATCATCTATCTTTGTAGACCAGTCTTTACCAAATTTCCCAACAGTCTTTTCAAGGATCTACTTGATCTATCTATTCAAGACTTTCACCTGTCCAAATGTCTGGGTATGATAAGGGGTGGAAACTTTATGCCTAACCCCATACTTCTTCAGCAACAACTCAAATTGCTTTTCAGTGAAATGTGATCCTCCATCACTAATCACAGTTCTGGGGACCCCATATCTTGGGAAGATAACCTTTATAAAGAGCTTTATCACATATTTAGCATCACAAGTGGTGGTGGCCACAACTTCCACCCACTTTGAGAGATAGTCCACCACAACTAGGATATACTGAAAACCATATGAAGAAGGAAAAGGTCCCATGTAATAGATTCCCCTAACATCAAAAATCTCAACTTCAATCCAGTTGGGCAATGGCATCTCATTCATGCGGCAAATATTTTCAGTCTGCTGACACTCATTGCAGGCCTTAACATAGGCATTAGCATCTTTAAATAAAAAGGGCCAGTTTAAGCCTGATTGAAGGACCTTGGTTGCTATTCTTTCTGCTCCCAGAAGTCCTCCATAAGGATAGGAGTGACATTCATATTGAGTTTTGGGGCTTCATCTTCAGGTATGCACGTCCTTTAGAGGTTGTCAGCACATCACCTAAATAGTAGAGGGTCGTCCCAATAATAGTACTTCAAATCAGAGAAAAATTTCTTCTTTTGATTATAAGTAATTTTCCGGGGAAGTTGTTTACAGGATAAATAATTGCAAATATTCGCATAGCATGGTCAATCTAGGTTGGCTGCTCTGGAAAAGTAGATCGCCTCATTGGCGTTGCTTTCATTTACTGGCAGCGGGTGGTCATCCTCCATTCTAATTCTAGAGAGATGATCAGCAACCACATTCTTGATACCCTTCTTATCAACAATTTCATAATCAAACTCTTGCAATAGTAATGCCCAACACAATAGCCTAGGCTTGGCATCTTTCTTCTGCATCATATATTTGATGGCCCCATTATCTGTGTAAGCGGTCACCTTGGAGCCCACGAGATATGAACGGAACTTATCTAATGCATAGATGATGGCTAGCATTTCTTTTTCAATCGTGGTACAGTTGATCTGAGCTTCATCTAACATTTTGATAGCATAATAGATTACATGATGCTTCTTATCCTTCTTCTGTCTGAGGACTATTCCTATCGCATAATCATTGGCATCACACATCAACTCGAACGAAAGATTCTAGTTGGGTGACTAGATGATGGGAGAAGTTACTAGTGCATCTTCTAAGGTAGAGAACATTGTAAGGCATTCTTCGGTGAACTCAAACTTTACGTCTATCATTAACAAATTGGATAAAGTTTTTTCTATCTTCAAGAAATCTTTCAAGAATCTTCGGTAATACCCGACATATCCCAAGAAGATTTGAACTCCTGTCATAGATGTGGGTGGGGGAGTTTTGCAATAGCCTTAACCTTTAACTGGTCCACTTTGATTCCTTTATTTGATATCTTATGTCCCAACATGATGCCTTCTTGTACCATAAAATGACATTTTTCCTAGTTGAGGGTCGGGCTTTGTTCTTTGCATCTCTTCATCACGAGGGACAAATTCTGCAAGTAGTCCTCGAAGGAGCCTCCATAGACACTGAAGTCATCCATGAAAACTTCCATTTTGTCCTCTAAGAAATCAGTGAAGATAGTGTTCATGCATCTTTGAAAGGTTGCAGATGCGCTGCACATCCCAAAAGGCATTCTCCGGAAAGCGTAGGTTCCATAGATGCAAGTGAACGTCATTTTCTCTTGGTCGTCTGGGTGGATTGGTATTTAATAAAATCTTGAATACCTATCTAACCAATAGAAATATGAGTGATGTACTAAACACTCAAACATTTGATCGATGAAAGGGAGTGAGAAATGGTGTTTTCGGGTGGCAGTATTTATCTTTCTAGAATCAATACACATCCATCAACATGTGTTTGTTGCGATTTCAATGTTATTGTCCCCCATGACCACCGTAATTCCTCATTTATTGGGAACCACATGGATAGGGCTTACCCAGGTGCTATCGCTGATAGAGTAGATGATGCCAACATCACAAAGCTTGATAACTTCTTTGTTGACTACCTCCCAGAACTTCTCATTAAGTTTCCACTGCGGTTGTGCTTATGGTTTAGCATCCTCCTCAAGATGTATTCTATGCACGCACACAGAGGGACTACACCCTTCAGGTCTTCAATGGAATAACCTAAAGATTTCTTCTGTGACTTCAACTCAACTAGCAGCTGCTCTTTTTGTTCATCAGTTAATTAGGAATTGATAATGACTGGGTTCATTCTCTCTTCATCTAAGAATTGATATTCTAGACCCTTGGCAGATCCTTTAACTTGGGTAGGGTCTTCTTCTCTGGCTCTTCGGTGGGATTGCTATGTAGTGTGACATACATCATGGTTTCAATCGGGGCGTCAGATTCAATCGGCCCCGTTTCAACTAGAAGGTCCAGGAGCTCCTTCACTTCTGGGTCCTCGATCACTTTTGTGTCGCTAACCAAAGCACACATTAACAGGTCCATCATAACCTTCTCCTCTCTTACCTCATCACAGAATTGATGGTAGCTCTCGACAAAGTTAGACGATTCAAGGAATGATAGGGCTTTCATTCAATCACAGATGTTGAAATTGATGTGCTCTGTTCCAACTCTGATGGTTATCATACCTACCTCCATGTCTATGAGTGCTCTCCCAGTCACTAGGAAGGGTCTCCCAATGATCATCGGGCAACTAGGATCCTCTAAGGTGTCGATGAGGATAATATCACATGGTACAAAGAAACACCCAACCCTGATGGGTACATCTTCTACCACTCTGACTAGTTTTGTAAAGGTATGATCCACTACCTAGATCCCCATATTCGTGCTTACTATATCAATAAGCCCCAATCTTCTTGCAAGAGAGAGTGGCATGAGACTGATGCTTGCCCCCAGATCAACTAGTCCTTTTCGGGTGATGTTATCTCCAAGTTGTAAAGGGATTACAAAAGTGCCATGGTCCTTTTTCTTAGTAGGCATACTTACTTCATGAAAGAGCTAGACATCTGGGCCAAATTCACAGTTTTGATGTCCTCACCTCTCCTTTTATTTGATATCAAATCTTTGAAAAACTTGGCACAAGTGGGCATCTTTTCAATGGTGTCCAAGAAAGGTATGTCGAGGAATAGTTTTTTTTACTGTAGCTATAAACTTCTCATATCTTTTCTTTAACTGGGCCTTCACTAGCTTGTGTGGGAAAGGTATGCATGGTGCATATCTATCCAGACACTCTTTAGAGGCCACGTCACTTCTTCCCTTGTCTGCTACTTTCCTTTGCTTGGTAGGTACTTCTACAGGGTCCTCATGTGTTACATCTTTTACTGGTATTGTGGTATGGTTGGCTTTTGCTCTTTGTTCATCACTAGAATGCAACACTGCTCCTAATCTCAGGACGACCATCTTTGCAATTTCATTTCCTCATGGATTGCCTCAGTGATGGACGGAAATTGTCCCACCTGATGGTTGATGCTCTGAGCCAGGCTCACCAACTGTTGTTCTATCTGCTTGTTATGCTACTAGAGCTCCCCGATCAGGGCAGACAAACCTCCTATATGTTGTTGCATGCGACTGGGCAATGTTGAGCTATCCATAGAACTTTTGTATATCTTCTTAATCTTCTTATTCAATTCTATCAATTTTTTAGCAAAGGACATTAACTCGGTCATAATTGATGGTTGCTACTATTGATTTTGTTGTGTATTCTGGTAACTTCTTTGTTGCTGGAAGTTAGCTTGGCATTGTTGATTCTGTAGGCCACCTGAAGAGGTCCCACTGATTAGCTAGTGTGAATTTTCCACAACACTGGTGTTCCCATAATTGAACCCTGAGTGGTGGGGGAGTCAGTACTGAGCATAGCTTACATTCTCCATACTTTCTTCGTCAGGATCACTCTGCACAGTTGTGTGTAGGCAGAAGTCAGAAAGATGATCAGGCTCCCACATGTGACACAACTCCTGATCGTTTCTTGTCAGGTCTTACTTTTGTAGATCTGTTCTTTCAAGGTTTGAACATTTGTCACTATCTTGTCTAGCTTGGTCGATAGTGCTTCCATCGCCTTTGATTCTCTAGAGGTAGAGTGACTTGTTGATTCTCTATCATACTCGCTATCTTGTTGATTTGTATCCATGTTATCGATGATCTCCCTGGCTCTCTGAGCATTGATCCCTAAGAAATTGTTTCCTGCTACAACATTCAAGGATTTCCTCTCACAAGGAATTGTAAAAGGTGGTAATCAAGCTTGGCTCAGAAAAGATGTGGTGTGGACATTCACACTGATAATCTTAGAATCGATCCCACGTCTCATGAAGATTCTCTGAAACATTCTGCGAGAATCAGCTAATCTTGTTCTGACATTTTATAGTCCTCTCAATGGAGAAGAACTTGGCTATGAAGGCATTAGCGAGATGCTTCCAGTTCGGGACGCTCCCATCCTGGAGCCTTGAGTACCACTCTAGTGCCTTGTCCTTCAGAGAAAAAGGGAAGCACTAGGTGTAGATATAGGCTATTGGGACCCTATTAATCTTAAAAGTCTTACAAGTCCTCTTAAACATCGTGAGATCATTGTAAGGTGTCTCTTCATTGTTGTTTCCTCTAAAACATTCGTGTTGCAATAACTAGATAAAACATGTCTTCAACTCAAAGTTTGCCACATTGAGTAGTTGCTCCACCATTGGGTTCCTTTCCTCAGTTGTCCTCACTTGAACAAAATATCGAAGGGATCTAACCTCGGGAGCCTGGTCAGCCATGCTTGTGAGAGAAAAGGGTTGTAAGTACCTAAAAGGAAGAAATCTAAGAAGATAAGGGTGGTGAGGTAGATATGTGAAATATGTATCTATAGTTTTATATACATCTATACAAAGTCTTTAACAAAGTGCAAGTAAAAATTGGGTTCGTAAAATGGTATTCATTGTCTAGTCCCCGACAACAACATCAAAAAGTTGATCAACCTTAAACGTGAGTCCAAAAAGTAGAAGGAAGCATGTGTAGGTCATCAGACTTTTATAATTTATAATACCTGAATGTTTATGACGCCCATGACTAGCACGAGGTCGCACACAGGGATGAGGGGGGATAGTACTCATAAACTAAGTTTTACTTGTCTAAGTCGTAGAAAAGACAAGGGATATGGTTTGTTGTAAGAAAGTGTAAACGGAAAGAATTAAACTAAAGTCTATCTCCAATGGGAGTTACCCGAAAGATAAGGGCTTTGGTATTTTGCAGTTTAGCAATTTTTAGGGTAGTTTTGCATAAAGGAAAACTGAAAAGAAAGGACAATCATATGGGCAAACACGAAGAAAGAAAACTTTTAACAAAACAAGCGGCAACAATCTACATCCGACGCCTTCTTCTCTCAAAGAAAGCACCAACGAACCGTGTACTGGAAATTTCTCTCAAGGGGGCCCGATACAGACTTGTGTGGGAAATAAACTGGATGCATCTCTGGTCCTTGGTACTCTCATACACCCAAACTAGACTGAGCTCTAGATGTTCATGACTTTCCTCTCTTGAAGAAGTCAAAATAGGAATCATGATTTGATAGCTAGTCAAAAGTGTGTAACGGAAAGAAGTGACTAGAAATCAGATGCTAGAAAGAGATCATTCAACAAATAAATCCATACACAAAATGATATGAGAAATTCTCCACAAATTCCAATAATCATATAAAAGAGATAATGATTTGGTTACAATGATATATTGAATGAAAGTATATGTTGTAAAAGGAAGATAGGTATTGGTCTCCTTGATTTAGGAAACAAATATGCACAGCAGCTGATGCCCGAGACAATGCTAAATCAATATCAGGTTGTAGTTATATTGGGTTATGATTGTGTTGTGTTGTTGACCATATCGGGTTGCAACCGTGATGGGTAGTGATCATATTGAGATATGACTTCAACATTATACATCTGTGTCAGG